>CM044955.1:7734999-7883734 GCA_024516035.1 Bactericera cockerelli
CACAAAATTTCCACTCATTTTCACTTAGAATAGAATAGAACAATTTCTTTTATCTATTCTATTATATTGTGGTTGATAGCCTTAGGCTTTGCCTTTATTAGATTTCATATTTTTATTAACCTCCCAGCTCGGCAACCTCCTCAATTGCTGCTGCAAGAACAAAGCCTTCCTCTCCCGCCTGATAGAGAAGCAGCTGAACATGTGCTATCTGCTGGCTCTGCTGGGCGAGGCTAACGTCCAGTGCGCCCTCTGCTCCATGCTCGAGCTTAACCTCATACAGGAGACCCCCACCCAGAAGTACATCGTGTTCCTGCTGCAGACCAACCATCGGGGCAAGTCCATGTATCTGGAGCTGGTGCAGAAGATGCGGCATCTGCAGCAGTTCGTAAGTTCCTTTCACAATAACTCTTCAGTGAAAGCTAATCACTAGGCGGGGTTATGCTGAAAGCATTTTTTACCACCATATTTTTTAAAGTGTACACCTACTCAAAGAAATGAGGAAAAATCCAAGCATTAGGTGGGATGGGATCCATGCGATAGCTAGTTTACATTACAAGTCTATCGCCTGAACCACGTCGACTACCAATGTTTGGTACTAGTCATATTTTCTATTGACACTTATTTTTATGGAACTATGCGTGGATGAAATACACTAAGCAAAACAAAATAAGGGCCACAAGTATTTTTAGAGATTCGGACCTACTACTTAAAATTTATAGGTTTAAATATGAAATAAAAGGTTGAAATTACTCCAATACATTCTTCTCTAACTATTTAGGTAAAAACAAACGAGTTTTTATTAAAAAAATTCAAGATCTTATTTATTTTTTGAAAATGGTCGATTTAGAACAAACTTGAGAATAAAAGTTAAGACGCTTGTTCAACCATCACAACAGTATACCAAGAAGGAATTGAAATTTATCGGCTCCTTGGTACTGAGTGTGACCTCCACGATCTGTTACACATGACTGGACTCTTCTTGGCATGCTTTGGATGAGTACATGGATGCGCTCTTCCAGAATCCTGTTCCATGCAGCTGTTAACGCCTCCATGAGCTGATCTTGAGTCTGGATCTGGTCTTTTAGAGTTTTAGGCCCGAATTAATAGACAAATTTACAACTTCACAAGTGTCCTGTGTTTCACAAATTTTGAATTCTCGTATTAATAGACGCACTTTTCGTTAAATTCACAAGTGACTGCTAAGAATCTTTGAACAGCTGTCAAAATACCTCTGTGCAGCTTAAAATGGTATTAATAGACGTTTTTTGGTCGCCAAAACTTTTCATTTTCACAAGTGCTTTCATAAATTTTTAAGTGCCCAAAATCCTGCGCTAAGATAGGATTTGTGAAACTTTTGTTTTGTTTTTCATTGTGTCGATTTGATTTTGCATTATTTATTTCAGTTTGACTTGTGAATATTTTTATGTTATATCTATGATACGTTATCAAATTTTGTTTTGATGGTTTTGAAATTGCAATTTATTATGATATCTTATCTTCTTCAGTTACTTATTAACTTTTTGCTCGTTATTTTACCATGGAAGATTTTCATGAGTTGGCTGATTTTTTGGAACATCTTTTGACAATGAAGTGCAGGATCCTGTAGCAATAGAAAGAGAGTTTTGAAGGATGAAGGAGACCCTGCAGCACAGACCCTGAGACCCAGCAGCACAGACCCTAAGACCCTGCAGCACAGACCCTGAGACCCAGCAGCACAGACCCTAAGACCCAGCAGCACAGACCCTGAGACCCAGCAGCACAGACCCTCTCTGGAAGTTCTCTCATATTTGGATTTCATGATGCAGTAGCACCTTTTAAAGAACTTTGAGAAATGCTTGGATTGACCTATGTATAATAGAACATATCCTAAAGCAGCTGAGTTTAGATACCTTGATATGCATTTTCATTTCAGGATGTTTTCAGACAGGACAAGTAAATTTCAGACAAGGCTGGAGTGAATGTGCTATGTTTATATTATGTTCCTTAAGAAGTATTGAAATCTTTTCTTGTACCTTTTTGTTAATGTAGGTACCATAGATTATCTCTAGAAACAAATAGTTTCACTCATACCTATTAATACATTAATTATTTTAGAAGACAATATTGAATCAATCTAAAAAATGTCTCAATTCATACATATGTACAACAAACTAAAGAAAGTCTTTTATTTTGTATATTATTCTGCTCCAATACAGGTTAGTGTGACAGTTGGGGCTTCTCTGGTGGGACCTCAACCAGTTTATAACAAATACTCTAGAGAACAATAATTCTAACCAATAGAAATGAAAAACAAAAGCAACATATTTTAAAAGCAGCTTTTTATTTGTATGCAATATGTTGTTGTTGTAACAAGGTTGGCCAGCATTAATGGCGCATTGAATGCAACATTTCTCATAATCACCATAGATAAGGATTGTCCATTGAGGTGAAGACTTTGTGATGCTGGCATTTCAGACCAACCCAGGCTGGGTGAGGTTAATGTGGGTAGCAGGTTTGTGAGTTTCCTGTGAATCAAGTGTAATACCCCCATGGTGATGTGACCATACAGCCAACTTAATTGGAAAATTTAGCTTGCTCTGAACCACTTAGTTCAATGTGCAATCAACCAGCATGGAACTTGGGCCTTTAAAAACTCTTCCGGAAACTACAAGTGTGTTTTCTGTTTATAGTACCCTACTGAGACACTGGTCTTTTCCCTGTTTATTGTCCTTCAGTCAGACAATACTGTATGTATGAGATATGCTGAAGACTACATGCATGTTCACCATTTCTTGTGTTTCATATTTTTTTTCTTCCAAATAAATAAATGCATAGTGTGAGTTTGATTTCCACAAGTTTATTTATTTTATTTCCAAAATAATAATATAAATAAATTTAAAATTCACAGGTTTCTGATGTGTCTATTGACCACTGAAAATAAAGAATATTAAACACAGATAAGACTTATTAACTGTGTGAGTACACATTAATTGGTTTAATGACACTCTGGTTCAGGTTAATGTGAGTACTTTTACCTGAGAATGAAATGACTATTGGAAAAAGATTAAATGTAATCAATTTCTGAATGATTTTGTAAGACCTTGGCATGAAGAAGGTCCCGGGTTCAAATCCCAGAGAATGCAAGAAAATTATTCACAGTTGCTTATAACGGATACTTCCGGTGCACTTGTGCTGACCTATCACCTAAATGTGAAGTATTTTATCACTCCTTTCACATCAGTGGGTAGGCATACTTTGGGATAGGCAAGCTACAAAGCAGACCACAAGTGTCCACAATAGGTTATACAAAATAAGAAAACCTGTGAACCACTCATAAAAAAATACAGCCAATAATGTGAATTATATGGTTTAACCCAGTGATCAGTGAATTTGGTAACTAGTTTGTTAGACCTCTGATGTAAAAGACAAAATCTTTTTTCACAAGTATAATCACCTTTCCCATATTAGTCAGCATGGCTGGCCTGTACAAAGTAGCCCAACCACATGCAATGCCCTGGCACCAAATGGTACCAGGGCATCTTCTTAAAATAGTGTCCACTTAAAATAAATCCTAAGAAACAAACAAATCAAAAAATACAAAATAGTGAGAACTTTATTTTTTTACAATGTTTAATGTAATTTTATCACTATTAATGCTTCAAATTTCATAATAAGGTTTGTAAGTTATAGCTTATACAAGCATTGCACCATAGAATTACTATAGTACACGTCCGTCTTTTCCATCTTTGTACCAGCAGCATTGTTGTCGATTGTTTTGAGCACAATTGGTAAGCAGTTGGATACAAAAGCTTTTTTCCTCAGATGCTTTTCCACACTCAGCATGATCCCATTTCTTGTTGCCTTCACACCTGTCCAATATTTCTCTGGGATACTCCTTTCTGAAAGTTTCAACAGTAAAAATTAATAAGATTGTTACCTACCTGAGTTTATTCTCTTCTATACTAATACATTTTTATTGAGAATGAATCTTGAGTTTAGAAAATTGGAATTACATAATTTCATAATTATGATTATTTACATCATACAAATTTATTTATTTATTGTTCAAAAAAAGTTTTTAGCTAGGAATCCAATTGAATTTGTAAGAAAAGGATTTTTCTGCTCTGTGTATTGTATAATAAATAAATAAAATAATAAGATATTAAATTTCTATTTTCATGAGTAGATTTAGATTTAGCATGAAAAACTAGGTACTGCAAATTTACTAATTTTAAGGACAAACCCAGATCTCCTGCATAGTTATCAAAGATTGTACCATTGAGCTACTCAGTACTAATGCACATAAACTGGCGTTTGAAATTTAATATTTCTGTCATATTAACAAATGGACACAAAAGAAAACCTTCATGTAATATTTAAGTTTCCTGTCAGACATTATTTGAGATTAACCTCACCCAACCTAAGTGACATGGATTGAGCTGGACCTTGCTTAACTTCAGAGACAGAATAAGAACTGGTGCATTCAATGTGCCATCAACACTGGCTTTGGATACATGAACCAAATGTGTAAATAAAATGGTCAAGTAGTCTGTAATCAAGTGATTAGGGTACTAAACTGGTAATCCAGGTAGAGAGAGTATCTGTTGGTTCAAATCCCACCCACTGCAGAAATGTATGCTGCTGATTTTAGTGTGGCAAATGTTATTTGGTTATTTTATATAAGCCATTAACCCCTTGGAAATCTGCAGGCTGTCCTGGCTTGTTAGGGTAGGCTAGTCTGTTCCCTGTTTATAGTCCTCTACTCAAACAATGGTCTCTACCCATATAATGTCCCCAACCAGATAGCCAACAAAGAAAGAATGATGGTAACCATACAAATATGAATAGACAGGTCTACAAGTTCGAACTTACTTTCATATTCAGGGACTGAGCATTGAATTCCTCTGTCAAATCATTCCAGGCTCATTTCTTGAGAAAAAATATTTTATTATTGGTTGCTGGAGTACATTTTACTAGGTACAAATTATATTTCCTCAGTAACTTTCCTTCTTTTTCTGCCACTAGGCACGTCTAATATGCCTATATAATATATTAAAGTTGTAATTTCAATTGATTGAGAAACAAAATTTCATTTAAAAAAATTATGAGAAAAAAATGACGTGCTTCCCTGGGGACTGACGTGAAGAAACTAAAAAGAATTGGAAAATAATTTTCAAAACAACAACAAAAATTTGAAATCGACCAATAGGAATCGTTTACAAATAGTAAAGAGATTTCATTGGCCAAATCATTACCTCTGTGCACTAGGAAAGACAAAAAACTTAAGTGAGGGTAATCGGTGAATTTGTTTTGTTTATTAATACGAACTTTTCTGAAGTCATGACTTGTGAAGCCTGTGGCACTAGTTCCCAAGTCATTTTTTCGGTATGTCTATTAATTCCGCCCTTAATCTCCTTCTTAAGGTAATCCCATGCATATTCAATAGGATTGAAGTCTGGGCTTATCGCTGGCCAGCCGAGAACTCTGATCCCCGCTGCTTGAAATAACCTCAACAGTGGCTCTTGCCGTATGGGGGCGGGCATTATCATTAATGAAGATAAAGTTGGGCCCGGTTCTTTCGCTAAATGGAAGCACATGGGGAACGATGACATTATTCACACAAAGTTGAGAGGTTACCGTTTCGTCAACAAGGAAAACCAGATTGGTTTTCCCTCTGCTACTGATGCCACCCCACACCATAACACTTGGTCCCCCATGAGGATCTGCTTCATGATTACAAGAGCTTTGAAACTTCTCTCCTGAGCATCAGAACACTCAAATACGTCTATCGTCGCTTTCAAATTTCACTTTACATTCATCCGAGAAGAGCACACACTTCCATTCCTCATCAGTCCAGTGCAGGTGTTCTCTAGCCCACCTTAATCTTGCAGCGCGGTGTCCAGAACAAAGTTTAGGTTTACGAACTTTTCTCCTAGAGCAAATTTGTACCTCTCTCAATCTATTGTGAATAGTTTGAGCACTTACAACTGTGTTGGAGTACTCCTGGAGGTCCATTTGTACGCGGGGGCCGAATGTGAACCGTTCCTGCAGGGCTGTCCTGGCTATAAATTGGTCTTCTCTCACAGTGGTTGAGCGCTGTCTCCCCCTTCCTGGTCTTCTTGATAAATTTCCAGTCTCTTGGTAACGACTCCATAGATTTTGAATGGCTCGCCGTGACACTTGAAGCCTGTTGGCCACACTCCGCTGAGAAAGGCCCTCTTTAAGTAGAGTTACGGCTCTGATACGCAATTCTTGACCTAAATGGTGTCGAACCCTCGGCAGGTCGATAAGAAACACTAAAAGTGACTTTAAATCAAGAGGAATAGTTATTAAGAAAAAATATTATGGTAATCAACCAAACCGTTCAAGATAGGAATATTAACTGTTTTGATTATTATCTCAATTAATGATATTTACCTCATGTCATTTATTCAAGTTATGGTCACAATTCACACACAGTCATACCTGAACGTCTAATTAACAAGATAAGTAAGATAACAAGAATAAAATTTCAATCCAAGGTGTACTATACATGATGATCTTAGAAAATACAAGTGGCCCCTATTTTGTTTTGCTTAGTGTAGAATACCAATAAATATTCTCGGATGGCTCAATGTTTTATTGTTTTATCGACCCCACAGCAACAGAAGGAAGGCCCCCTCCGGCTCTGCTTCAAACAGTGCTCGGACGATGACCTGCGACAGATCTTCAGCATCGGCTCCTTCGGAAACCTCGAGTCCCTGGACCTAGGCTTCACGCACGTCACGTCCTCCTGTGCCGACGTGATCATCAAGTTCCCCTCGCTCAAGTATCTCAACTTGTGGTCCACCCAGTTCGGAGACACGGGTCTGCGGAAGATCAGCGAGCACCTGACCCAGCTCGAGGTGTTGAACCTCTGCGAGACGCCCATCACGGACTCGGGCATTGTGGCCTTGTGTGGTGAGTCATAGCTGATTACTTTGCAGGGTTTTTTTTTGTCCCATTTTTGTGACGTCGAGTGTTCTTATATGCTTTCAAGATCCTGATATAGATATCAAAAATTCTTTTAAAAGGTCATCTAGCTATAAAATGTGGAAGTAGGAGTGCCAAAACCAATGAACGTCAATCATGAGGAAGAGGTTGCCCTGGCCCTGAGTAGGTTTGGGAAACGGCAAAATGAATTAATGATATTTAATTGATTCACAATAATTAACGAACAAATCTATTATCTCTTCTCTAGCCCTAAAAAGGTTTATTCATTCAGTTGATACTTATATAATACCTTAATTTAATTCAAATAAAGGATATTTAATTGATACACAATAATTAACAAACAAACCTATTCTCTTTTCTCCAGCCCTGAAAAGTCTTCGCGTCCTCAACCTGAACAGCACCAAGTTGACGGAGGACATGTTGGAAACCCTGAAGAAGCAGCTGCCCAACCTAGAGAACTGTGACGTCAGATACACGGATGGTTGGTGACCCTCGTTCTACCCCTCCCTTGTGGACGGGGTAGAACCCATGGACCTTCAGCTGACGGTCAAGAATCTGCCCTCGCGGCTGACCAATCACAAGGTTTGTTCAATTACCATTGTCCCTACTGGACTACAGTTACGAAACTTTGGACTACAGTTACGAAACTTTGGACTACAGTTACGAAAATTTGGACTACAATTACGAAACTTTGGGTTACGAAATTCTAAACAGTTCACAGGAAACAAGGCCCACTAGACAAAAACAGCTTTCCAGGTACATCTGGAGACTCAAGAGCTCAGAGAATAGAGGAATATGTAACACCTTTTTAATTTTAACACATTAACGGGGTTAAACCATGGCGGCAAAGTACAGAATTTCATCTTTTTGATGGCATATAATGAAAGTTTAAAGCGTTATTTCTTACGTTTCCAATTCCGTTTCTCAGGTACTGACAATGTCCTGCGACAACATTATCAACGCGTCCGAGGACAACTATTAAAATTGAAGGCGCTGTGAACCACCCTTTGAAGAGGCTGTGAAAACTCGAACAACCATTGAAGGAACGTTGCGGAAACCCGGAATCAGAGAAGCTTGGAAGAGCTACGAAAGTTTCAAAAACTGTGATGGAAATTGTATTGAAATCACCCCAAAAAAGAAATCAAACAAGGTGAAAAGTCAATCAACCTTATTGAAAACGACCCTACGAACAAGCCCATCAATTTTAGTGTAAGAGCTTGTTGAAATCATTCCAACAACTGCTATGGGATATCTTACTGAAAGAACCCCAAACTAGTAACTAGTCCACTTACCTTAAAGAGGAGAGAGTCCTTATTGAAAGAGCTCCCAGAATAAGGAGGATTATCTGAAATTCAGAGGTTAGTATCTAAAATTCAACATTTCTAATTAGTGTTTAGGATGGAAAATGATATTTAAGCAAGCATCCAAGAAGCACTTCTCATATTAAGGATTACTTAGTTGTACATTGATATCAGAACATTTGCACAGCTGTTCTGAGCTAATCGACTCTAATCAGCAGGCAATAGTTCTGAATACACAAAAGTTCTCTTTATACATCACTTGTTTCAAATTTGTTTATTGAGATTTGAACGTTATTATTGTGTCATCTTTGATCAACTATTATTGTAGTCATATTCCGTTGGGGGTTTTAATACGTTTTATGACTTATTGCTGGGACACTAGGACAAAGTACCAAAAGAACATGGATTACCGTATTCGAAATACACTCACCAATCCATGTCATCTCCTTGCTTGACGTAGCTTAACATCCGTCTTTTTTGGGGAATTGAGAAAGTCGTTGAGACTTCTCGAAGTATTAAGTTAGGTAATTGGAAAGTATTCGATGGAGTTTGAAATAATCTCGTATCAGTCTTGACATCGGGTTTTGATTTTTTTTACATTATATCTTTCTAATATCACATCTGATGCTCAATAATCAATTTTGTAATCTATAACCGTCATACGTTAATAAGAATTTTTTATTTTAAAATTTACTTGTTTAAAATAATTAGTTTACGTTTTTTGTTTATTTTAGTTTATAAAGACAAACCGAGGGGGCTTTAGATTGAGGTAAAATGTAACTATTTATCATGTTACCGTAAAAGAAAAGAAATATGTACCTACCTAAGTATTATTAGTAAATGAAAATTTAATAACGAGATCAGGAATACACAAAGCCTATTTCATTTAGGCTTAGGAGTATCTGAGGTAAATTATCATGAGACCAAAACTAGACCATCCTGTCTCGAGGACAAAGTAGTCAAGGCACTAGTCTAGTAATCCAGGTAGCGTTGAGGTCCGTTGGTTCGAATCCCACCCAATGCATGAATTTTTCCTCGTATATTTGGGAATGGGACCAGATAACTATTTCCGCACTGAAGAAATTCTTTATTCCTACTTGCTACTCAGGCAGTATAAAAAGTGTCTTTTATTAGATATCATATTGTATAATTGTACAGGTATCGAGATGTAGGATGTCATATGAGCTTCCCTTTGGCGCCGATTTAAAAGACCAAAGAAGGAAATTTGCGGGGGCTCTCAGTTTACAAATCTAAACCGAGAGCCCCGCAAATTTCCCCTCTGGTATCCTTACTCGGCGCCAAAGGGGAGGTTCATATAACATCCTACATCTCGTTGCCCTGTATGTATTATCAAATAACTTTATGTGGTGTAGTAATATGTTTTGTTCTGAAAACTTTATTGCTTCGAATGTACGAGTAGTTTTCCTGGATCCAGTGTGAATTTCACGGGTGAGGAGGTAAACACCTCTGCCTCTTGGTCTGATGGTCGTGGGTTCATATACCGAAAAAAAATAATTGGAAAATTTCCACCACTTGGATCTCTATAAGATTTCCTACCCTGAAGTAACGCTGAAGCTCTTCCAGTATAGGTAAATTTTCTTTTTACTTTCCTTATCCTATATGTATAAGGAAAGTAATGTTATCACCCAAAAAAATTCATTTTTCCAAAGAAATGCCTGTCCACGTTTGTTTTTATTTTTGAAATCTAATCATTCCACAATTTTTAATTATTTTGTTTTATTTATCTACTATAAAATAAATATTTATTATTAAAAAAAATAGGTTGTTTAAAAAAAATTGAATTTTGGTCTTTGGTAATTTCATATATTTCTGAATTTGAATGAGTTTGTATCTTAGGAGGAAATTTATCGAACACAAAATATGTGAGTAGGACCACAGTTTTTTTTTAATATTGGACAGGCAAGTAGTCAAGGTATTTTCGTAGGTACATTTTTTTGTGCTACTGAGACTTCCTGCCTTGCACTTTTACAATCTAAATAAAGAAGTTCATGTTCATGGTACCAAAAACATAACACAAAATAACCTAAATGAGAAGTATTGTGTCACTTCCAACTCATCACAGGGGAGGTATTCTACGGGATAGGCAAGCTTCAAAACAGACCACAAGCATACACAGTTGCTATTGTTGTTTCATGGCTACGAAATTAAGAAATCTGTGAAGCACTCATCTAAAAAAATGCAACTGAAAACTACCTCAGTGAGTAGGTACTAACTACTTCATACTAAGTACTCATAACAATAATGTCATTGTTATTATTTATAATACCTATGAAATTTTAGCGGTATAGCACGCTCGTTATTTTACTTCCGAAAATTTCTAATTTTAGAAATCGCAAATATTGTTTTCGATTTTGTAAAAAGAAAATATTTTTTTGATCCGATTTCAATTTTTTTCATATTTTTCTTGGCGTTGCAAAACTAAAGTTTAGTAGCCTCATAAAAAGAAGTAATGTTCCTCAAAAACTTGGGCAGTAGATATTTCAAAAGGTTCAGTAGGTAATACTATTAGTCACCATATCCAGACAAAATTGTCAGGTACCCAAAAAATTCAGCTCCTATAGATCAAACCTGTAACTCGTATACATGTACATTTAGATTTTAATATTGGTAGGCCGCTATATCTATACAAACAACACTTCCCTTTATTTTTCGAATTTACCAAGGACCCATTGCCTTTTGTGGGGCGATCACACGAACAAAAAAATCATCGGATTCCTTTTCGGATCGATTTAGCCTCATAGGGGAGGTATGTGTTTTTTTATTATTAAAAAATCGATATTTATCTTTAAAAAAATGTTCTTTAAAAATAATTAAATAATTTCTAAGTATTTATTAAATTCTAAGTATTATTGTATAAAAAAAATCTCGCCTATTTATTTCGTCTGTTCTTATAGTGGCTTCTCCGTACTTCGTCACGCTAGGATATTTATATAGGAATACCACTTCTTTCACTTTGCATTTCCAAAATCTACTTCGGGTTGGGATATTCAACCTCTTCCTCATGGTTGAGGTTGGTTCTAGCACTCCTACTTCCATATTTCACGGCTAGATGTCCTCCCTAACGCCAACAGTTTTGCTGTATTATTTCTGCGTGTAAACAGTGAGAGAAAAAACCGTGTTAATGTCGTAAATTATTATTTTATGTTGTTGTCTTTTGGCCTGGCTAAGTTGATTCTCATTTGAGAAAACACTGTAATTCTGATAATCTCCCTTTCAACCGTTATACGACGCACTCTGATAGGTTATTTCATTCCAATTAAACGATTGGGGATTATGAGAGTGAGAGTGATTTCTGATACGAGGGCCTAGTCCCGTAATTGTTTAAAGTCTCAGGCGAGATCTAAAATCTTAATATATAAATGTCAAAGACACTCACTGACCACTGACCACTGACCACTGACCACTGACTGATCATCGCTCTACAGCCCAAACCGTAATTCCTAGGAAGCTGAAATTTGGTAGGTAGCTTTGTCTTATAGTCTAGATGTGCAATAAGACGGGATTTTTCGAAACTCCCACTACAACACCTGCCATTGGCGAAAAAGGATTTTTTGCTTTCACGGCCATGCCTCGGCCCGCAAAGCGGGCGACAGCCCGCTAGTGATTCATATTAAAGGGGAGATTTTCAGGACCTTGAAAGGATATACATACGGGGTGAGTCAGCACAAATTGAACATATTTCAAAGGGAGATAGAGCTGAACCAATGAAGCAACTTTGCCCAAATTACATAATATATGCTCATAAACGAAAAATAAGCTCACAATAGCCAATAGAGACATGACAATCGCCGATAAATCTATGGCTTTATTGAGGTGTGTTCAACTGATTAAAACTATTTAGGATTCCACATTGTGGTTATCGGTAGTGCAGAGTTAAAAAATGACCTCCGTTTTTTCTAAAAATAAAACAAAAGGTAGATAACCTCGAATGGTCCAAAAAAAAATTGAGTGGTGCCGGGGGGTTTTCATGACGTTGATTTTCATTGCAAGGTTCGAAGATTTTTCATTTTTAGAAAATGGGGGGAAAATTGACAAAAAACTATTTGTCATGAGAATAAAAAAAGCAATTTCCCAACAAAAAAAAAAGAAGATTGGTATAAATAGAGGAATTCTGGGGACTCGCTCGAACAAAGTGTTTCTAAATTTATTTTCGTATATATTATCCATCCTAATAGTTCCAGTAGGAAATCACAGCGATTAAGTTGTCCTTCTTGTTGTAAAAGTGGAGATTGATATTGACGTCAGATTTATTGTCATGGACATCGAACGTGCACCGAACGACACTGCCGTTCGCTTTGGTGTCAGGCAGTGCCTTGCCTGGGTCGGGATAAAGCGCCGTACCATTCGGAACCGCCGGACTGAACACCTGACATGTCGGCTTGGATTTCACTTGGATCATGTACCCCAGGGAGTTGAACACATAGACTGCGTCAAAGACCAGATCCGCGTCGCATTTGCTCACGTTGGGGTTGTGTGGACACAGCTCGCGGTGGTCTAGGCCTGGCAAGTCCTTCTCCTCCACATGCGGCTTGCTGAGTGTCCAATAGCCGGCGCAGCTCATAGCGACCCCTGGCGGTGTGTTGTAGAAGTTCAGCTTCGCGTATTCGGTCGTCTCCGCGTTAGACATGATCACGACGCATCGCACTACCTGACGCTCGGTCAAACGCGACGCAGCGTCGCCTTGATAGAAGTCAGTTCCGTTGCTGCCCCAGAGGGTGTCGTGTGCGTCACTGCTGAAAACCTTGCACGTCGGGTGGTTGAGAAGTTTCCAGGCAGAACTTTGGTGTGTGGTTTTGTAGGAGGACTCCAAGTCGGCACCGAACTGGTTGTTGCATTTGCTCAGGTTCTTGTTAATGGGACACAGGTCGCGGGGCTCCACGTATTTTATGTTGAAGTCCGGAATGTATTTGTAGGCGTCTGTAATTGAAAGAGTGATTAACCTTTTGGGTAAAACGATTTATAAGAAATAAATAATGAAATATTAATAAGATAAGTTTTACGATTAGCTCAGTGCTTAGATACTCACTTGCCATGAGGAAGCTTGGGTTTAAATCCTAGAGCCGAAGAAAAATTCTATAATTTGGCTACAGTTGTTTGTAAATTGTAAAGGACATCTTCCGGTTTTGATTAAGCATCTAAATGGGAAGTATTTTGTCACTTGTCACCCACCAAAGGGAGGCATACTCTGTGTGGTGGGCAAGCAAAACACAGACCACCAGCGTCTACAGTAGCTGTTATGTATTATTTTGTGGCTACCAAATAAAAAAGGCTATGAAACAATATTATCTTTAAAAATATTGATAAAACCCTGTTACATACCTGTCAGAATTACCAAAGTGAGAAATTGCAGAACAGCACACCCGAGAGACAAAGCTCTCATTTTTCCGGAGAGTGATTAAAAGCAAGATAATAAATTGTGGAAGATAACAGTTAAAAAATATGTGAGCCTTGGTCCTACACCGATTTTTGTATACCCAACTTATTTTTTGTTTTTTTTGTTTTGTGGTACCAAGTAGGAGTACATGACATATGCAGCTATTGAACTGTTCACTTTAGATTTATATGATTTGAGTTGGATTATTTGTGAGAAAAAAAATCGTGTCTCTTTATTTGTACGGGGCGTTCTTCACACCTCGGCCAAGGTGTATGATACGTATAGGGTTTTCGTGCACCGCACATGTGACCTAAAATGAAAGGTCTTTTTTTTCACTCTTTTTTTGCACTCTTTTTTTTCGGGAAAGAACTATGACATAATTATTTTCCATAATATATACCTAGTAAATTTATATAGGTACTTATTATTTTTGTGATTTTCAATGGATTTGATCAGGTGTCATAGAGAAATTTAATGGTAGATTTAGGAATAAACACAACTATCTAAACAAAAGGCGGGTTATATTTTGGAGCAGTGCGAGAGATGTTGTGTATTCAAGTGGCGTAGGTACCAAAATCTATAATTATATTCTGTCATAATGAATATGTATATGACTATGCATGAAATACATTGTCAACAATATAATATATCATATTATGTGTCCTAGATACTTACATTTGATTGAATTGTTAAAAAAAATATTATAAGAAGCCTCTAGACGTGACAGCACGTTGAGAGAGAAATGCTTGTTAGCCGCCTTCCTGCTCACCAGCAGGTTGCCAAGATGACAAAGGGTACCAGATCGTGTAGGTATATGCAAAGATATTATAGATGAAGTGTTAAGAGGAAGATGTCTTGAAGTGTTTAATGATAGTTGAGTTCAGGGGAAGTTTGAATGTGCAGGTAGATTTGGATGAAAATTTAATGTTTGAATATTGAGAGTATAGGGTCGATGAGGTTACTAGATTCCATATATGTGATTTCTCAGAATGAGGATGGAGGATCTAACAACTGACTGAGAAATGGTTTTGAGAGTTGCCTCTTTGATGTTAAATTCAGTTGAGAAATTTTTCATGAATGAGGTAATTGTGCCTCTTGCTCCTATCAACAAACCTCTCACATCTATTTTATCAAGGTTATATTTTTCTTTATAATATGGTACTGTTGGTAGATAAATTGCCCTTTTTTCACTGTTAACTTCATCTGGTTGATCTGGTCCCATCTCAAAACGAATTGTTGGATCAATAATTATGCCACTTTTCTTCTTTCTATCAATAGCAATAATATCAATTCTCCTCGATGAACCATCCGTTGCTATGCCTTGTACCTCTTCAAAGACCTCATATTCGTTGGCCAATTCTTTTGCTAATAGTGACCGTACTGTGTTGTGCCTGTTGATCCTAGTGAGGTGACCAAAGGGGCATGATCCCAATACGTGAGATTACGTGAGCCAGTGTTTCTGTGGGTAGATTCTCGCCTTTACAAGTAGTTCTAGTTCTGTCACCAAATTGAAGCAACTTCCCGTATGGTGACCATTCTAATTCGAAACCTCATGATACTTGTATTGCCGGCCCAACCTAGGCTGGGTGAGGTTAAAATGCAAATGGTCAATTTTTAAATTCTCATCGATCGTGTAAACGGATTTTTACTTTGACGATTTAACGGAAAAATAATCGATTTCTTTAAATATCGAACAGATAGAATTATCGAACTGAATTTAGATACTCGGGAAAACCGCCAAATTTCAAAAAATCTAAAATTGAAATTTCTTTAATCTTTATTGGTTTTTTTAGCTTTTAGACGGAGCACTAATAAAATATTCATAAAACGAAATGATAAAAATTCATCTACGTTAGGACTCATACATAAAGTTATCTTGCATTGTGTTAAAATATATCAATAACTTCATTATCATTTCATTCATAATAAATTTATCCCTAATACAAGGGAAAAACTATTTGGAATAAAAAGTAAAAGGTATCTCTCAACTCCAAGTTCATCCATTTAGGCAGAATGGCAGAGGAAAATGAGAACGACAAGGAATATAGATGGGAGACCGGATACGAAAAAACCTGGTAAGATTCTCATGAAGAAAAGTTATCATAATTGTGTTAAAAGTCATGATGTTCCCATTCCTCAAAATCACACTGCAAAATTTTTACTGAAATAAGGACTAAAAGCTCTGGCCTCCATTTAAAAAGTGGCCGAGTGGGTAGCACGCTAGACTTACATGCAGTGTGACCAGGGTTTCATTCCCATCAGGGCAGGATTTTTTCTGCTCTATACCTAGATGTTGGGGATCTACTCTTACATTTTAAGAAAAAATGAGTAACTGCTTTAATGTGACCAATGGTGGAACTCAAAACCTGGGAAGGGCAAGAAAATAATTAACTTCAGACCGATCACTCAAGCTGGTAAAAATATTTTTTATAATATTGTATTAAACTTAGACCTGAGTTTCATTGATAGGCGAGACTTGGACATTAACAATAAGTTTAACATTTTTCAAACCAATATTTCTGATGCAGCAAGTATTGCTTTTCCTCTTAAAACGAAAACTGTTACTGATGAAAAAAAGCCTAATTTTAAATTCACAGATGAATTAAAAAACATGCGATCTGAATTAAAATACTTAACTGAACTTCATTCTTGTAACCCGAGTGAAAACTTAGCTCAAAGAAAGGCAAATTTACGTTCACTATATCGTAAAAAAATTGAAGCTGCAAAAAAACAAGCAAATGATAATCGTGTTCTCAATTCCTCTAACCGTAGTAAAACCATGTGGGATATAATTAAAAATCATCAAGCCGAACATGATAGTAATAATTTTAGTTCTCTCTCGATTACAGCAGACAACTTCAATGATAATTTCTGTGATGGGCCCCTAAACATTGTTAACAATCTGCCTCCCGCCCCTGAGTGTCCTGGTGTCCTTGTCTCGAATTTCAATGTCTCTCATGTTGATGAAGAATTTTATTTTCTACCTGCCTCACAGGATACCCTGTACAATATCATTTCTTCTCTAACTAAAAAAAAGGGTAGGGACAAATACGGGTTAAATTTGGATTTAATCTCAAACATTCAAGATATAATTATAACTGCACTTATGAAATTAATCAACTTGTGTCTCGCTGAGGGTACATTCCCTGATTGTCTTAAAATCGGTCTCATTCATCCGATTTATAAAAGAGGTGATATAAATGACCCCTCAAATTATAGGCCTATTTCTATCCTACCAGTCATCAGCAAAATATTTGAAAAATTTCTGTCCGACCAAATTTGTTCTTACTTTAACTATTTTAAACTCTTCTCTCCTAATCAGTTTGGTTTCAGAAAATCTCTTTCAACAACTTCTCACTTTTCTGTTTATACTGATTAAAATAGAGAGGTTAGTTGATGGCATGGCTATTCAGAACTATTACCTGCTGATGAGAGCAAATAAGCTCGAAACAGCTGTCCAGGTATGTTCTGATATTCATGTACATCTAATACAACTTCTCACTTTTCTGTTTATACTGTTTATACTGATATACTGAACTGATGCCATTGACTTTTTTAATAAATTTATATCGCAAACATACGATGAAAAGTTATATTTACATGCAACCCTATGCGATCTTTCACGTGCTTTTGAATGTTTAAACCATTCGATCTTATTAGAAAAGCTCAAGCATTATAAATTTAATAATCTCAGTATTAATCTAATGGCATCTTATTTGGAGAGAAGGTGTCAACAAGTACAGTTAGGGAACACTGTCTCAAACATAAAAATAGTATCCACGGGCGTGCCGACCGGTTCCATCTTGGGGCCCCTCCTCTTCTTGTTGTACATCAATGATCTTCCTGTTAACCTGCCCCAGTCGGCTAATGAAATGATTTTTGCTGATGACTCCACCCTTTTCGTACAAAGTACAAATGAGAACTCATTACTGGCCAAAAGTAGGGAAACTCTACAGCGGGCACAGGACTGGTTTAATAGTAATAGGTTGCATTTAAATCGCACAAAGACACAGGAAATTGTTTTTAGTTTACGTCGAATAAACTTCCCTTTAAACCCTCCTAGTGTAAAACTTTTAGGATTTTTTTTGATCCCCAGCTAAAGTGGCATGCCCACATTGATCATGTCGCGGGCAAGTTAAATAGTCGATTGTTTTTACTTCACCAATTAAAAAATCAAGTTTCTCCCACTGTATTGAAAAATGCATATTATGGTTTATTTCATTCCTTACTATCATACGGATTGCTTCTCTGGGGCCATACCACTTACAGCCAAAAATTATTCATTCTACAGAAAAAAGCAATCCGTATTCTGGGTAGACTGCCATATAATGAACATGCCAAACCAACTTTTATAAGAATGGAAATTTTAACACTCCCATGCATGTTCATTATTCAGTGTCTAACCCATTTAAAGAAGCATAGGGACCAATATACTTCATTTGAAAATGTCCACTCTCATAATACGAGGCATAGAAATAACTTAGTCATTAATAATCATCGTGTTAATGCAGCTCGAAATGGTCCCAATTATCATGCTATTATATTGTTCAACAAATTGTCCCCACATATCAGGGACTTGCCACCAAAGTTATTTAAAACATGTATCACTAATTTTCTTAAAAAGCAGGCTTTTTATTCCTTAGAAGAATTTTTGAGTTGCAGCTTGAGTGATATGGTCTAACTCACAATTTACTTAGTTTGTTACTTCTTAAATTCTATTATGTCTTCTTTTTCTTCCTCTACCCCATTTCTGTATCTGTATTTGACTTGTGTAAACAAATTTGTAAATTTGATGTACATCAATAAATAAATCTTATCTTATCTAACTGTGAGATCATCATGAGAGTATAAAAGAGTTGATAAACTCCTATATTCCTGGACTACCCACTAAAATTGTCATACAATAACACAAAGAATACATATTTATTAAAATAGACTCTTGTCAACTCTAACAGGGTATACTCTGTGTTGACAATTTTCCCAAATGGTTAAAAGTCCCTGAACTATTATAACCTATTTACCTGGTTAGGGATCATGTAAATGTTTTGGCATTACTTCACCACCATTTGAATATCTATAACTATCTGAAGCCAATGGAAAAACAACAATAACTTGTTATCATTTAGCTCAAATCTATAGTTTTACTCTGGAAGCAAATGTTTTGTAAAAAATACCTATGTCTTACTCAACTTAATCTAATGTTATTTCTGTGTCACAGTATTGCCATCATTGTGAGTTATCAAAGCCATGGCCTTATTTAATGAAACAATGCAGGATATCATTAACAATTCTAGCATTGTTTCTTTTTTCACCTGCGTTGTTTATTGCTGTATCCAGTCACACACAATCCTTTCACTGAGAAACTGATAGAAGTGTAGGTAAACATTGGTTTAAAAAATAAATAAATAAATGATGGGGTGCAAGTCCTAGTAACAAGAACCATAAAACATACCATGTATTGATTTGAATATTATAATAATAATAATGCTTTTTCTTTGTGTTATTATGTCACAATTTTAGTGGGTAGCGCAGAATCATAGGACTTTACCACTTTAATTTACAATATCTTGTATTATTTTTTTGCCTAAGAATCTGCCACTGGTCGCTGCTTCACATTAAAGCAGCTACTCATTTTTCCTCACGAGGTATGAGTGGACCCCGAACATCCAAGTACAGAGCAGATTTGAATATTACCTATCATTGTAACAAAAAATTGTGTTAATCAATACTTATTCCTGACAATCTCAGGGAAGCTTTGGAGGAAGATGAAGATGGCCTCATTGAATCTTCCATAGCAGACATCATTGAGAAATCCAAACGGAAGCGACATGCAGACAAAATTGGGGTGCGGTTGGGGATGATGAGGCATATGAATGTCATACTGGATTGTTCAGAAGCTATGCAGGATCAGGATTTGAAACCCACACGTCACCTCTGTACACTTAAGGTGAGAAAAATAACAGGTATTTTCTCATAGTATACAGTGATTGTTTACCCATACTCCATAAGAAGACTTTATTTAAATTCAATTGAGGCATGAGCATATATCCAAACATGTTTTTTTTTTTGTAGGTACTATAAATCTCAGTTAGGGTGTAATCATCATTAAGGCAAGTCAATTCTTACAAAAATTTCATCTAATTTCTTTATTTTAGTCTGTCCCAGTAGCTCAGTAGTAAAGGCAGCACTCTGTGAATCTAGGGATTTGGGAGGTCATGGGTTTGAAACCCATCCAGTGCAAGACAAGTTATCTTCCCTTTTGGGATTTTTACCACATAATAATATATCTTGGACTTACTGCTGGAATAATGGGACTTTAATAGTCCTACTCGGGCAGTATAAATATAAGGTGATATTATTATTATTTGTATGAAAATTGTATATTTACAGAGTGTAAAAAAAAAAAAACGAACACAATACCCAATTTTTAATATTAGAAATTTCTTGAAAGTAATAAAAATATGTGAAACAATAGCCAAGAGATCAGATTATGGTGATTTCTTGGCTGTCAGAAAGTTGTCAGTTTATTTAGTGTTTTTCAGTGTGTACCACACGGAGGTAAATTCACCAATAGACCCCCTTTTTAACCAAATTTAATGTTAATCATCTCTCCACATTAACAGACATGCCTAAATAAAGATTTCTCAATTTTTGTCAGATTATTCTTTGAGCTAATTAATACAACAGAATAAAAGTAAAATCTGTTCAAGAAACCTTCATTTTACTACACTATGTCTCATAAAACACCACCCACATTTACAACTAATCCTACTATCTATCTATCTATTTTTTATTAAATTATAGTGGTGCATGTCAACATCTATGGTCATACACACCACTTTATCTGTAGTAAAGCTACATGAGATCTATGAGATGAGTCTCTTTCAAAAATGGTATACATAAGTTTTTCTTATTGAATCTATTTTTATGGCATTATGTTCATATTCTTCCATTGTGGACAGGTCTTACATCTCGACCTGGTGTTACTTACAGCAATGCAGTCTCCGAAAATTGGCTTAATCTAGTCAAAAATAACATATTAAGTGGAAATCTAAGACAACAGTTTATTTGTGTTTTATTAACAATAAATGACCATATCATTTGACAAAATTACCCTCAACATTGGTTACAAAAGACTAGCTACTGCATATTCCAGAATTGGTGGAAACAAAAGCGTGAATACACATGTTACAACAAATCAGTCTTCTCCAGATATTAATACCTTAGAAACTTCTGAGGAAGCTTACAATCCTGGGACAGAGGAAACATGGTCCAGGAAACAGCCTTTCCTGGACCATGCTGCTGTGAAGTTGAGGGAAAAAAATTTGAGAGCAGAAGTTCATTAAAATGCAGAATATGATGAACTCTCTTCTTCACATATTGTGGACTTGGAAATGGAAACATGTGATTTACATAGTGAAGTGGTTATCTGGTGGAGATGACACATGAGTCATTATCTTGCACAAGATGAGACATGACCTTGTGGAGAAGTTCAAGACATGTCTCAGCTTCTGACGTGCTCCAACTTTGATCATTCCTGTACTCTAGAATCTAGAAGACCTCATTACTGTAAGTGAAGTTGGAATAAGAAAAGAAAAATACTGGAGAACAATTTGGCAGTATTGACATCTTGGTTTCCAGACTCAGAAAGCAAAGTAAGTGATGTGGTGAACCAGATAGTATAACTATCTCCTGATACTGAGATTGATGAAGCTGATTACAGTTTCGAGGATCTCGACCATGATTTCAGCTTAGAGGATCTAGACCTAGACATGTCTAGTTCTGAAGATCTAGCTGAAATTGACTTTTCACAAATCCCTATGATTTTTTGAAATTATGGTTTCAGGTCCTGCAACCTTTGGAAAATTTACATGTGGCCTCATGTGAATACTCATTTGATGCACAGTCTCATGATGGTCTTTATACTCGAACATACAAGAAAATCCTAGAAACTTGTTCTTCCTAAATGTAACTTAAATGTTGAAGAGTTGAGAAACTTGTTTACTAAACTGAGCTGTATACTCTCTGTTGAATCTTACAATAATAATGATATCAAGTCCCCTATTTCAACTTTGCTTGATGCTTTGTTTACCCAAAGATTATGTTCTTTGTGAAGAATTCTTGAAAATATTATTTGTACAATTTGGAAACTTCAAACATATAACTTGTGTATTTGAACTATGGAAAGGTAGTCGTTTTGTCCATTTCAAAGAAAACTTGGCCTATCTATTGTTCTGTAGTTTGGTTTTTGATGTTCAAAGGATGAAGATGGTAGGGACATATTTTTTCCAATCTTACTCAGAACAGAATCTAATAATACTCTATTTTTAAAACAAACCATTTTGTTCCCTCAGCTGTTTGAAGGTTTCATTGAGGAGTACTTTGAGCAAAACCCAATCAGTCAGCTGGGCCTGATTGTCACGCGAAACAAACGTGCTGAGCGACTCACCGATCTCTCCGGCAACTACCGCAAGCACATAGCCACTCTGAAAGCCACATGTTCAGACCCCTCCTATTGCATCGGAGAACCATCACTACAGAATTCACTCGAGTTAGCGTACTCCACCATGCGTATGCTTCCGGTACATACCAGCAGGGAGATACTGGTAGTGATGGCATCACTGACGATATGTGATCCAGGAGACATCAATGTTATTATTCAGGTAAGATTTACTCTAATATGTGTTATGTTACAATTCATTCTACAGTTGAACCTGGATATAAAATTTAACTCTAAGGATTGAACATTATTATTATTATTATTATTATATAATTCTTTATTAGATATAAAAGGACATTATGTACATATAAATAATAATTTTAACAGTGAAAAAAACAATATATACAATAAAAATGAAAAAGAATAGAAAATATTTGAAAACATATGTCCTAACTAAAGGGCGGGGTTATTGCCTATGGCAATCTCTTCCACCCAACCCTTAGTTGTCTTATATCTAGGTTTCTCTTATAAAGAGGTTATTTTTCCTAATACCTACAGAAGTCTATTTGACTTGGACTCTGTTCTCTTATAGGTTAGACTTTATTTTGGTTTCAACATCCTGTGTTTGAATTATTGAGGACAAGATTTTTATCCTCCATTTACTCGGCATCGTACCAGCTACCACATTAACCTCACCTAGCCTGGGTTGGGCCGGAAACGCTTATTTTGCAACAATGTGTTCCTGTTTCAGCAACTCGCAGCGTCTGGAATCCGAGTGAGTGTGATAGGCCTGGCTGCGGAGGTGTGTGTGTATAAGCTACTGTCCCGCGTAACACGGGGTAACTACTCTGTGGTGCTAGATGATAGACACTTCCGAGATCTACTCAGTGCTCAGGTAATTATTTTATTTAAATATTAAGGGCGAAATTAATAGACAAAATCTTGTTCTTAAGTTATGATTTAGCACTGGTTTTCCCCATGTAAACGGAGACTTATCGCCACAGAGGTATTACAAAAATGTCTATTAATTCCGTCCTAGAAGTTAAGAAAAGACAATCATTAAATAATTTAATGTTAAGATTTTCGATGTGTGTGAGAATTTAACTTTTTTCTACTACACTTTCAAGTAAGTTAATCAGGTACTTGGCGTTAAAAAAATAATAATATAAAAAGCCAAGTTTGTATTTTTTTACCAAAAAATGTGTGTGTCTGTGTCTAAAAGTTCTATTTTAATATGAGTGTTTCACACAATGTACGGTAGGTTTGGAGGGCACAGGACTGGAAAGGGATGCCCCCGGGAAAGCGTAATTTTCCTTTGATAGCGGTCGAGATCACAGCACAGAGAGAGAGAAACTGTGCACTTACTTGGTTTGACTGTGCACTTACTTGGTTTGGAGAATACTGCCTCGAGCTCGAGGGCCTCACATGTTGAGAGATTGTTGGTGCAGTTTCGGGCGATGAACGTGGAGCTCCAAGCTACCTACCGGGTGTCCCTACTCTACGCAAAACACAGCCTTTTTTATTTCCTAGCCATGAAACAAAAGCTACTGTTTGCATGGTAAGTGAGAATCTTACCTCTGAGCTAATTCTATGTTTGACTCCCAGGTGGAGCCGATACCAATGCCAGAGACAGGAGACGCAGCTGAGAATCTTACCTCTGAGCTAATTCTATGTTTGACTCCCAGGTGGAGCCGATACCAATGCCAGAGACAGGAGACGCAGCTGAGAATCTTACCTCTGAGCTAATTCTATGTTTGACTCCCAGGTGGAACCAATACCAATGGAGACGCAGCTGAGAATCTTACCTCTGAGCTAATTCTATGTTTGACTCCCAGGTGGAGCCAATACCAATGCCAGAGACAGGAGACGCAGCTGAGAATCTTACCTCTGAGCTAATTCTATGTTTGACTCCCAGGTGGAACCAATACCAATGGAGACGCAGCTGAGAATCTTACCTCTGAGCTAATTCTATGTTTGACTCCCAGGTGGAACCAATACCAATGGAGACGCAGCTGAGAATCTTACCTCTGAGCTAATTCTATGTTTGACTCCCAGGTGGAGCCAATACCAATGCCAGAGACAGGAGACGCAGCTGAGAATCTTACCTCTGAGCTAATTCTATGTTTGACTCCCAGGTGGAGCCGATACCAATGCCAGAGACAGAAGACGCAGCTGAGAATCTTACCTCTGAGCTAATTCTATGTTTGACTCCCAGGTGGAACCAATACCAATGGAGACGCAGCTGAGAATCTTACCTCTGAGCTAATTCTATGTTTGACTCCCAGGTGGAACCAATACCAATGGAGACGCAGCTGAGAATCTTACCTCTGAGCTAATTCTATGTTTGACTCCCAGGTGGAACCAATACCAATGGAGACGCAGCTGAGAATCTTACCTCTGAGCTAATTCTATGTTTGACTCCCAGGTGGAACCAATACCAATGGAGACGCAGCTGAGAATCTTACCTCTGAGCTAATTCTATGTTTGACTCCCAGGTGGAGCCAATACCAATGGAGACGCAGCTGAGAATCTTACCTCTGAGCTAATTCTATGTTTGACTCCCAGGTGGAGCCGATACCAATGCCAGAGACAGGAGACGCAGCTGAGAATCTTACCTCTGAGCTAATTCTATGTTTGACTCCCAGGTGGAGCCAATACCAATGCCAGAGACAGAAGACGCAGCTGAGAATCTTACCTCTGAGCTAATTCTATGTTTGACTCCCAGGTGGAGCCAATACCAATGCCAGAGACAGAAGACGCAGCTGAGAATCTTACCTCTGAGCTAATTCTATGTTTGACTCCCAGGTGGAGCCAATACCAATGCCAGAGACAGAAGACGCAGCTGAGAATCTTACCTCTGAGCTAATTCTATGTTTGACTCCCAGGTGGAGCCAATACCAATGCCAGAGACAGAAGACGCAGCTGAGAATCTTACCTCTGAGCTAATTCTATGTTTGACTCCCAGGTGGAGCCAATACCAATGCCAGAGACAGGAGACGCAGCTGAGAATCTTACCTCTGAGCTAATTCTATGTTTGACTCCCAGGTGGAGCCGATACCAATGCCAGAGACAGAAGACGCAGCTGAGAATCTTACCTCTGAGCTAATTCTATGTTTGACTCCCAGGTGGAGCCAATACCAATGCCAGAGACAGAAGACGCAGCTGAGAATCTTACCTCTGAGCTAATTCTATGTTTGACTCCCAGGTGGAGCCAATACCAATGCCAGAGACAGAAGACGCAGCTGAGAATCTTACCTCTGAGCTAATTCTATGTTTGACTCCCAGGTGGAGCCAATACCAATGCCAGAGACAGAAGACGCAGCTGAGAATCTTACCTCTGAGCTAATTCTATGTTTGACTCCCAGGTGGAGCCAATACCAATGCCAGAGACAGAAGACGCAGCTGAGAATCTTACCTCTGAGCTAATTCTATGTTTGACTCCCAGGTGGAGCCAATACCAATGCCAGAGACAGAAGACGCAGCTGAGAATCTTACCTCTGAGCTAATTCTATGTTTGACTCCCAGGTGGAGCCAATACCAATGCCAGAGACAGGAGACGCCGCTCTGGTGAAGATGGGCTTCCCACATCATCTTTCTCACGGAGGCAAGGAGGCTCCCTTCACCACCTGTATGTGGTGAGTGAAGCAACCTCCAGTGAGGTTAGGACTTGGAAGGTGGGCTTAGCAAATAGATTTTTCAGAGTAAAGGTGAATAAAGCATTTCGTGTGAGATTGCTGAAGTTTAAACAACGTCCAGCGAGGCTAGGAATTGGAGGGTGGGTTTAGAAAATGGATTTTCAGAGATAGTGTCAATGACTTGTTGAACATCGCAGTTCTTGTATGATTGTTGAAGCATTTTTTTATATATCGAAGAGAACAAACAATGTCTAACAAAGGATAGGAACCCAGACACTGGCCCAACTCAGACCGGTTAAAATTATTGTTTATAGCTGGTAGGAATTATAGAATTGGTATAAATATTGGCTACGAAAGCATTTTCTCACTGCGACCAAAAATAGATCTTTTACAATTAGGTGTTACAATCAGCCTTGAGAAGTGTTTCAGTCGAGTGTGATTCAATTCATTCTATGTGTCGTCTTCTCTCCCTCAGTCATCTAGAAGACAGCACCACTAGTAGTAGTGGAGGAGGAAACTCTACTAACAGCAAGAACTCCAATGCCCCCATCAACAACCCACCCAGCAAACTCAACAAGCTGGGCTACTTCTGTCCTCAGGTACTTTGTGCTTAAAATATAATAATCTTACTTAGGCAAGTAAAAACCTGGCCGAAAATCTGAGAAACATCCCAGGAAACAGCAACGAGGTGATTATCACATACAAAAACACCTCTCTTCTATTGTTGTGTTAGAAAATACTAGAAATCGCTTCAATGTCTCACTAACATTTTTGACGCAACCCTACGTCACATACATATGTCTCTAATATAATTTTTTTATTAGTAATTACAGTACAGGTAAATGAATATAAATTGACCAATAACACTACGTGGTCATATACTCAAATAAATGAGGAAAAATCCAAACCACAGATCATGGTACCATGCACTAGATTGTTTACACCACAAGTCTAGTGCTGTTATGTTGGCTATATACATGGACCTGCGGCCTGACCCTGGCCACATCAGTGTCTATTATTATTATCTCTCCACAGTGCCGCAGCAAGTACTGCGAGCTCCCGGTAGAGTGTCGCACCTGCGGCCTGACCCTGGCCACATCAGTGTCTATTATTATTATTATTATCTCTCCACAGTGCCGCAGCAAGTACTGCGAGCTCCCGGTAGAGTGTCGCACCTGCGGCCTGACCCTGGCCACATCAGTGTCTATTATTATTATTATTATCTCTCCACAGTGCCGCAGCAAGTACTGCGAGCTCCCGGTAGAGTGTCGCACCTGCGGCCTGACCCTGGCCACATCAGTGTCTATTATTATTATTATTATTATCTCTCCACAGTGCCGCAGCAAGTACTGCGAGCTCCCGGTAGAGTGTCGCACCTGCGGCCTGACCCTGGCCACATCAGTGTCTATTATTATTATTATTATTATCTCTCCACAGTGCCGCAGCAAGTACTGCGAGCTCCCGGTAGAGTGTCGCACCTGCGGCCTGACCCTGGCCACATCAGTGTCTATTATTATTATTATTATCTCTCCACAGTGCCGCAGCAAGTACTGCGAGCTCCCGGTAGAGTGTCGCACCTGCGGCCTAACCCTGGCCACATCAGTGTCTATTATTATTATTATTATCTCTCCACAGTGCCGCAGCAAGTACTGCGAGCTCCCGGTAGAGTGTCGCACCTGCGGCCTGACCCTGGCCACATCAGTGTCTATTATTATTATTATTATCTCTCCACAGTGCCGCAGCAAGTACTGCGAGCTCCCGGTAGAGTGTCGCACCTGCGGCCTCACCCTGGCCACCTCCCTACACCTGGCCCGCTCGCTGCATCACCTGGCCCCGGTGAAGCCGTTTGAGCCGATAGACGTGAAGAGTGTAGGCGTGGCCGCGCTGCCCAGGACGCAGTGCTATGCCTGCCAGAAACCTCTGAGCGAGGAGAAAAAGGTGAGTGTTTTTAAAAAAAAAAAAAATTGTGAACATCAATCTGAAATTGTTAACACAGGTCAAATAACGAACTAAAAAAATACAAATAATACCGATTATCATATTTCTGTTCGAGAGGCAGAATTTTCGAAACAAGAAATTTCAATTTTTTGTTTGTTTTTTCAGAAGTTATGTAAAAAAAAACATTTTTTCATTTCTATATCATGACAAGCGGGCTGTCGCCCGCTTTGCGGGCCGAGGCATGGCCGTGAAAGCAAAAAATCCTTTTTTGCCAAATAATAACATTGATGTCTCCTGGATCACATATCGTCAGTGATGCCATCACTACCAGTATCTCCCTGCTGGTATGTACCGGAAGCATGCGCATGGTGGAGTACGCTAGCTCGAGTGAATTCTGCAGTGATGGTTCTCCGATGCAATAGGAGGGGTCTGAACATGTGGCTTTCAGAGTGGCTATGTGCTTGCGGTAGTTGCCGGAGAGATCGGTGAGTCGCTCAGCACGTTTGTTTCGCGTGACAATCAGGCCCAGCTGACTGATTGGGTTTTGCTCAAAGTACTCCTCAATGAAACCTTCAAACAGCTGGGGGAACAAAATGGTTTGTTTTAAAAATAGAGTATTATTAGATTCTCTTCTGAGTAAGATTGGAAAAAATATGTCCCTACCATCTTCATCCTTTGAACATCAAAAACCAAACTACAGAACAATAGATAGGCCAAGTTTTCTTTGAAATGGACAAAACGACTACCTTTCCATAGTTCAAATATACAAGACTAGCGGGCTGTCGCCCGCTTTGCGGGCCGAGGCGTGGCCGTGAAAGCAAAAAATCCTTTTTCGCCAATGGCAGGTGTTGTAGTGGGAATTTCGAAAAATCCCGTCTTATTGCACATCTAGACTATAAGACAAAGCTACCTACCAAATTTCAGCTTCCTAGGACTTACGGTTTGGGCTGTAGAGCGATGATCAGTCAGTGGTCAGTGGTCAGTGAGTGTCTTTGACATTTATATATTAAGATGGGGATTTTATCCTCCATTAGCTAGAAACTCCCCAATCCACTACTCAAATAATGGTTCCAAAGGGCCGCTTTTGCACATTGTGAACTTCATTATTATTTATGCTTCTCCCCAGGTGTTCGGTATTGTGGACTGTATAACTAGAACAAAAAGAGTAAAGACAAAACTCGCGAAAATTAATGGGCAATTTTGCGAAAGTATTTTATTTTGGAAAGAAAAGCACACTACTACGGAAATGAAAAATCCTAACCTAACATTTTACAATACAAACAATGAACCTAGAAATTGTAGCACATCGTATATACGAAATTGAATAGGCATTTTTAATGAATACAATATTCAACACCAGGTGTACAAGTGTAGCTCCTGCGCGAGTGTCTACTGTCTGGAGTGTGAACTTTATTATTATTTCTGCTTCTCCCCCCCAGGTGTACAAGTGTAGCTCCTGCGCGAGTGTCTACTGTCTGGAGTGTGAACTTTATTATTATTTCTGCTTCTCCCCCCCAGGTGTACAAGTGTAGCTCCTGCGCGAGTGTCTACTGTCTGGAGTGTGAACTTTATTATTATTTCTGCTTCTCCCATCTCCCAGGTGTACAAGTGTAGCTCCTGCGCGAGTGTCTACTGTCTGGAGTGTGAACTTTATTATTATTTCTGCTTCTCCCCATCTCCCAGGTGTACAAGTGTAGCTCCTGCGCGAGTGTCTACTGTCTGGAGTGTGAACTTTATTATTATTTCTGCTTCTCCCCAGGTGTACAAGTGTAGCTCCTGCGCGAGTGTCTACTGTCTGGAGTGTGAACTTTATTATTATTTCTGCTTCTCCCCTCTCCCAGGTGTACAAGTGTAGCTCCTGCGCGAGTGTCTACTGTCTGGAGTGTGAACTTTATTATTATTTCTGCTTCTCCCCTCTCCCAGGTGTACAAGTGTAGCTCCTGCGCGAGTGTCTACTGTCTGGAGTGTGAACTTTATTATTATTTCTGCTTCTCCCATCTCCCAGGTGTACAAGTGTAGCTCCTGCGCGAGTGTCTACTGTCTGGAGTGTGAACTTTATTATTATTTCTGCTTCTCCCATCTCCCAGGTGTACAAGTGTAGCTCCTGCGCGAGTGTCTACTGTCTGGAGTGTGAACTTTATTCTTATTTCTGCTTCTCCCATCTCCCAGGTGTACAAGTGTAGCTCCTGCGCGAGTGTCTACTGTCTGGAGTGTGAACTTTATTATTATTTCTGCTTCTCCCATCTCCCAGGTGTACAAGTGTAGCTCCTGCGCGAGTGTCTACTGTCTGGAGTGTGAACTTTATTATTATTTCTGCTTCTCCCCAGGTGTACAAGTGTAGCTCCTGCGCGAGTGTCTACTGTCTGGAGTGTGAACTTTATTATTATTTCTGCTTCTCCCCAGGTGTACAAGTGTAGCTCCTGCGCGAGTGTCTACTGTCTGGAGTGTGAACTTTATTATTATTTCTGCTTCTCCCCTCTCCCAGGTGTACAAGTGTAGCTCCTGCGCGAGTGTCTACTGTCTGGAGTGTGAACTTTATTATTATTTCTGCTTCTCCCATCTCCCAGGTGTACAAGTGTAGCTCCTGCGCGAGTGTCTACTGTCTGGAGTGTGAACTTTATTATTATTTCTGCTTCTCCCATCTCCCAGGTGTACAAGTGTAGCTCCTGCGCGAGTGTCTACTGTCTGGAGTGTGAACTTTATTATTATTTCTGCTTCTCCCCAGGTGTACAAGTGTAGCTCCTGCGCGAGTGTCTACTGTCTGGAGTGTGAACTTTATTATTATTTCTGCTTCTCCCCTCTCCCAGGTGTACAAGTGTAGCTCCTGCGCGAGTGTCTACTGTCTGGAGTGTGAACTTTATTATTATTTCTGCTTCTCCCATCTCCCAGGTGTACAAGTGTAGCTCCTGCGCGAGTGTCTACTGTCTGGAGTGTGAACTTTATTATTATTTCTGCTTCTCCCCAGGTGTACAAGTGTAGCTCCTGCGCGAGTGTCTACTGTCTGGAGTGTGAACTTTATTATTATTTCTGCTTCTCCCCAGGTGTACAAGTGTAGCTCCTGCGCGAGTGTCTACTGTCTGGAGTGTGAACTTTATTATTATTTCTGCTTCTCCCTAGGTGTACAAGTGTAGCTCCTGCGCGAGTGTCTACTGTCTGGAGTGTGAACTTTATTATTATTTCTGCTTCTCCCATCTCCCAGGTGTACAAGTGTAGCTCCTGCGCGAGTGTCTACTGTCTGGAGTGTGAACTTTATTCTTATTTCTGCTTCTCCCATCTCCCAGGTGTACAAGTGTAGCTCCTGCGCGAGTGTCTACTGTCTGGAGTGTGAACTTTATTATTATTTCTGCTTCTCCCCTCTCCCAGGTGTACAAGTGTAGCTCCTGCGCGAGTGTCTACTGTCTGGAGTGTGAACTTTATTATTATTTCTGCTTCTCCCATCTCCCAGGTGTACAAGTGTAGCTCCTGCGCGAGTGTCTACTGTCTGGAGTGTGAACTTATTATTATTTCTGCTTCTCCCCAGGTGTACAAGTGTAGCTCCTGCGCGAGTGTCTACTGTCTGGAGTGTGAACTTTATTATTATTTCTGCTTCTCCATCCCAGGTGTACAAGTGTAGCTCCTGCGCGAGTGTCTACTGTCTGGAGTGTGAACTTTATTACGCCTCCCTCTCCCAGGTGTACAAGTGAGCCCGCGCGAGTGTCTACTGTCTGGAGTTAACTTTAATCTATTTCTGCTTCCACTCCCAGTGTACAAGTTAGCTCCTGCCGAGTGTCTACTGTCTGGAGTGTGAACTTTATTATTATTCTGCTTCTCTCCCCAGGAGTACAAGTGTAGCTCCTGCGCGAGTGTCTACTGTCGGAGTGTGAACTTATTATATTCTGCTTTCCACACCAGTGTACAAGTTAGCTCCTGGCGAGTGTCTACGTCTGAGTGTGTGAACTTTATTATTATATCTGCTTCTCCCCGGTGACAAGTGTAGCTCCTGCGCGAGTGTCTACTGTCTGAGTGTGAACTTTATTATTATTCTGCTTTCACCAGGTGTACAAGTGTAGCTCCTGCGCGAGTGTCTACTGTCGGAGTGTGAACTTTATTATATTTCTGCATCTCCCCAGGTGTCAGTGTAGCTCTGCGCGAGTGTCTACTGTCGGAAGTGTGAACTTATTATCTGCTTTCCAGGTGTACAAGTGTGCTCCGGCAAGAAGTGTCTACGTCTGGAGTGGAACTTAGTTAAGTGTGTTGATAGTCGTCGCCAGGTTCGCTAACAAGTGTAGTCTAGTGTGCGAAATTAGTCGGAGTTGAACTAAAGTTGCTGTGCTTCCAGTGTCAGAAGTTAAGTCTGAACAGAGTGTTACTGTCTGGTAGTGTGAACTAAGAAGTTTCAAAGGTCTGACAAGTGTGTTGTGAGTGTACGTCTGATGGCAAGAAGTTCAAAGTTGAACAAATGTTGTGTTCTAGTGTGCAAGAAGTGTCAAAGTCTGACAAGTGTGTGTGGATAGTGTGGCAAGAAGTTCAAAGTCTAACAATGTGTGTGAAGTGTGCAAGAAGTTCAAAGTCTGAACAAGTGTGTGTGATAGTTGGCAAAAAGTTCAAGTCTGAACAATGTGTTGTTGATATTGTGGCAAGAGTTCTCTCAGGTGTAGTGTAGTCTGGCAAGAAGTGTCTACGTGTGTGTGATAGTGTGGCAAGAAGTTCAAAGTCTGAACAAGTGTGTGTGTATGTGTGGCAAGAAGTTCAAAGTCTAAAAGTGTGTGTGATAGTGTGGCAAGAATTCAAGTCTGAACAAGTGTGTGATAGTGTGGCAAGAAGTTCAAAGTCTGAACAGTGTGTGGATAGTGTGGCAAGAAGTTCAAAGTCTAACAATTGTTGTAGTGTAAGTTAGTCTGCAGTGTGTGTGATAGTGTGGCAAGAAGTTCAAAGTCTGAACAAGGGTGTGTGTTGATAGTGTGGCAAGAAGTTCAAAGTCTGAACAGTGTGTGTGATAGTGTGGCAAGAAGTTCAAAGTCTGAACAAGTGTGTTGTGATAGTGTGGCAAGAAGTTCAAAGTCTGAACAAGTGTGTTGTGATAGTGTGGCAAGAAGTTCAAAGTCTGACAAGTGTAGTTGGCAAGTGTTCAGTCTGAGTGTGAACTATTGCTTCTCCAGTGTGTGTGATAGTCTGGCAAGAAGTTCAAAGTCTGAACAAGTGTGTGTATAGTGTGGCAAGAAGTTCAAAGTCTGAACAGTGTGTGTGATAGTGTGGCAAGAAGTTCAAAGTCTGAACAATGTGTTGTGATAGTGTGGCAAGAAGTTCAAAGTCTGAACAAGTGTGTGTGATAGTGTGGCAAGAAGTTCAAAGTCTGAACAAGTGTGTGTGGTAGTGTGGCAAGAAGTTCAAAGTCTGAACAAGTGTGTGTGATAGTGTGGCAAGAAGTTCAAAGTCTGAACAAGTGTGTGTGATAGTGTGGCAAGAAGTTCAAAGTCTGAACAAGTGTGTGTGTGATAGTGTGGCAAGAAGTTTAAAGTCTGAACAAGTGTGTGTGATAGTGTGGCAAGAAGTTCAAAGTGTGAACAATTGTAATGGGCAAGAAATTCAAAATGTGTATACAGAGTATGGCAAGAAGTTTAAACTCTGAAGAGGTGCCTAGCAAACTCTGTGTGTGATAGTATGGCAAGAAGTTCAAAGTATGAGGAAGTAACTAAACTTACTCTGTGTGTACGGCGGCGACTATGGTAAGAAGTTCAAAGTTGGAATAAGTGTGGGTGTGTGGAAAGTATGGAAAGAATTTCACAATGTGAATAATATGTGAAATTATTCCATATTATCATAATCTTTGTGTGATAGAATGGAATAATTTCAAAGTTTAATAGTAGGTATGACAAAAAGTTATTTAATAATTATATGATAGAATTTTTTATATTGAAAAAATCTATCTTATCATTTCTGAATATAGAATGAGAGTACACATGTAAAAGAGTTCAAATGACTATTGGAGGTGTCAGGATTTTAATTATAATCTGACCCGGTTAGGGCTTTTCATAAACCTTACACTGCATCCAATTAGATTATTGGACCAGTCAATTAATTTGGTTTCAACATTTTTTTTTTTTTTATTGTCAAACCAGGTGTTTTTACCCTCCATTCTGGGATATAGTACCAGCCCCACATTAACCTCATTCAGCTGTTTGGCTGTAAATACCAGCCTCACTGGTTTGGAGCACTGTGACCTAACATTATGGAAACAGTTTTATCCAGCCACAAGAACTCTACTTTATTCCAGGGCCATTATTGTGCTCAATTCAAATTACAAGAAAAAACATGCTTTGGGTGGGAACAATGATCTTGTACACCTTAACAATTTTGCATTTTATATCTTAAATAAGGCTTGAGAATGTCAATTTAAATTTTAGACAAAAAAATCATTTGGGTTTTACCAAATAGAAATAATAACAAATTTATATTTTTTGTACTAAATCTGTTTTATTGTAACTTTAGAGATATATTTTATTTGTCGTACATAGTAACTTTTTGATTATTGCTTACTTTTGATGAAGTTTGTTAATTGTGCAAAATAGTAATTATGGAAAAAATTGTTCAGATCTTTACAAAATTTCTACAGAAAAGAAAAAAAGCTTGATTTATAATTTAGTCATACATAGGTGGTTTGATAGGAAGGAAGTCTAATACTTAAATTTTTTACATAGAAGTTATTTTATTTTTTCTAAATGAATGCAATCATATGGTATTATAGGTTTTAGTGCTTTTTGGATCAATGACAAATTAAATATTATGAAAATTTCACTTGTGATTTTGACCACATAGGGTTTAAGGACATTGGAAAAAAACAAAATTGTCTAGATCAAAAGTGAAATAAAGTTGAATAATTTTTTATATTTACTAGATTCATTTTTCAATATTTATAAAGGACGCCAAATTGTATCTTCCAAGCCAGACTTAAACTTCCAAAAGCAGTTCATTCTCAGCCATAATCACATGCTCTCTTTTCCTGGGGTTCAACAAATACTTCCTCATTTCTAGATTTAGTAACATTCATTAGCTTAGACTTAATATGCTCGGCCAGAGAGCAGGTGAGTTCATACCGTCAGGTTCAATTTGAGCTGCGTAATCTTGCATGGTCCACCATAGGTACCCTTTGGATCGAAACTCCAGCACAGGAATCTCTGTTTCCCATCCAGTTTTGAGAACCTGCGTGGGCTGTCAGCTTAGGAACGAATTGAAAGTAAAGAGAGAAAATAATAGAAACAACATTGATAGTATTTTAAAGCTTGTAGGAGAAAAAAGTACAACGCTCTATGAGGATAAAGTAACCAAGTTGGACTATCTATAGCCTGATTTTATGTTTGTAAACCTATACTATGTTGAGTAGAAAAGCTCACATGTGAAAGCTTTTATCTATTTTTATAAAAATCAAAACGAAAATGGTTTCCTAGAAAAATCCCAAGGTATTTAAAAATTGAGTTGACTACAAAAAACCTCAATAGCTAATACTTGATTCCATTTAAATGTTTGGTAAACGAAAATTAACAAAACTACTTTCCTTCAAGCATTATTTTCTAGACAGCATCAATCCAAAGCATCATTCTGCCAGGCAGAAGATCTCGTCAATACCCTTGGACTTGGCTCCTTCTCTCTCTCCAGATGCCAGGCAGATGTTCGAAATAACATACCAAGGTTTAGTTAGAGTTCTTAAAACTTATAAAGGAACAAAAAATAATTACACTGACAAAATTATCTGTCCAGACAATTTTTTGACAATAGTCCCATAAATAGGTTAGTAATAAAAGTTTCATTTGATTTGTTTCTAAAACCCAATATTAAGTTTTTTTTTCCTGAAGTACTTTACATGTGAACAGTGGTCATTGTGCTGATTTCCTTGATTAATTAGATCTTGGTACAGTCAGAGGGATCTTAGGTATTGGAGCAGAGAATTAATTTGGTCATGTCAATCAGTGATTGAAGTTTTCTAAAACCTAGTGTGTCACTTACCACTGAGCAGCCTGGTGTGAAAGCCCCAGGAACAGCAAAGATGAGCACTTTCTTATCCTTAATTTCCTCGGAGAGGTTCACCTTGGTTTGGGGTGTGTGCTCATGAAGCAGGGCCTCAGGCAGAGAGTCGCCAACCTGTAAAAGAGGAAAGAAACAATATAAATATTAAATAAAATAGAAGTTACTCATACAGTAAAATGAAATATGCAAATGTTACGTTGTAAGTGACCATAACATATTGGTTAAAAACAGCATTTTCTAGGGTGAGAAGGCATTTGTAATTAAGGTGATTAAAATTATACAATTTTGAGCAAATAATAAAGTTATGGTCAGAGATTTACTGTTTTTTGTTAAAAACATTCAATTTATTAATTTGAAAATGCCCATGAGTCCAGTCCCAAAAATACCAGAGAATCTGAAACTCAATCAAGAAGGTGTAGGAAGTACTTCCACACATATTTTAACTGAGAATAATCTTTTTTGGTTGGTCTGTGTATGCTATTATTATTTTACCATTTTATTTATTTATTTATATAAGATGTTATATATGATAAATATTTATTTATTTGAGTAGGTACAGTATAATTATAGAAGTTTACAATATTTTTTCTACTTTGAATTTGATCCAACCTGCCTATTTTATCATAAAAAATATTTGAAAATTTCTTACTCTACAAATGTGACAGGGAAAGAGTTAGGGATCTTTACTGATAATTGTTGAGAATATAAAAAATAAGGCCAGAATAGAATCCAACCTTGATGAGTGCTGATGTACACGAGAATAGAAAGTAAGAAAGACAACAAGTTACTATTAGATTGAAAGGAACCATGGTGCTTGGTTGATGTGACAGAACAAACTAACAACTGTTTATATTCCAAGGACTATGATGAGACAATTAACTTTAGGTTAGTGTACATTAGATGAGACTTGTGATAAGCCTTGCTGATTTCATCTGTTTTATCAGGGACTGGTGCTAAAACACAGAGATGAGCATCTTTTCTAATATTTACTTTTCTAAGAATAAAATAAAGAAATACATAGTTGCTTAAGACAGTGGGTATGTTGGTGAGCTTTTTGTAGCAAAAAATATATGCAGACTTTTTACTACCTTCAGATAAAACATTTAACGATAAAAAGTGGTTCAATAACAAAGTAGAAAAAATAATCTTAAATAAAAAAAATTGTAAAGAAAACAAAAGAACTACTTTCATTAAAAAGGTCCTATGAAGAAGTACCAGACAATGGAATATTACTTTCCCGATATGAGTAGAAGTGATCGAAAAACAAGTGATTCAAGAAAATTAAGGTTCATTTATTTAGTTCAAATGAGGTCATGCAAAAAATAGTCAGTAACAAAGGGTTGGGTGGAAGAGATTGCCATAGGCAATAACCCCGCCTTTTAGTTAGGACATATGTATATATATTTTTTTTTTTTTTCTTGTTTATATTATTAATACTGTCAATTTTATATTTAATTTATACCATTGTTTGTCTGTATATATGTTCTGCTAATAAAGAGTTTCTAAATAAATAAAATAGCATATAGTTTGAGAAAAAAGAAAAGTTTTGTTTACAAATGTGAACTGAAAGAGGGACACCATTGATAAACGTGCACAACTTGAAAAATCTTATATGGTGCAGTGCATTGTCACTAACAGCCTGATTCATCATGGCCATTAGCCATTTAATTGTACATAAAGTTGATTGTTTTAATTTGTTCATTAGCAACTTTGCCCTTGGGCCCTAGCCATCTGCTCAATATGAAGAAAAAGTGAATTTGGCAAAAGTGCTACCTATTAAATTCTACTTTATGAACCATTAAATCAACTGTGAAACTGTTGACGAAAGAGCCATCCATCCTTTGAGTTGCCAGAAAAGTACAGGAAGATTTCCTCGCCATGCTAGCTTGAATGACATAATTAAAAGAACCCTCACACTGATCGATATTCCTTGTCAGCTGGAACCACCGGGTTTATGTCCTGAAAATATATCTAGACCCGATGGAATTACAATCGTGCCATGGTCCAACGGGCAGATTTTGGTATGGGATGCTACATGCAGCGATACCCTAGCACCCTCAAACCTTCCGCTTACCAAATGTAATGCTGGAGCAGCCGCAGAGAGAGCATGTGTAAATAAACATAGAAAATATCTCCATCTAGAACGACAGAATTACATTTTGAAAGCTTTTGCGATTGAAACAATGGGGCCGATTTGTAAAGAAGCTAAACAATGGCTAGAAGAACTAAAAAGATCCATTGTAAAAAAGACTGGAGACCCAAGATCGGGAAATTATTTGCTGCAACAGATAAGCCTTGCAGTTCAACGAGGCAATGCTGCAAGTGTTTTGGGTTGTCACCCAAATGATGATGTACTGAGTAATGTTTTTTATGTTTAATAAAATATATAATTAAATCAACTTTGTAATTAAAGTTTGTAAATCCAGGACAAAGTTTGTTTATGACTAAGTGTATTCTTTGCCACTTAACCTTGGGTCTATGAAATAATTTGTATTATCCAACTCACCTTCACAGACATACTGATAGCAGACAAATGAAATCTACTTGCAATCAAGGGAGCTTTGATTGGCACACTTGAACCCTCAGCAAGCTTGATGAAAGTCTGAAAGCAATGGATTGCATTGGAGCTAGAAATTAAAATAGTTTGAAAAGTATTGATTAATGGAAGTAAATAACAGGGTATCTATTGAGGAAAAAATGAAGACAAGTCTCTGAACTGATGAATTATTCACAATAACCTTCTATCCAGTGAATTGAAGAAAAATTCAGCAGCCTGTCAGTGCTACAAAATTATTCCTGGCAATTAATTGGATATAGGTAATTTAATGGCAGAAAACTTTCCCTAAACTAGTTTTTAGGCTTTGAGCAAACAGTTTTTCAAATTTTAATGAATCTACTGCTTGTGATTATAATGCTTCAAACACAAAGTACGGTAGGTACCTACTTGGGTGATAGGTCAAATTTATTTCTGTTTATATAGGTACCTATTTAATTTCTTGAATGTGTGTCTTATCATTTGTTATCAGTTTAAACTACCTGTTTTTCACTTTTCAAAGAGGCAGGCTCGGATAAAATGGACTTACGGATTCGAAGATACAACTTTTGGAAACGTATAGTATGCTTATCTAAAATTATCAATCAATTAATTTTGATTATGTAATAGAAAATAGCTATTAGCGATTAGATAAGGAATGTTGGAACCTGAATTTCCAAAAGATCTCTACCCGTATACCGGTTCGGTTTCTGGGGAAAATCCAGATACCGGGGAACCCTGTATTTGGATTTGCGCGTTAAAAACGCTTTCTCAAGGAGGTTGATTGACAAGAGGAGATATGTGATATTACCGTTATGACGTCTCCATTACTTGCTTCTCCTTCACCTCCCGAGGAAACATTAATAAAATTAATAATGCAGAATCACCATAAACCATACATCAAGACCAAATTAAGAAAACCGGACTGTATAGTCAAGGGACGGACTCTCTCTCTCTCTCTCATTCCATAATTTGAGAAGAAAAATTAATTAATTTGTTCTTGTCGTGATTTCCTATGTTCCAACTATCCGAGATGGCCAATTGTACGGGATAGGTTCGAGGCATTACGAGTTCTTCATTTCTTATTCCGCCATGCGTCGCTTAAGAAGAGGTACCTCGTAAGTCCGATTTTTGAACTTTTCAGGAGACAGTAAAAACTGATTATAAAGTTGTGGGCAGGTGTAAAAAAATAAAAAAATCAGTTTAACCATAAACATATACCTGTTTTATCGATTGAAATTACTATTTTTTTGATAAAACTTGTATTTTTACGAGATAGCGGACATACGAGGTACCTCTCATGTGATTCTTGTAAAATTTTCAGAAAAGCATGTGTGCATTTTTTGTAGAGGTACCTCGTATCTCTGATTTATTTTACACAATACACATATATTACTGATTGGAGATACGAGGTCTCACCAGAAATTTTCTTCAAAACAATAATATCGATTTACGAGGTAAACTTTAATCGATTTTTGTGGCATTCTTTGTATTTGAATGGTCATATAAAACCGATTTTAAAAAAATCGATATTTTTTTCCGATTCCAACGATACCAAAAACGTATTATCGAAAAATTCGGACTTACGAGGTACCTCTTCTTAAGCGACGCATGCCTTCACCTGATAAATCTACTGCGTGTTATTTAGCGCGCTCTTATCAAAATCCTCTGTGATTGGTCTTATTGATTGCCCGGAAAATTTTAAATAATTAAAGAAAAAAGAATTTTTTTTTGTAATGTACTGAAAACTAGCCAGCGTCGATAGCGTGTTGAATGCACCGGTTCTCGTAGGATCACCGAAGTTAAGCAACGTCCAGCGAGGTGAAGACTCGTGATGCTGGCTTTCCGGCCCAACCCAGGCTGGGTGAGGTCAATGTGGGTAGCAGGTTTGTAAGTTTCCTGCGAATGGAGGGTAAAACCCCGTCTTGATATGACCATGCAGTTGAAAGCAACATCAAAACCAAATATAAAAAAAAAAAATGCTGGCAGATTCTTACTTTTTGAATGACGTTTAACTTTAATAAAACAAACTGAAAATTGCTGCTAATTTTTTATCTTCCAATTTTTTTTTTTTGCCAAAACGATTTATTAAACAGTCTCACCTGTTCTTTTATCTCAACAAATCTTCAATAATAATACATTATAGTTGTTGAAGATTGATTATAAGAGGCACTGCAGGAAGAAGAGGTTCATTTTCTAGACATTCTAGTTACAATATCAGAATGATCCTGAGGCTAGCAAGAGTGTTGATTCCTGCACCTTTCAATCATATATCCAGAGCTACCTATGCTGAAACTACATCAGGATGTAAGTCATTATTCTGTATTAGTCATTATTCATCATAGTCATAACACTCCAAAAAGATTAAGAAATATTTGTTCTAGTGTTAGGTATCTATAGTCTGTCCACTGTTACCCAGGATGCTTTTTCTCTGCCTGAAGCAAATATCTAGCTTTTCTTAGTTTGCCATTACCAATAGATTTTAATGTCCTGTTTTTCATAATAAAAAAACATATTGGATGATATCCAATGCACTTTCTGGATAACAATATGCATGCACTAACCACTTGACCACCAATGAATAGTAGTCTATATCTCATGTAGTTTCCCATGGAAAAGTAATTAAATTTGTATATTTACCTCATATCTTGTATAATAGAAAATAAAAAAACAGTATTTTTGTTTAATTTTCATCTTCTTTATTTGAAAAGCTCACTTTTATATTTTAATTTTTTTTCAGTGCTGGGTGGATTAGCAAAGAGCAAGAGGAAGGCCAAGCCTGGTGGTGGGGGTGGCCCCTCAGAGAAAAGAGAATTCCCTGTAGAGACAGATACCAAGAAGTTGGTCAACTTTGTGTGTGGCTCTAACATACTGAAGGAAGGTGGTCAAGACATTGAGTTGAAGCCAGACAGTGAATATCCCGAGTGGTTGTGGTCACTAAGAACAGGTAACTATTGTTTTGTTTTGTTTTTTTGTTTTTTTTTTTTTTTTTCTCCATGTCATTTCAAAATCTAATTCATTTGAGGCATGGCTTTCACACTCCTTTTGCCATAAACTCACCAACCAGCTACCTACAATCACCTCACCCAGCCTGGGTGGGGCCTGAAATCCTGACCTCCATGCATGTTGGATAACTTCAGGGTTCTGTCAAAAACCAGGGGGTCTCATATATTCAACATGAGGTTGATGTTTGGAAATAATATGGCTTCTTGATCATGTAGAATTCCACATGTGATGATCTTACTGGATGCACCAATCACAGAGCTCCATAGTCATCACATGACATTACATCTACATGAGCTTAAACCTAGCAGGGGCATCTGCTATACTTAATAGTGACACCATTAGTATTTTATTTTTTATGGGGTATATAAGTGTGTAGCAATAAATTAATGTCTACCAAACCCAAATTCAGTAGTGTTGTATTTATTACTGTTTCTCTGCTTCAGGACCTGCCCCTAAGCTAGAAGATCTGGACCCCAGCACCAAGTATTACTGGCTCCTTCTCAGAAGACAAGCAAGGAGACAGAAGAATCAGCTCTGTAAAATGAGGAGGTTTTGAGTCTTCCGTAAGGTTTTTGTCCAATTCATTAGATGTTGTTGTTGTAACCAGTATGGCCTCAGCTGGGGAGTGATGGTCTCCGGACAACTGCAGTTGAAAAGTTAACTCGTCTTGAACCACATATTTCTATGTACAATCAACCATTCTGAGAACTTTTGTGTTTTAAGCCATTAAACCCTTGGTAAAAACTGCAAGCTATCCTGGCTTGTGTCATCTCTGTTTATAGTCCTTGAGCAAGAAAAACTAGTCTTCTCCCTGTTTACAGTCCCCCAGTGAAACACATGTATTAGGTTAGATTCATTAGATGACCAAGTATGGGTGGGGGACTATCGAAGAAAACCACTACTCTCATTTTTTTTAAAAAATCGTATAAGTAGACATCGCGGCCAAGTGTATAGTGAACTCTAGTGAATATCAGCTCGCAAACAGGGGACACGGGTTCGATCCCCGGCGGAATTTTTTTGGGGCTGTACTTGGATGTTATGGAGTCCACTCTTAGCTTTTGACAAAAAATGATAAGCTATTGGTATGGATGTATTACCAGTGGCAGTATTACAAGCAAGCAAATTTACTTGGGCAAACTATTTGATTAAGAATGTTGTAATACTATTGCTACCTATGTAAGTTGTGACATAATGGGCCATATTCATAAAAAGAAGCAAAATTGCTTCAGTCAGTATTCATATAGTTTTGAGAGCAAAAGTTTTACTTTAAACCAAAAGCTGAAGCTTTTCATTCTTTGGAAGCACATAATTGGATATTCATGAAGCTGACCATTTTTTTTTTATTAATAGCTCCTCTATCTTCTGGTATTAATTGTCTGTCCCGGTAGTTCAGTGGTAAAGGTGGCACTCTGTGAATCCAGAGGTTCCAGAGGTCGCGGGTTCGAAACCCAGCCGGGACATGACAAGTTATCCTCCCATTTGGGATTTTTACCACATAATCTTATGTCTTGGGCTTACTGTTGGAATAATGGGACTTTAATTAGTCCTAATCGGGCAGTATAAATAAGGCAATTTATTTTTATCTTAAATTCTTGTGAGCAAAAGCCAAATGTTCACGAGTGAAAGCAAATAGTTATTCTATAGAAATTTTTGTGTAATGTTTCTCGCACCACATTATACCTTAATGAACATCTAAACTCTCAGTTGTGTGTCATTTAGCATTGTCCAAAATGTGTCATTTAGCATTGTCCAAAATGTGTCATTACCTCAATAGAAAGTCCACTGACGTCTAAATCAGTAAATAAAACATATTTTTTTCCAAGTATTTTTTGCATATTTACTGTTTAATTTTTGACAAAGGTCCCAACTGAAAAATCAAGAAAATAGACAGTTTATGGAATGTATAATATATTTTTTTTATCTATAATTCCAATAAATACAGCACAACAAGTCTTAAAAATATCATACAGTCAACGCATTACGTATATAATTTTGGAGAATAAAAATGGTAAAAACATGTAGAGAAGAAAATAGAGTTTAAAAAAATTCTATAATAATATTAGGTACATCATGTGTTTGTTTCTTTGGTTTGTACAACTTTAAATTAATAAATGAACTAATTGAACTTGTTTGAAAAAAATGGGTGTTTGTGGGTAGCACAGGTTTGGTGCTAACTCAGCTATTTTGTAAGTTTTATAATTATAACACTCTTTAGTGGAAGGCAACCACTAGGCGAGGTTAATGCTCAAAGCATTTTCTACCACCTAAACATCAGAGTCTTATTATTATGTGGTCGCAAACTCAAATTAATGAGGAAAAAATTAATGCACTACGAGGGATTCGAACCAACTGACCCCTACGCTACCTGGATTACCAGGCTAGCGCGTTAAGCACTTGACTACCAGTGCATAATCGGATGACCCCTTCAAGGTTATTTCAGGGTCACCTTTAGAATTTTAAATGGCTCCCCATATTTTTTATGACATTTTTGAAATCTACATTAAATTTTAGGTTAAAACAAATTCTTATTTGTAATTTTTGTAACACCTAGTTTCACACCTCTTAGGGAGTTAGAGATTTTTTCCATATTAAGACCATTGAGTGCGGCATATCAAACCAGTCTAATTTTAAGTGCTGAACACGATAGTAATATTAGTGCTTCATTGTACTAAACTTTTTGGATCACCTGTACTAGAGATCAAAAAATTAAGTAAAATGGAAAACCAATATTACTATCGTGTTCAGCACCTAAAATTAGACTGATTTGATATGCCACACTCATGGTCTGAGATGGAAAGTTATTTTGCTATTTTGTAAGTTTTATAATTATAATAATAACACTCTTTAGTGGAAGGCCACTAGGCGAGTTTAATGCTCAAAGCATTTTCTACCACCTAACATCAGAGTCTTATTATTATGTGGTCACAAACTCAAATTAATGAGGAAAAATTCATGCACTGGGTGAGATTCGAACCAACGGATCCCTACGCTACCTGGATTGCCAGTCTAGCGCGTTAACCACTTGACTACCAGTGCACTTTTAGAGTTGGAATTATTATTAAAAAAAAAAAAAAACAAACTAACAAACATCACCAAATCATACATAGTTTACGATCTAATTCAATAACGATTCGATAAGTTGAGTGTACAAAGAGTCTCCTTAAAATAATGTATTTACCCCTTTCATTTATAGTAAACGCATTTACAGTTTACAATGCTTAAACACAAAATAAATAGTTTTTAAAATATTGTTTTTTTAACTCATGAAACCCCATAATTATGATTTTAGCTATCTCGAGTATTAAAAATAAATAAGAATCTTTTCTATTTCAGAAATAAACAAGTGAGACTCAAAGTATTTCTAACTGTTGATCTTCTACAACAGTCAATCCGCTTCCATTTATACGAATGGCATGAAAGCGGAGTGTCAGAAGTCAGATAATTCGGGAACAAATATTTGTCTCGGGACGGTAATCGAACCTGCCACTGAAGTATTAACATAAATGAAAATAAAATATTTTTTTTTTTCAATACTCGTCTTGTGAATTAAATATTTTTTCATTTAGTCTGTACATACCAACAGCTCTGTATCATCTACATTCACAATATGACACACTTTATTCTGGTCACCCATTCTCTTTCACAACACACGCGACGTAGCTTAGCACTGTATCATATGCACGCCCCGCAGCACCACAACACAAGTGTTGCCAGTATCTATGTGACACACTTCATTCTGGTCACCCATTCTCTTTCACACCACACGCGACGTAGCTTAGCTCTGTATCATATGCACGCCCCGCAGCACCACAACACAAGTGTTGCCCGTATCTATGTGACACACCTCATACTGTCACTCATACTCTTTCACACCACACGCGACGTAGCTTAGCTCTGTATCATATGCACGCCCCGCAGCACCACAACACAAGTGTTGCCCGTATCTATGTGACACACTTCATACTGTCACCCATTCTCTTTCACACCACACGCGACGTAGCTTAGCTCTGTATCATATGCACGCCCCGCAGCACCACAACGCAAGTGTTGCCCGTATCTATGTGACACACCTCGTTGGGCAGCTTCTTACTCGTGACGTAATGAAATGTTGTGCCGCCCGTCTGGAAGGTTGCGGCCCCTGTCGCCCCCCTCTTGTCTCCCCTGGGCGCCCCCGACTTCTTGCTCAGCTTGCACTCGAGACAGGCCAGGGGTTTGGGGGGGCCGCCTGGGGTGGGGGGCGCTGTGGTGGTCCCCCGCTTGTCCTTCTTCCAGGAGACGTAGCGCATGAAATCGTGCCCGGCCTGGGACTCAAGCTCAGTGCCGCGCTGTGGAGAGATGGGAGAACTGTTAGTAGTAACGCAGAGACAAGAGACTTCAGACAAATGTTAATGTTACATTCAATTTATATTAAAAAATAAATAAATATTAGTTGGATAGTTAGTTACAAAGTATATACGGGGAGGAGCAGGGGCAAATGGCTGGAAACCCCAGACTATCTTTGGAAGGGCTTACTGAGAAATTTTGCACGGTAAAAAGATCTTCTTTTAATGTAAGACCAATTATTCGGGCCGTCCTCCATGTCGGGGCCAAGTTTATTTTTTCTAAATTCAACCACCCTTGGGATGCATTTTTGAAAAGCCGGTCCGAATAATTGGCCCTACTCTTGGTTCACCCTAAAAAATTTCAAACTTTCTCAGTACGGTCTTCCAAAGATATTCAGGGGTTTCCAGACTTTAGGTGGCTTGTACAATTTTTACAGTAGAAAAAAGTTATTGAACAAATATCAAAGAAGAAATTAATCAAATATGCTTGCTGTGTCGATCTTAGGAGTAATGTTGCCGGACAAATGTTTTAGAACAAATTAGATTAAGTTCTTAACCTAATGAATGATTAAAAAGTTGAAAGCGACGTTAAACCCAAATTAAAAAAAAAAACTGATTTCTTCTATCCCTAACGCTAACAGATAAAATGAGATCAGGTGTACTTTAGCCATATACAGGGTGTCCCACCAAACTTGGACACCTCAAATTACTCGGCCCCTAAAAGAGTTTTTGAAAAATAAAAAATCGTAAGGTATATGTGCTAATTATGCGGTTTCAGTTATGAAATTTTTTTTATACAGGGTGGTTCAAAAGTCAGAAATTGAGGTGTCAACTTTCGATTTTTAAATGGATCGACCTGAATTTTATTTGATAATTTTACTTCTAAATGATTCTTGAGTACTTTTTTAAACAAAAATATTACATACAGGGTGGTTTTTTTTCGACCAATTTTTTTTCTAAATCTTGAATAACTCAAGTTCGGTTAATTTTTTCGATAACAAGAATAGAATGTGTTTGTGTAATGAATACACGCACTTTCAATTGGCATCAAAAATTTTTATACAGGGTGGTTCACAAGTGAAATAATGACTTGATTTTTTTTAAAACCGAGTTTTTTAATTTTTTATTTAGGATTAATAATTCTCGTCTAATTTTACACATTTTTCATTAGTCATATCGAAAAACAAAACTAAAGTGTTGTACAGGGTGAGACATAATTTTTTTGTAACACCCTGTATATGGGCAGTCAAAAAGACGCAAAATTAAATATAAAGACTAAATATGCAAGAAAAACTTTGATTTTTAATTAAACTAAAAAGTTATGGTGTTTTAACTAATATTGTCGCATGGACCACCCTGTAGATATTTTCTTAAACCATCATATGGGTAGTCGAAGCTGTCTAAAATTCAACGAGGAGTCCAAATCTGAAAGAAAAAAAATGAATTCAAAAAGCCATGCTCAATTTTGTGTCTATACCTACCTACTTTTTATTTCAAGTTTTAAAATCATTCAGTGTGGACACCAAATTGAAAATGGCTTCAAATTCGTGTTTTTTACTTGTTTTTACCACATGATTCGGAGTGTTCGTTTAATTTTATACAACTTAGAGTACCTACATGATAGTTTAAGAAAATATCTACAGGGTGGTCCATGCGACAATATTAGTTAAAACACCATAACTTTTTAGTTTAATTAAAAAACAAAGTTTTTCTTGCATATTTAGTCTTTATATTTAATTTTGCGTCTCTTTGACTGCCCATATACAGGGTGTTACAAAAAAATTATGTCTCACCCTGTACAACACTTTAGTTTTGTTTTTCGATATGACTAATGAAAAATGTGTAAAATTAGACGAGAATTATTAATCCTAAATAAAAAATTAAAAAAACTCAGATTTAAAAAAAATCAAGTCATTATTTTACTTGTGAACCACCCTGTATAAAAAATTTTGATGCCAATTGAAAGTGCGTGTATTCATTACACAAACACATTCTATTCATGTTATCGAAAAAATTAACCGAACTTGAGTTATTCAAGATTTAGAAAAAAAATTGGTCGAAAAAAAACCACCCTGTATGTAATATTTTTGTTTAAAAAAGTACTCAAGAATCATTTAGAAGTAAAATTATCAAATAAAATTCAGGTCGATCCATTTAAAAATCGAAAGTTGACACCTCAATTTCTGACTTTTGAACCACCCTGTATAAAAAAAATTTCATAACTGAAACCCCATAATTAGCACATGTACCCTAGATTTTTTTATTTTTCAAAAACTCTTTCAGGGGCCGAGAAATTTGAGGCGTCCAAGTTTGGTGGGACACCCTGTATTTTTTTTCGTCATATGAATGATAATGATGGTAATTTTCAGTAAGTATAATACACAAGTAATATTTACACTTCCCGTAAAGGACTTGGGGCCAAATTATGAAACAGGATTGAAGTTGAGATAAACCTGACACGCCCTCAAGTTACAGCGCACTAGGTATATCCTGAGTTGAGGGACAGTCGGGCTTATCTTAACTTTATTCCAGTTTTATAATTCGGCCCTCATAGCCCTTGTTTTTCATTAGGACTTTCAACTTTTATGAAACAATATTAATACACAAACAAACATAAAAATGTATCTATAGTAAGTGTAAGAAAATTAGTGATTGAAATATAAAGAAGAGAGAAAATAGTTCATAGGAAAATAGTAATAGACGGAAAGGAAGAAAGTTAGACAAGAGACCAAGCTAAAGGAAAAGTACCTACCTATTCGTGTTATCTTCATTGCAGGCACTTTTTAATGTTTACACGATGCTGAAAATGAAAATATTCACAAAACATGCTCGATTTCTCTAAGAAAATTTTTACTGATGGCTTTGGGCCGTAATTTTAAAATAGGATTACAAAATATATAAGCCAGACGGTGTTTCAACCAATCACAGCGCACTTCAGTCCGACTTGAGGGAGGGTTTGGCTTATCTTTGTCTTAATCCTTTTTTATATGTCCTTAGGACCGGAATTATAAAACAGGATTAGAGTTCAGATAACCCAGACCCTCCCTTAATTTGGAGTTTCAACACATTAGAGCGCACCATAGACCGACTTGAGAGACAGTCTGACTTGTCTTAAATTGAATCCTGTTTTATAATTCCGCCCTTAGATGCAGGTGCTCTCATTCTAACAGCGCAGCCAATATGAACCATTGCTTGTGATTTCAGATTGGATGGGCACTCCAGTTTTCTCTTCCCTTTGAAGTTGATGAATTCTCAGTCCCAAATGCTCGAGACTGTTGATCTTGTTAACTAAAAATTTCACTCAGATTCTTTAATTCAAAGTGTCCTTTAGTCTTATTTTCAAAGTATTATTATTATTATTATTTATCTAGCTTCTGAACTTCAAGAACTTTCCTTTATTTTCATACCCCTCTTGATTCTTCACTTTGCTTTTCCAGAATCTACTAGGGGTCAGCATTGTACAATTTCTTCCTCATAGTTGAAATTAGTAGGCCTTCCACCTTATAACGGCTGGATGCCCTTCCTTCCTAACACCAATTCTGTCAAAGGCGACAACAACTTTTTAAATATATTCTGTCTGACATGAACTGGAACCGTATCTGGTTAACGTCCCCCCTGTGAGACTAATTGATATTAACAGAAAATTATAACAATGAATTCATTATAGTTCAGTTCCTGTCGTATCACTCGAGTTAAGCAACGTCCATCGTACTAATTCTTCCTCCAACTATATCTACTACTACTAATATGATTGTACCCGGGACCATCTAATGTTTAGAAAAAATTCCTACTCAAGACGGGAATCGAACCCAGTTTCACTGCGTACAAGATGACGCGACGCGACGGCGCTAACCATTCGTCCACGGTGACTAGTATCTGTCCAACTATGTATTGAACTAGCCGTTTGCCGTGCTTTGCAAACGGGACTAATTTCAAATTTACTAGGCATGGCCGTACTGCTGGACAGAAAATGCCTTTTTGAACTTTTTATAATTTTCTCACAAAGCGATAATGGTTTGGGGGTCAATTCTCAGACATTTTTCGCTATCTCTTACCGTTTTGGCTAAACAACTCGGACAAACAAACAAACAACAACAAAAACATAGGTAGGTAGTCCTTTTTCTGTTTTTATATAGAGAATTTGATTTTTAGCTAATTTGAGTTCGTCAACATCAACAGTGCAGATGGAGAAAAAAGTGACAAATAAAAAAAGTATACAAATGGAAATAAAAGTAACACTAAGTTTAATTTAAAAATATGTAAATGGTAACAAAAACACATAGAATAAAAAACATGCTACGTTTTTTTAAAGCTGAGAGCTTGTAAATATTTCTCGCTTTGAGGTCTGAATTTAGAAGACAAAATCATCTCATATCTTCCAATGAAATACAGTACAAGTCAAAACTTAAGTAACACAGGAGACTTAGCAGTGACTCAAAACGACGGTGGCCCGTAAAAACAAGTTGGCATTACACCTTGCCAAATTTGCTTTTTCTCAGTATAGAAAATAGCCAGAATCCTTCTAAATTATGTACAAATAAAATTGTGCATTTGCTTGTGTTTGTAAACAAATTTGCTATTTTCTCCAGTCCAAACTTGGGCCGATTTCCCACTGAGGGAAACAGTTAGTTTCGAAGCGTTTCGCAAAGTTTCGTGACCCACTCGTCTTTTAGAAATTAAACGAGATGGAATCTCACTGCCTAAAACACTTCGTGAACTGCGCCAGCAGAGTTAAGAAGAAGAAAAAAACACTTCGCATTTAAATTTAAATACATAATATTGCGCTCCGTAGCAAACCGACTACTTCTATATTACCTTAACAACTTACAAACTGTCGCGAAGTGTTTTCATTTCGTACAATAATAAACAAAATTAAATTACATTTCCGCCTAGCTTGGAAAGTTTTTTTTTTGTATTTTATACATCAACCAGACACCATTGATGTGTTAGTAAAAGCTTTTTACTATCCATTACCAGTAACTCTAAAATTAACGAAGTTCAGTGTAAAAAAAAGGTAGGTGCCAGAAATAGCAAAATTCCAGTCACATACTCGTAATGTACAAAAAAAAATTAAAAAAGGAAACACTTTATTATATATGATGTAAATATGAAAAAAAATTCATTGAATGTTAAACAACAGGGGGCATTTTTCCTTTTTACATTTGAAAAGCCGTTTGGTGTTAGCCCGGTTACCTACGGAGAGGCCGCAGGTTCGAATTCCGCTCGGATTATTAATTTCTTTTGGTTTTAAAGAAAATGTGGTTAGTACTAGTCTGGTAATCCCCAGCTACCTGGATTACCAAATCCAGGTAGCTGGGGATTCGTTGGTTTGAATCCCATCCAATGCAAGAATTTTTCCTCGTTTATTTGAGAACAAGACCACATAACTCGAAACAACAGCAGAAATAAACTGTCTAATAAATTGTTATTAAAGAGATCTTGTTTTTTTTTTTAATATAACGAAATATATTTTTTATATTAAAATACAAGACATTAGACAACACAACCCATAACAATAAATCACTTTTTATTTAATTTGTCTCTTAGAGAATTAAGGGGGGAATTATTAGACGTGTTTGTAATACCTCTGTGGAGCTATGTCTAGATTTTGCGTATTGTCTTGGATGGGGAAAACTAATGCTATGTCATGACTTAAGATCTCGATTTTCTCTATTAATTTAATCCTACGTCTTCTGACAAAAGGGGCTTTTAAAACTTTGTGCGGGAGGCGAATAAGTTTTTCTTGCGGAAAACCATTACGAAACTTTTTTTTCTTCAGTAAGGTGCTTTATCCTGTCATTAGCAATCGATTGCGCCAGTCCCATACTTTCGTATTGTTAAATATTGTTTAGAAAAACAAAATATTAAAAGGGGCCTGGACACCGTCCACATCACAAAAGCAGGAAGGGTGGCACAAATATGGTCATGACGGCGACATGCTAAATGTTACCCAACTGAGAAACTTTACAAATACAGAAAAGTTCTGATTTCCATAATTCCAATAAAACCGCACGAACACTTTGTAATGAAGGACAGCCTAGCAAGTTACATTAATTCAGGAGCTTTGATGTAGGAAAAGGACACAAGAAATACATTACTCCATGTCTGTAATGATATTAAATGCTAAAGTACAAGGTAACAGAGATAATAATTCAGGTAAACCTGGATATAAGAGTAGAAATTATAGGTCAAATTTAGCTCTCCCCAAGGGAAAACAACCTCTTTATAAGAGAAATATGTATAAGAGAGAAAAATTTCCGTGCCTTTCAGTTCTCTTATATTCAGGTTTGACTGTACAGTATAAGATCGCACTATACAACAGACTGTAGAGCCAATACCAACCATTGCAGCAGCCAAGATGTTTTGGTTGATCAGTGGGCCCTCTCCCCTTAGAAACAAGGGTCCACCTAGTGAGCGACGGGCATAAGTTACTACTTACCTACGTGTTATACAAACATCACTTTGACCCCCCCCCCCTCCAAATTTTAAGGTACTCCTAAAAATAACTGCTTATTTTATACTAAGTTGATACATTCAAACCTCATTACTATTCTGACTGTATACTGAACACAGAGGAAAAGTTAACTTGGCAGCAGAAATGTCTGAAGTTAAATTTCACAGGCCTGGTAGAGGTAGGAGGGGAATCGTGTGTTAAACGGAACAGACATTTTCACACAACATTGCACATTGCATACACATTTTATTGTACGGCGCGAATAGAAATTGAACATAGTATTTCACCACAATTCCTAGCCTCATTCAATTTTAACCATGTATTTAGATTTTGAAGCTCATTATTTCCAAGCTAGGGGGGGGGGGGGGTGGGAAATCGTGAGTTTGTTAACTCAACACACATTTCCATTCGATCACAACATTGCGCATTGCACACACATTTAGTTATACGTGAATAGAAATTGAACAAAATATTTTACCACAATTTCTACTCTCATTCAGTTCTAACTGAATGAGAGTAGAATGTAGGTATTTAGATTTTGAAGCTCATCTTTTTCCACTGTAAGAGACAACACGTGTAATCACAAATTAAACGTATTTACAAAACTACATTCACAACTATATCTACTAATGGTTTTCACAATGCATCGTCCAGTCTTAACTAATAGGCATAAGCATAAGCAGTTGAAAGGAACGCTAAACCCCGCTTTATAACATTTCAAAGAAATATTATTCACTGTGCCTCTTATCTAAACAATAGTGACTAAAGTACTTTTTTAACTTAACTAAAGTAGTTAACCTATAATAAAGGTAATATTTCCTACACTAAGGCCCAAATTATGAAAAAGCATTAGATTAATCTGATCCTGTTTTGCCCTTAACACGTCCTCTAGTTGGAATTCCAACGAATCACAGCGCATTTATATCAGCTGTTAGTTGGATTAACAATCCTAGATATTTAATCCTGTTTCATAATTCGGCCCCATGGCCCGAATTTATGAACGACACTGAAGCGGAGACAGTTTGGTATACTTTGGTTGGTTACCATGGTAACATCCAATCAGATAACTCAGAGAAGGTACTATACAATACACAGGTAACAATGTCCACAGCAGCGTTCATTAATTCGGACTTAATTCTATAAATGAATGTAAATTAGAGTATTATTATTATACAATTCCAGTGTGTATCAAAGAGATTCTTTTCTACTACAAATACTCGGGAGTATTATCATTATCTGCACCCTCAAGATATTGGTACTTTCGCACACGATGTATTCAGGACAACAGTATGAATTATCCATGGTGAATTTTAGCACCAATAAAAGCATGCATTGGTAGTCGAGTGGTCAAGTCGCTAGTCTGGTAATCCAGGTAGTGTAGGGTTGGTTTGAAATTACATCATTTTCTTTAGGCTCAGGTAATACCATTCCTGGGCCATACAAATGCCTCTACACAAGTTCCTAATTACTTCTCTACACTATGTTGCCTGTTTGCACCCTCCAACTTATAAGTATTCTTAAATTTATTTGACGCATTTTAGCAATCAAAAAAGTCTTTGACTTGACCGGAAATTGAATTAGACACCTGATTCATTCAAAATATTGCACATGGCATACTCACTGTATTCTACGGGGCGCATAGAAATGAAAACAAATCCCACCTTATTCACTAATTTAACCCTAACAGTCAAACAGTGGAATATAAAAGAAAAAAATTCGGGTAAAATTAACCTCTGTATAATTGAAAATAACCTATTTACGTCCAGCTTGAATGGGGTCGGGATCACGAAGGTTGGAATACACCGCCACCACCAAGTCGCTCACCTAATCCTGACCTTGTTAGACGTTGCTTAACTTCAGCGATCTTACGAGGGCTGGTGTATTCAACGTGCCATCGATGCTGTCCGACATTAGTGTTTTAAAATTTTAACCAGAATTCGCTGACCTTTCAGTGGATATAATACTCTTATATCAAAGCAGATGAAAAATATTTCTTGAAATCTTTGAACTTGTGTTTCTATAGAAACAACTTTTGACTTCTCAAACTTCAAAGAAATAAATTTTCGCCTGAGCAACAGGAGAAGTGGGTAGTATATAGGTAACGCAGGCAATTCCAAGATTTTATTTTTGTTTAGCTTAACATGAGAGTGACAAAACGGAATAATATAGCGTATGATTGAGGAAGGTTCAGAATTCGCATACAAAACGAAACAATAGATTTCCGCGAAAAGAAAAAAATATTGGTTAAGACGAAGTAAAAAAAAACCTTATAACTTGATTTGGGACATGTCTCTTGGAAAAGAGAATCGATTGTGAGAAAATATTATTAGAAAGGTTTTAAGGTCTTCAAAGTAACGTTTCCAAATATAGGTCCCCAATCTCCCAAAATACTGGTAAAGATCGGGTTCCAAAAAGTTTAAGATATCAAAAAAATGATCAGAGTAGACCCTTATTATTTTTTTATTGTAAGAAAAACTTGTTATTATAATTTTTTCGTATCTTCTATCGTTTAGCCAGAACCACCAAACGTTGCCAAAGTTGGCGGTCGAAAGGCCGCCACTGGCGACACGATTTTGTCCTCTCCATAAATGAGGTCTACATACCAAATTCCAAGTTTCTATCTATTCGCATTCTTGAGATATCTTGTTCACAGACACACACACACACAGATACACACGGAACAAGGGCTGAAACTTTGGATTGAGACTCTGGGGACAATAAAGCGTGTTTTGTAGGGAATCCAATCCCGGGATTGAAATCCCGGGATCCCGGGACTGAATTTTCATTTCGGGATCGGGATTTGGATTTTCAAATCCCGGGATTTTCGGGATTTCCGGGATTGACAATTTGCTTACAATTTTAATGATTAAAGAATTATTTCGCTATTAGGATATTTATTTTTATATTAGAAACTGTTTCAAGGAATCTAAGGGTCTAATCTAGCACTGTGTGGGAGGGATACGTGAGTCTCCTGAGCATTGACTATGTTGCGGCTTATAATGAGAACAAGATTGATCAGTATGACTCAGGAGTGGCTAACTATCTGCAGAATCCCGAACTCAACACGAATGAAAGTGAGATGATCTTTGAACCACCCACAACAAATGCAGTAAGAAAAGAAATTATAAACCTTCTTCAAAGAATTTCAAAATAAGTACCTAGTTCAGGAGAATCATATGTAGAAGAAGAGCAAGATGTGGACAATCCTCAAAGCTCTAGCACACCAAGTACACTTCAATCGATTTTGGAAAAAGAAATCGCAAAATCCAAATAGTCAAAACCAATGAGATTGGCAAAACATGTCCTAAACACCACATTAAAGATTTTTTTTTTTTTAAGTGGGGTTTTAACGTCGCTTTCAACTGCCATGGTCATATCACGACGGGGGTTTTACCCTCCATTCGCAGGAAACTCACAAACCTGCTACTCACATTGACCTCACCCAGCCTGAGTGGGGCCGGGAAAAGCCAGCGTCACGAGAATTAGAATTTGAATGGTCACCCATCCAAGTCTTAACCTCGCTGGATGTCGCTTAACTTCGGTGTTCTGAAGGGAACCGGTGTATTCAACATGCCATCGACGCTGGCTTACACATTAAAGATTGAGATGGCGGCGCTGTATGAAAATGGAGGTGATAGAGGTTTACAATTGCTTATGTTTATTAGTTACAGATTCAAGTTGGTAGTATTATTTCTTTTCTTTTTTTTTTCATTTTTTAGTATTTTATCTCAGTTAATAACACCCTGTTAGGCTTATAGCTAATTAAATTACTTGTTTCAGAAGTTTATATTGTGTTTGTATTAATATAAATAAAACGTTGCTTATTTCAAATTTTCTTTTAAACAAATGGTTTTCTATTGAATTTCTGAGTATACTATAATTTTAGTCTATAGTAATACATCTTTTGTTACATGTTTATATGGACTCTTTCCGTAAATACAAGTGCCTTTGAGCACCATTACCATTACCATCTTATATAACGCCTTTTATCAAATAATATTAGCGTAAAATGGGGCTCTAAGGGTACTAAAACGTAAAAAATTGAAAATTTTACTAATCCCGGGATTGGTCCCGGGATCCCGGGATTCATCATTTCTAATCCCGGGATCCCGAAAACGAAATCCAATCCCGGGATTGGATTCCCTAGTGTTTTGGCACTGAAAACTGACTATCGAAAATTTTGGGTGGTTCCCTTACTTTCCTTTCTATAGGGTAAGGAAAGTAAAAAGCAATGAGCGGCGAGTGAAACGAAATTACTTTCAAAGTCTAAGATTTTTTAATTATTTAAATGAATTATTCACGTACATAATTTATTTTCATTTTGACAGTTTTTATTATAACAATTACCTAAAAAATTTACTCCTTTCATTTAGAATCATATTTCTTGTAAATTATTTTAATTTTCTATTCAAATTCAAGTTACCTTGAAATGACGAATTAAAAAACAGGTTACACCAAAGTTGAGCCAAACCGTCCCTGAAGTAGTGGTTGACTGTGATTGGTTGACTAAGGTCTCTTCTCCTATTTTAGAATTCTGCCCTAAGCTGTAAATAGTGTAAGTTAATAACTGTGAACCACCCCACTAGCGATTTCGAATAATAATACTCTTTAGTGAAAAGTAACCACCAGGGGAGGTTAATGCTCCAAGCATTTTCTACCACCTAACACTCAACGTCTTATTATTATGGCAACACATACTCAAATAAATGAAGAAAAATGCATGCATTGAGGGGGATTCGAACCAACGGATCCCAATGCTACCTGGATCACTAGACTAACGCCTTAACCAACTGACCTGATCACTCCGGCTGAATGAGAATCTTTCTTTCGTAAGAAAAACTGGAGGTGGGAGATTTTCGTTTGCAAAATATGGACCAGAGGGGAACGAACTTACGCTTACATTAAATTGAGAGGAAATTCTCGCAAAATGAAGCACCTACATAATTTGAATTTTTAGTAACGTCAAAATTTCTCTTACGAAATACATTACATTACGTAATGAAGTAGTCACCGTGAGTGGTAATACATTACGTAATGAAGTAGTCACCGTGAGTGGTAATACATTACGTAATGAAGTAGTCACCGTGAGAGGTAATACATTACTCACTTTTCTGTTTATACTGATTAACATAGAGAGGTTAGTTGATGGCATGGATATTCAGAACTATTACCTGCTGATGAGAGCAAATAAGCTCGAAACAGCTGTCCAGGTATGTTCTGATATTCATGTACATCTAATACAACTTCTCACTTTTCTGTTTATACTATACTGATTACGTAATGAAGTAGTCACCGGGAGTGGTAATACATTACGTAATGAAGTAGTCACCGTGAGTTGTAATACATTACGTAATGAAGTAGTCACCGGGAGTGGTAATACATTACGTAATGAAGTAGTCACCGTGAGTGGTAATACATTACGTAATGAAGTAGTCACCGTGAGTGGTAATACATTACGTAATGAAGTAGTCACCGTGAGTGGTAATACATTACGTAATGAAGTAGTCACCGTGAGTGGTAATTCATTACGTAATGAAGTAGTCACCGTGAGTGGTAATACATTACGTAATGAAGTAGTCACCGTGAGTGGTAATACATTACGTAATGAAGTAGTCACCGTGAGTGGTAATACATTACGTAATGAAGTAGTCACCGTGAGTGGTAATACATTACGTAATGAAGTAGTCACCGTGAGTGGTAATTCATTACGTAATGAAGTAGTCACCGTGAGTGGTAATACATTACGTAATGAAGTAGTCACCGTGAGTGGTAATTCATTACGTAATGAAGTAGTCACCGTGAGTGGTAATTCATTACGTAATGAAGTAGTCACCGTGAGTGGTAATACATTACGTAATGGAGTAGTCACCGTGAGTGGTAATTCATTACGTAATGAAGTAGTCACCGTGAGTGGTAATTCATTACGTAATGAAGTAGTCACCGTGAGTGGTAATACATTACGTAATGAGGTAGTCACCGTGAGTGGTAATTCATTACGTAATGAAGTAGTCACCGTGAGTGGTAATTCATTACGTAATGAAGTAGTCACCGTGAGTGGTAATACATTACGTAATGAAGTAGTCACCGTGAGTGGTAATACATTACGTAATGAAGTAGTCACCGTGAGTGGTAATACATTACGTAATGAAGTAGTCACCGTGAGTGGTAATACATTACGTAATGAAGTAGTCACCGTGAGTGGTAATACATTACGTAATGAAGTAGTCACCGGGAGTGGTAATACATTACGTAATGAAGTAGTCACCGGGAGTGGTAATACATTACGTAATGAAGTAGTCACCGTGAGTGGCGTAGCGCACTCGCTTGCACGCTCGGTGACCTGGCTTCGATCCCCCGCTTGATAGACAATTTTCTGCCCTATACTTTGAATGCCCGGGATACCTCGTGAGGAAAAATTAGTAGTTACTATGTATTACAAGTAACGACCAGACATTAGAAAATGGATAACCTGTCATTGAAAATAAATTCTAAAATGTTTATTTAAAAAAATATTACAACTTATTTATTCCTACAGATGTTTGGATGCCATTTCTATGAGGTTGAATTCTCAAATAATATATGAGGAATGAGGACATTCATGATAGTTAAATAAACTAAAATGTGATTATAAGTATCATATGATAAAGATCCAACTATTGTACAATCGTAAGGTTTAAAAAAAATCGGTTTATAATTACAATAAATAATACATCGAGCTAAAAAAAACTCATGCATTGTGGGTGGGATTCAAAAAACAGATGTCTTAGCTACCTGAATTACCAGACTAACACCACTCGACAAATAATGTATTAATGTACAAGCAGTAGTCACCGTAGCCGAGTGAGTTAGCGCGCTAGACATTGCACGCATGGTGACCTAGGTTCGAAAAATAAAATGTTAAAGAAACGGAAGTCTTATAATTCTGCGCTACCCACTAAAATTGTGATATAATAACACAAAACACACACATTTATTTATGAATGTACAAACAAAGGTGGACTCTGGCACGTCTACTCGACGGTTCGTATGGACAGGGACATGTTCGTGAAGCGATACTGGTCACTCGAGTAGCTGGCTAGGGACGGGAGCTTGCCCCGGCCTCCGCGCCCCTCCATGCCTACCTGTCCGGCCCCACTGCGGCGGGTCTTGATGTTGAACAGACCGTACACGACAGGGTTAGCGCAGCTGTTGGCGGAGGCGAACATGAACAGGGTCTTCTGAATGCGCTGGTCCAGGGTGCGAGCTGAGTCGGAGTCCGTCCAGAACCTGCGAACAGAGGAAAGAGAGATGAGTTCAGAATATGAGAGAGATGAGTTCAGAATATAAGGGAGATTAGTTCAGAATTTGAGAGAGATGAGTTCAGAATATGAGAGAGATGAGTTCAGAATATGAGAGAGATTAGTTCAGAATATGAGAGAGATGAGTTCAGAATATGAGAGAGATTAGTTCAGAATATGAGAGAGATTAGTTCAGAATATGAGAGAGATGAGTTCAGAATATGAGAGAGATTAGTTCAGAATATGAGAGAGATGAGTTCAGAATATGAGAGAGATTAGTTCAGAATATAAGGGAGATTAGTTCAGAATATGAGAGAGATGAGTTCAGAATATGAGAGAGATTAGTTCAGAATATGAGAGAGATGAGTTCAGAATATGAGAGAGATTAGTTCAGAATATGAGAGAGATTAGTTCAGAATATGAGAGAGATGAGTTCAGAATATGAGAGAGATTAGTTCAGAATATGAGAGAGATGAGTTCAGAATATGAGAGAGATTAGTTCAGAATATAAGGGAGATTAGTTCAGAATATGAGAGAGATGAGTTCAGAATATGAGAGAGATGAGTTCAGAATATGAGGGAGATTAGTTCAGAATATGAGGGAGATTAGTTCAGAATTTAAGGGAGATTAGTTCAGAATGTGAGAGAGATGAGTTCAGAATATGAGAGAGATTAGTTCAGAATATAAGGGAGATTAGTTCAGAATTTGAGAGAGATGAGTTCAGAATATGAGAGAGATGAGTTCAGAATATAAGGGAGATTAGTTCAGAATGTGAGAGAGATGAGTTCAGAATATGAGAGAGATTAGTTCAGAATATAAGGGAGATTAGTTCAGAATTTGAGAGAGATGAGTTCAGAATATGAGAGAGATTAGTTCAGAATATGAGAGAGATTAGTTCAGAATATGAGAGAGATTAGTTTAGAATATGAGAGAGATTAGTTCAGAATATGAGAGAGATGAGTTCAGAATATGAGAGAGATGAGTTTAGAATATGAGAGAGATGAGTTCAGAATATGAGAGAGAGAGATGAGTTCAGAATATGACAGAGATGAGTTCAGAATATGAGAGAGAGAGATGAGTTCAGAATATGAGAGAGATTAGTTCAGAATATGAGAGAGATTAGTTCAGAATATGAAAGAGATTAGTTCAGAATATGAGAGAGAGAGAAGAGCAGTGGCGGCTCGTCGGGTGAAGACACTGAAGACATTTTCACCTAATTTTGAACAGTGAAAACACTACTCATAATCTCTTGAACATGGCACAATTGATCCAACTCAAAGAAAAAAAAAGAAAAAGAGTAAGCTTTGTGTAAAATAGATCAATGCTGCTTAACATTTCATGTTACTTTCCAAGGAGAACACCAAATGTGAAGACAATTCGAAATTGTCTTCAGTTGTCCTTGAATCAACCAATCAGAGTTGAGTATTTCCAAGTAGGTATCATGAAATATTAGGCAAGAACTATATCTATGTAATATGCTACTGAGGACAGTCTTCAGTTGTATTCAGTTTACATTATCTACACGACCTCATACGAAATGTCACGAAGCCACATACGATGTGCGATGTCATGTGTTTTTGATATTAACATTGTTGCCAGTAGCATTATGCCAGACCTAGGAAACCAGTCAATGATTTAGCCTCCCAATATCTAGCACAATCTTGTAATATTAAAAAAAAAAATAATAATAATAATAACGTAGGCGTTAGGAAAGCAGGATTTTGTGTCAGGAATTTTGGATATTATTTCTCATTTTTTGGGTTCTAGTTTTGTACATAGTTCCTAAACGATAGCCGATACCAATAAATTTTAACTATTATGTTTCTTGTCAACTATAGTCTTAAAAAGGACATCTCGATTGAAGTCAAATCTCGGAAGTAATTATTTAATGTAGGTACCGAAATTGAGCCAAATAAGATAATCTGGTATCAAGTTGTTCCAAGAAGTTTTTAAATAGGGACAATGGTGGTCCTGTTTAAGTTCCTGACTATGGAACCACTTTAAAAAAAATCATGAAATTAGACGTGTTGAAATGAAATTCTCAAGAGAAAATTCTGTTCAGGCGGTGTAGTATTATTTTTCAAAATAAATACGTCTTACATGATTTGAGGGATTTCTTTAAATTTAAAATATAGCTCTTGAAGTTTGTAGAAATTTAGCTATGAAATTAACTTGGCAACATTGTATCTCTTATCTTTAGAATGTAAACAAACCTGTTGCGCACTTTTTAAATTTTATTCAACGGTAATCAAGTGACTTTTAATTGGTGTAACTAGTTAATAAAGTTATTTCCCAGTATTTATTACAGGATAGAAACATTATTCCTACCTGATCTGACCTGTGCTTTTCATAATAAGTTGAATATGAAGTAGCTATGTACTTCTTTCAGTGTCAGAAATAACATTATAATTATGCAGGTTGCAGGTAGCTAAGCACACAGCTTCCAGTGAAGTACTTAAAATTATAAGGCAATATCTGTGTTTTTCATAAATCGCCTCTGACAATACAAAGAGGCGTAAACCACAAATTTTTGAAATCGTTTTTATTGCTTAGATTGAGTCTACTTGTGCTATATTTTGTTCTCACAAATAGACGTAACCCAATTATAATCCAAAGAAAAGATACAACAAAAATTAAAATCAGGCGTATCCCTCATTTTCTCTTTTACAGACAAATTAAATAGGCGTAAATCAATAGTCACAGTTAAATAATCAAATTTGGCAACAGAAAAAGTTTGTATGGTCATTCACGGGTACAGGGAAGTGATAATGTTCCTACCGTGAACAGAAAATTTATGCACAAGAAAACTCATTTTGGCTCTCCTGTAAAATTTCGAAAATGTGGTTTACGCCTCTTTGTATTGTCAGAGGCGAAATAGTCATTTAAACATCAATGGTAACACAAATTTAAGCTGATTTTATATTTGTAGTAAGTATGTTTTCTTAGATTTATTTTGTAACCTGGTGGTGGATTTTCTTCCAGTTATGGATTGTAATTTTTAGTCTTCAACTAACTTTCTTTCCTTCCCAGTTCTAACCCCTCTTTAAAATGTTGTACCTACCTATCTACTGAGGTATAATCCTAATATTTTTATTTTAATTCCTTTTTACCAACTTTTAGTTAATATTTTTTATTAAGATGAATAAATATTTTTTATTAAGATGAATAATTAATAACAATATTTCAAAGAAACAATGAGATTCCCACAAAATCATGGGGTTCAAACATTAAAAGTAACCCCATTCAGATTAAGAAGTAATGAGGATAAGAAAGATATTAGGTATGATTACTGGATGTCCAATTTCTCCAATTACTATAACCACCACTAAAAAAGTAAAGCAAATGCCTGCCCCACAGCCATACAGTTCAAGCCTGAATGGCTTATGAAAAATGAATGGCTGTGTACCAGCTGAAGTGTTCACAAATTGTTCTGCTGGCCTTGTTTATTTATTAAGTACCAAGTGTTCTCCAAAAAAAGTACCTATAAAAACTTATATGATGCAAAACTGGTATGAGAGAAAACCATGCTCTCCAGGGAAACAGCCATAACTTACAATGGGCTGTGTTTATGAGACCACTAGCCGTTTGCCCGTGCTTTGCAACGGGACTAAATTTCAAATTTACTAAGGCATGGCCGTACTGCTGGACAGCAATGCCTTTTTGAACTTTTTATAATTTTTCTGGACAAAGCGATAATGGTTTTGGGGGGGTCAATTCTGAGACATTTTTCGCTATCTCTTACCGTTTTGGCTAAACAACTCCGGACAAACAAACAAACATAGGTAGGTAGGTAGGTAGGTAGTCCTTTTTTCTGTTTTATATATAGAGATAAGAACTAAGATCTGATAAATTAATAATTTTATTTTTTCAATACTTCTGGGTATAATTTGTCTTCACCTAGTCTTGAAGTCAGGAGCCGCCACTGGAGAAGAGTTCAGAATATGACAGAGATGAGTTCAGAATATGAGAGAGATTAGTTCAGAATATGAGAGAGATGAGTTCAGAATATGAGAGAGATTAGTTTAGAATATGAGAGAGAGAGATAAGTTCAGAATATGAGAGAGAGAGATAAGTTCAGAATATGAGAGAGCGATGAATTCAGAATATGAGAGAGATAGAGAGAGAGAGAGAGAGAAAGAGATAGAGAGAGATAGAGAGAGAGAGAGGGAATTGAATTCAGAATACGATAGAGAGAGATAGCTGACAAGTTCGCAGCTATCATTACAGCAAACATCAAGAGTTGCTTGATGGATATCACGAAAGAAAAATCCAGTTCCACAATGATAGATCTTATAAATAATAAGCCTAGACTGTTAGAAAACATCTGCTATTCTGACGAATTTTTTTTCGGTGTACCATTTTCTAAGTAATAAGTACAAAGAAAGCAAAAACCGTAAATGTGCCTCTTCATTGCATCACTAAAAGCACTCGAAACTTTAAGCTCGAGGTGGAAACTGAAGATGTTGAATTTTTTTATGAAAAGTTAAGAGATTAATCTACGCATCAAAACAAAACTTTTGACACCCCAGGCGTTTTCAAATTCGAAAATTTATATTTTCGCTCCAGCCTAATGTACAGTGTGCATCTAAGTGGGGAACTAATTTTGGATTTGCTTTAAATAGGTCCGAAATAACTGATGTTGGAGGTGATCGTGATATGTGTTTCCAAATGGATGGCTACTCAGCCCACAGCTCGAGCATTGTCAAGGAGCTTTTGACCACAGGGGTAACATTGATTGGGCAGGAAGATCACCCGACTTGTTGCCCAATGATTTCTCTATTTGGTGATAACTCTCACCTATCCTGTATCAAGGAGGCAGAACATAATATGTACGTATAGATGGCATCATCCAAGCGTGTAAGAACATCACTCAACGCGAGTTGAAGTCCACAAGGAGTTTTCTGACCGATTGGGATATTGCATTGCAGGTGATGGTGTCATACATGAAGACCTGATCTAACACCAGAAGTCCCTCCGAACACACAAGATACTTTTTTAACGACCTTCTTTACGAGCATGTTTTTTTAAAATGATATTTATTTACAGAGGAGACTTAACAATCCGAGTCCTTGCTCCTTAGCATGTTTTACTTTACAATTGTATATTCAAAATATGAGACTAGGATTCATTGTCATCTGGAGTAATTCATATAGTCACAAGTTTAAAAGCTCGACTAGTCTATATCATAGCATAGACTTTAAAAGATTTAGAGAGCAGTCTAAGACTAGTTTCGCCCTAATTTGAATATATTATGAATATATAATTGTTATGAATATATGACTATATATACATAAAGAATCTATATCAGGACTTTGATGAAAATTTATAAAATGTATCAATGACATTTAATGAGATATTTGTTTGCTAATCGGTATATGAACTATTTGTTACATTACTGCTACTTCACATTCAATTACTCTGTTATTATGCATTTTTTCACTATTAATCTTTTATTATGTATTTTTATATGCTTTCTTCTTATTTATGTATTTTCACATCATTAAGTTTTTATTGTAATTGTATTTTATGCCAATCCTTTGTAACATAATATTACAAATAAATACACTCAATTCAATTAAAAAAATATATACAGGGTGTCCCGTATACAGATGCAAATATTTTGAGGGTAGGTTCAGCCCACCGTGGACTATCATATGAGCGAAACTTGCAGTGGGGCATTTTGCTTCGTTAAAGAGTTATGGCCAAATCCCTGTTTTTCCCACAGGTCTAGAGGTCACTTGGATCGATGCACGTTTTTAAAGAAATGATAGCCAGTAAGTAATTTTTGACTTCATGTATGGATAGTCATTCATATTTCCCTTCGAATGCAGTTGGTTGCATAAAAAAATATTTAAAGACCAGAGAGATATTTAATCATAAGTTCAATATTTTTCTAAAATTCGATTTTTCCCTTTTTTCCCCTTCGTGAATTTAGAGTACTTCTATAATTGCAATTCTGCGTATCACTAGGTAAAAAAATACCCTTTGCTATTTTGTTTCAATAAATACAAAGTTCTTTCAGACGCGTCAAGGAACGAATGAGATGCGCCTTAATAAACGGCACCAGAAGGAGAGAAACACATCTTTCAAATTTTGAATCTGGGCGCTGAAGCGGTCTGTGTGACCATTTTTGTGCCAACTGCAATTTATAAATGAAAATTTTCTGAGTACAAATAGTTCTATTAACCAACTACCTATATCAATCAAATCTAATAATTAAAATAACAAGACGATCAATTTGTTCGGTGGAAGAGAAAGCCACAAGCTTTAACCTCGCCCTTGGTTCGCTACATATTCTTTTTGTTCTTTTCATTTCATGTCCTGTGTTGCAGAATGTATCATGTTTGTAGTTTATCAATAAAGTATTAATAATAATAATAATAATAGTAACCTGAAGGTTGGATGTTCGAGTTTTACCCAAGGTTAATTTTCGGCACTTTTTTGTTATGTTTTTGATAATTATCATAATTGTGATAAACACAAAAATGATATTTTTAATTTTAATTCTAAAAATAAAATCACAAATTTTGTTGTTAGCGCAGAGTCTTTCTCCATGTGTATTCTTTGTCTATAATTATACCACTGGTTGCTGCTTTCGTTGCAGACTCTCTCATTTTTCCTTACGATAACCCTGTGACCCCGAAACCCCATTCACATAAAAGTTCACACCGACCGACCACTGTGAATGATCAATTTCCTTCTGTGAAATATCCCAGAGCAGTGTATTTATACCTCAAATTACGCGCCAATTCTGTTAAAATTCAGTCAACTTTGAATTTTCCATCATGATTCAGAAGTGTTTTTTGAGCTTTGTGTGCCTTGCGTTCCATGATCTTTAAAGTGATATAAATGAGCTTTCTTTTTTCTAAAACTAAACATAATAGGGTACTTTTTTAACTAGTGATACGCAGAATTGCAATTGTAGAAGTACTTTAAATTCACGAAAGGGAAAAAAAGAAAAATCAAATTTTAGAAAAGTATTGAACCTATGATTAAATATCTCTCTGGTCTTTCAAAAAAATTTTATGCAACCAACTGCATTCGAAGGGAAATATGCATGACTATTCATACATGAAGTCAGTCATGACTATCATTTCTTTAAAAACGTGCATCGATCCAAGTGACCTCTAGACCTGTGGGAAAAACAGGGATTTGGCCATAACTCTTTAACGAAACAAAATGCCCCACTGCAAGTTTCGCTCATATGATAGTCCACGGTGGGCTGAACCTACCCTCAAAATATTTGCATCTGTATACGGGACACCCTGTATAATTGTTACATATTGGGTGTCAAATAAGTTGAATTTGAATATGTTTTACTTTTTAATAATTTGATATTTCAGAAGTTTGCACTCCTCAGAAGTTTCCTTAAGCTTAGGAGATAGTATTAAGACATATTAAATTATTATTGTATAAACAAACAAAAAATAATATTCTTCAATTCAATTCTTCTTGAACTTGAACAAAACGGTTAATCTCGAAGTCTGAAAAGTACGATTATTTTTGAAACTTTAAATTAAACTTAGAAAAAAAAGGGTGAGAAAAAAATCATTTTCTACGAAAAAAAATAACGCAACACAAGTTTCGAACTCTGAACTTTTAATCCATAAGTCCGTGAATGGCACCAATCAAGTTTTCATTCAAGCACAATTTCCCTTATATTTAGGTATTTACAATAAAATTCAGTTTCACTCCTTCTTTTGTATAGTTTAGATTTTAGCTTTCTTGCTTGGATTCGAACCCCCAATTTTTCACCAATCAAGTTTTCATTCAAACACAATTTCTCTTATATTTTTTTTCAAAATTCAGTTTCACTCCTTCTTTTGTATAGTTTAGATTTCAGATTTCTTACTTGGATTCGAACCCCCAATTTTTCACCAATCAAATTTTCATTCAAACACAATTTCCCTTATATTTTTTTCACAATTCAGTTTCACTCCAACTTTTGTATCGTTTAGAATACAGTTTTATTGCTTGGAATCGAACCCACAATGCAGGACAAAATGCGGGACTTGCTACTATTTACAAAATATGAAGAACCTGAGGAAAATAGAATAACCAACTAATTTTCCTACCAAAAACTTCTAAATTCTTTGGTCCCGTTTTGAACTGAAAATTTCGGAAATCTAATTTTTAGAACACATGTACTTTTCAAACCCATGGATAAATAAGTAATTTAGAACTCGTAATGCCTCAAACCTGTCCCCTAAAATCGGCCATCTTTCTTAGTTTTAAACCAGAGGGAACACAACCATAACAATTTTTTTTTTAATGCTTTTGAAGGTAATAACGGCACCCATGTTGGATAGTGTGTTAGGGGACAGATTTATTACCCATGGGATATACATAAGTTATGACGCCTCCATTTACTTATTTTTCAATTAAATCCCACCACAGTTTCTCAAATAACCTATTAACATTACCTTCTTACTAAATGTAGGCCAATTAATATTTAACTGATAAATTATCTTCTAAATGGAAGAAGTTCAAAGCTTTATAGTTTACAGTAAGAATTCGCTGTGAAGGAAAAAGCTTCTAAGAAATTCTTTTTATTGAAAACCATTTCTTCTCTGCTCTTTTATAATATTTTTTACTAGAATATTGTTTACCAAGAAGCAGTAAAGTATTTATATTATTTTAATACTGTGTTGATTGCATTTGAGTCAAGTGTAAGGAGCAGACTTTAAAATTCATGATTTTCTTTTATTTCTACTAGGTGAAAAACAAGATTTTAAGGAAGAAACTAAAGGCATGATGGTTGGACTTCAAAAATCTGAATATTCCAATCGAAAGCGAAATTCAGAATTTACTCCAGTAGTCTGAGAGAAATGGACCCTCAACAAATAGGTAGTTCAAAAACAAGACGTTTTTGTTTGTGGCGAATGCTTGTGGAAAAAAGAGAGAGGTTACCTTGAGGCCAGTGAACTCTGTTAGTGATCTCACTGTATGGAATAGATATTACTATCAAATGGCTGGATGGTGGTGAGGAAAAGCGATTACATAAAATTGGGAGACTCGAGAATATGGAATCCCACTTCCCACTCAACCGATTAGATCCCGCAATTGTCTCAATAAACAGAGGACTCAACAGATGAGATCGTCGGCCACAGCTAAATTTTATAAATGTATCCCAGAGATGGCGATGATCCGTTGATAAAAATAAGAGCAATATTACCTCAGGCTATACATGACCACATACGTTTCACAGTATAGAAGATCAGATTAGATCAAGAGAAATGTCATAAACGTTATAAACGAGAAATGAACAAAGGATTTATCATAGATCCCACAGTACGCATGGAAACATCAAAAGAACAAGCTAACATTGTAGATCAAGAAAAAAAAGCAATTTATGAACCTTGTGTTTCATATTTCCAACAACATTACCAGATCCATGAAATATCTGTCATTGGTCTAATGGTTGGAGCGCGAGGAGCTATCACAGAGAATTTGGAAGACTTTCGAAAAACATTCAATCTCCCGAAATCTATGATTCCTGAAATTGTTGTCACAGCTATTCGCGGTTTTTGTCGTATAATTCATAACCACCTGTACAAACCATCCTGAAAATAACCATCGTCATTCTCTACTTCAAAACACAAGTAACAAGAGTACTGTGTCTTATGGCAAGCATCGATAGTGATGTCAGTTGTTTGTGAATAAATTTTACTTTCTTTCTCTCTCTCAGAAAACCTGAGATTTGGACTATCTGATATTCACAGATGGATCAGAATGATTCTTAATTTTTTGCTTAGAAATTACCATTATCCTGAGTTACAGAAAGTGAGATGATAGGAGATATAGAGAGATTGTTTGGTAGCTAACAGGGGTACAAGTGAACCACCAAGTTTTCATGGAGGCAGAGGCCCAAGCTAGTACGCGACTGAATGAGACCATGGATAAAATTATAGTGTTTTTGCCATGGGAATGGGAATCATGGGATTCAATATGTAATAGAAAGTCGTGTGATATTTAGACTATTTTTTAAATCATTATTATTTATTACTTTAGGTCTTAAATGGCTCCAGGAATTCAGAGTAGTCCCCACTCTTGTTGTTTTGGAGATAAAGATTTCAAGATTACGAATTTATCCTGTGTATAAGAGGAACATTGATAGCGAAATAAACGCGAAAAAATCAAATTGCAAGTTAAAAATAAATAAATAATAATAATAATAATGGGAAAGACATTTTTGTTCGTAGCTAAATAAACTAGATACCATAAACCATTGAGAAAGGTTTATGAACAAAAATTTTACACACGCCAATTTAGGTAAACTTTTTATTCTTGGAAATGATTGTACATGGCACAAAAGCAAATAGGTAGCTTAGGTACACACACCTATCTCTAAAAATAGAAGAAAAGAAATTGAAAAAATGAGAGCGTGAAATTTTTTCCATTCTATTATAACACATAAAGTAAAAATAAGAAAAAGTTCAAGAAGAAGAGAGACCACAAAAAAAATTTTAACATCTGATTGAAACGCCTCCGCGTAACTCACTTGTCTCTCAATATCTGGGCCGCGGGTTACAAGTTCGATTCAGCTTGGCAAAATATATTATAACCGTCAAAATATTAGATCCAGCTTATCTGGCTTTCTTTTCTGTCTTTCAATTCAGGACGGTAGTAACTTCGGCGTTTGAAAATCCCGTTCTATCATTTTAAAATGAATGGATTTTGTTTTTTATATTGTACGAGCATAAAAGTGTATTATTTCTTTATGCAAGGTTTTTTTTTTTTTTTTGTAATATCATGAGATTTGGCATCGACCACTTGTCTGTCACTTATCATTGAAGATTTGAAGGTTTTCTACAATTTCTGTGTAATCCGTTTAAAAATTGAAAAAGTATCTTAACCATTCAAAAAGTTTAAATATCACCACTTTAAAAAAAAAATGTGGGTAGCACACAGCATTATTACGAGTTTTCATTACTTTTCTGAAACTTTTATCTACATTATTTCCTTTTTACTCTAGTAATGACGGCACAGGTCGTTCTTCACACAAGAAAATTCCAAAACCTGTGAAGAATTTGAAGGAAAGTTGTTTCAATTTACAGCGCTATGAAGAAAGTAACTGCACCAAAACACTTTTTGGAAATTCTCATTTTTCCATGTAAGTAACTTTTAGTAAGTTTACTTTTTTCTTACTTTTTTTAAGCTGTTATTATTTTGTATGTTTACATTTATTTATTTTTACACTGTATTATATGTCTACCTATAAAAATAAAGAAAATGGCTGTATGGGTTGTTTTTGTCCAATGCCAAAAAAATTATATAACTATTTTTTTCTTGTTATTACATCAGCTCTATAGTGGGTAGCACAACACTAAGAGACACTCCTACCTGATACATCACTTTGTCGTGAACTCTGGTTCACGAATTGTAGAATTCTTGTGTCCAGAAATATTTATGCCGGTTCTAGAAGTTTTCCTTATGGCTAGCGAAGTGTTCAAAAACTCAGTCTCGTTTCTACCAAATTCAGTTCGTTTACCTATTATTTCCACTGTGCAACTATTTCTTCAATAAAAAGTTTTTAATATCGACTTTTTAAATTTTGCGTACACTTTTCGTTTCGTCTTTGTCCCAATTTTCACCCACCCAGGACCTTTCACTGTATCGATTCACGACACGAGTTTTTTATGGTAGCAGATCCTGGTTCCTGGGTTGGTTTGCCAACAAGATGGCAATATCGAGCTTTTAGTAGTTGGAGATTTTAACTTACCTAAATTAATGAATTCTAGCTCTCCTGATAGTCAAACAGATTGCCTTAAATCTACTATGGCCTTTCTAAACCTACATCAATATAACAACTGTCATAATAACCATGGCTCAATATTAGATCTGGTTCTTAATTACCAAAATAGTGACATCGATGTTTCATTATCTAATGAACTTCTGAGCAAACTAGACCCTTACCACCCTCCTCTAGACATAGTCCTTTACTCTCAGAACAGAGCCTCTTCTCATAGTATACGCGGTAGTAACAATGTCTTAGATGAACTGGTTCTTCTGCTATAAAAAAGGAAACTATCTGGCACTCAGCAGATTTATTCAGGATGTAGAGTGGAATAATTTATTTGAAAATCTAAATCTTGATCAAGCTTGTGAAGTATTTTATAATATTATAAAAATAGGAATTGATCTACACATACCCAAAATAAAACTTCACACGCCGAAATTTCCCATCTGGATGACACAAGAACTAAAAAATTTAATATTGAGAAAGAAGGTTGCACATAAACGATTTAAAAATACGAATAACCATCAAGATTGGCAAGAGTTTTCTGCACTTCGCAAAAACTGCGTTGCGAAATCAGAACTAGACTACTCGGCATACAATAAAGAACTAGAATGCGAACTTCAGGCAGACCCTAGGAAATTTTATATGTATTTCAGTAGTAAAAGACAGCATAATTCACTGCCGCCAACGTTAACCCTGAATAACGTCACGACTTCAGACGGTCAGGACATTGCTAATTTATTTGCCAAACATTTTTCAAGTGTCTATTCTAATGAACTACTCTGTGCTCCTCAGTTTAATTTGCCATGTACTTTACCTACCTCTTTATCTTCCATCTGTATCAATGATGATATTTTCCTTAAAAAACTCAAGAAATTAAAACCTGTTTCAACAAGTGGACCAGATGGTCTCCCACCAGTAATTCTAAAAAATTGTTCTAATGCCATATTTCTTCCTCTACTTTTTCTTTTTAATATGTCACTATCACAGGGTAAGTTTCCTGCTATTTGGAAGAAATCATTTATCACGCCTACCTTTAAATCTGGAGATAAGGAGAATATCAGTCAATACAGACCGGTTTCGAAGCTGTCCGCTGTCCCCAAACTTCTAGAATCTCTTATTTATGACATAATAAAACCTATCCTATCACCTTTAGTACCGACTAGTCAGCATGGTTTTGTACAGAAAAAATCTGTTGTTACAAACCTAGCCTCATTTTCTGAGTATACAACTAGTATACTAGACAAAGGCCATCAGCTTGATGTTGCCTATTGCGATTTTTCAGGCGCTTTTGACAAACTAAATGTTAACATATTTTGTTCTAAACTGAGAAGTTTGGGAATCAGCGGGGAGCTTCTTAATTGGTTTTATGAATATCTATCTAATAGAAAACAAATTGTTCTATATAAGGGGCTAAGTAGTTTGGCAGGTAGTTCTAATGATGAAAAACTGCATATTTATTATTCTGACCCTATAGATGTGCTTTCAGGATGCCCCCAAGGTGGCCATCTATCTGGTCTCATGTATGATTTATACAGTATAGATATGGGTGAATATGTTCAAGACCCGTTAGGTTCCCTAGTTTTCTGGCAGTACGCCGATGATTTTAAAATGGCTGTCAGTGTTTCATCTGTCGATGATACTCACATCCTACAGACAGCACTAGACAATCTTCAAAACTGGGCTGATCATAATAAGATGAAGCTAAACATTGCTAAGTGCAAGATAATGACATTTCATAGAACAAGATTTCCTGTGGTAACCAATTATTGTATTAACAACCAAACATTAGACAAAGTTCAATGCATTAAAGATCTAGGGGTAACATTTCAACCAGACCTAACTTTTAACATCCACATAGATAATACTAAAAATAAAGGACTGAAAATGCTTGGCTTTATAACTAGGAACTGTAAGGACTTTCGTAACTCCAACACCATAAAAACTCTGTTCTGCTCCCTTGTTCGCCCGATATTGGAATATGCCTCCAATATCTGGGCTCCTCATTATGGTAATCAAATATCAAAGCTCGAGTCTGTTCAACATAAAATACTAAGATCATTAGCTTACAAACAAAAAATAAAAATTAATAATCATGATTATACCCAAATTTTAATGCTTAATAACATGTGCACTCTAGAGCAAAGGCGAATCATGATGGATGTTATATTCCTTTACAAAGTACTGAACTATCTAGTAGATTGTCCAGAGCTTCTACATCAAATTGACTTTAGGGTAAATACAAGAAATACTAGAAATAAAGATCTGTTTAAACCCCGTAATGCACTTAGCAATGTTAGCAAGAACTCAACCATCAATAGATTGCTCATTCTAGGAAACCGGATGGCCGGAGAGCTAAACGTGGACTTTTTTGCCGACTCATTAGAAATACTTAAGACCAGGCTACTGGGCCATTTTATTAATAAATAAACGAATTATCTGTGATTTTATGTTATGTAGTCAGATTTAATGTAGTATATTATTGTTCAATGTGAGTCGTAAAAATAATAATAATAATAATTAGATTTATATATATATACTTTTTATAATAGGTAGGTAGGTGCATGTATTTTGTTCTTTTTATATTTTATTTTTATTTTTCTTTTTTTATAGCTGTAAGTTTTTTTATGTAGATTTAAGTGTATTTGTACTAATGGGGACCTCCCTCGTCAACTAATAAAATAAATAAATAAATAAATAAATCGAGAACGATAAAAAGTTTCTAGAAGCAGGCCAAATTGGAACTCAATAATTATGCAGACGCAGAATATTACGGAAACATTTTTTTTTTTTTTAACCTTTTTTATAGATGTTTACTAAACGGAATCATTAAAACTAGACGTATCTACTAACAACATATACCAGCTGAGATCACTTATTTCAGCAGCTAAAGGTTCAATAGATCAATTTGGAATAAAATTAAACGCCCTCGGAGAAATAGCCGAAGATGAAGATACCGTAAAAATATATGCACCAGATTTCCACTTTGCAAATATTTCTTCAATAAAAAGTTTTTAATATCGACTTTTTTTCGTACACTGTTGGCTTCGTCTTGTCTTTATCCCAATTTCTACCCACCCAGGACCTTTCACAGTATCGATTCACGACACACTTGATGTTGTCACTTGTCCTAATGCTTCATTGCCCGCAATGCCGCCACTGATCGCGATCGATACAAAAAAGTGTAGGGTGGAAGAAATTGCCAAAGGCAATAACCCCGCATTTTAGTTAGAACATCTGTATATATTTAATCCATTTATTTTCTGTAGTTTTTTTGTATGGTTTCCAAATTTGTGATTATCTGTTTTTACATAGTATATTTCCTTATTAATAAGGTGTATAATAATAATATTAATAACAGCTACCTCCTCATTTTTTCTCACATGGTATTAGTGGACCCCGTAACGTCGAAGTACAGAGTAAAAATTCTACTCAGACGGGTTTCGAATCTAAGTCACCTGCGTGCAAGCCTAGTTCCCTACTCAACTGTGCCACGGTGACTACAAATGGAGGTAACCATCATCATCAGAAACATTGCAAATTAAAAGCAAACTAGAATTAAATAAAAGTATTGAGGATTAAACCAATTTCAAAATTATCTACGTCGCGTATGCAAATTTTAGCGAGGAAATATACATACAGGGTGATTCAGCATAGGGTCGAGGCACCCCCTATGGGACATACCCCCCCTATGGGACAGTAGCGATTGAAATTGAAATATTTCGGTCTGAGGTGCAATGATTTGTGCATTGACTCAATATTTGGATTATTCATATTCTTTCCTTTTAGCAACAACTAATTAGGCGTTGCTGAGACATCATGGAAGAAGGATTTGATTTTTTGAAGAAAAAAAAAGTTTGTTTAAAGTATAAATTTCTTAACCTTTTTCTTAAGGATTACTTTTTTTTGTTTTAGGTTTTGTGACTTTTCCATAAAGTGTTTTTCAAGTTTTATGTGTGTATAGTGTTCCAAAGAGTGCTAGAAATTCAGTTGTTAACTTCAATTTACCCTAACTTGAGTAGATCTTTGAAAAACTAGATGTCCATTAGGGGGCTCCATGAAATAGCCTTTCCTCCCCTATGGGACAGTGGTCCCATAGGGGGCGAATGTCATTTTTGTGGTGTTTCCCCTATGGGACACCTGGTTTTAATTGATCTCAGATCTTTTCTATTTGTTGTTATGGGTTTATTCTTTTTTCTAGACATAGGTAGAGCATTTTCTTACCTATTAAAACATTTAAATAATATTAAATAAGCTATCAAGGGCAATTGGGAGTGATGGCTTCCCAAAAGCAGTTAAAAATAATGTCAAGCACGCATTTTTTTTATTTAATTTTTTAATATTAATGTCTCATGCGTTTTCATAATTATTTAAATATTTGCATGATGGTTAGAGTGTGTACTATCCGACAAGAATTTTAAATTTCTTCCAACATGAACAGATCCTTGAAAACTTGTGTGTCCGATAGGGGGCTCCATGCAAATTGCCTTTCACCCCCTATAGGACAGTTGTCCCATAGGGGTGACTTTAATTTTCATGGCGTTCCCCCAATCGGACACCTAATAGTTTTATTTCATCTTAGATCTTTTCTATTTGTTTTTCTGGGTTATTTCTTTATACCAGATATAGAATATTAACTTAGCTAACAATTTTTAAGGCTTAATACATTAGTTACTTTAGTATTTTGGGTACATTATTATTCTTTTAGACTACCTTTCATCATAATATTATATTATGTAAGTGCAAACTTTACTATAGCAGGTATTATTTATTGAATGATGGTTCGAGCCTCCCGCATGCTAATAAGGTAGGTGTATTACGCTTTCATTATTTCATAATAACTGTACTTCAGTATAGGTATTATTAATCAATTGCTCTATTTTAAGAATCACTTTTACTTTTCATTGTCAGGTACATTTTTTACGAAATGTCGATAAATAAATACATATTTCTGATTTTTAATATTGATCTGCTATTTGTATTGTCATTTAGAACCTAGCTGGTAGTTTAAAAGTTCGTATAACGTAAAAAAATGAACTTTCTGGAATAAAAATAGTGTGTCCCATAGGGGGCGAATTGGCACTTTTTTTAGAAGAGTCTATGTTATGAGTTTGACAATTAACTTACAAAAATACAAAAAATACCCTCACTTGCACAAGAAAATTGACGGTCGATTGGTATAAAAATCACATTTCTAACCCTTAAATTGCATAAGATATGATTTTTTGAAATTCAAAAAAAGCTTAAGCGTCCCATAGGGGGTGCCTCGACCCTATTTGGGACAAACAAATATGTTAGACCACAAGGAAAAATACTCATGAAATACAATATTTTTTAAAAATAAATTTACAGAACAATGTTCCATTTTATTGCATAAAAAAGAATATTACAAATAAATACTGCATATATTTATTTTAAACAAAAACTTCTTCTAACTCTTTATGAACTGGGAGGGTTCCTAACATGGAGGTCGCATTGCCCCTCTGGATTGCGAGGGACAATCTTTGGCTGAGATTCAACGCTCTCGAATTTCTGGAATAATTCCGGATAAAATGCCAAAAGATTCATAAAAACCATATGTGAGCGACTAAACAATATTACAAATAAAATCGTTCAAAATAAAATAGAAAATTAGAAAACAATTTTCATACTATCCCCAACATTTGTATGAGATACAGGGTGGAACAGGCATTTATGTCGAAAATATATTCTCGTTAGAATAGAGGAAGAAAGAAAAAATCCTCTGGTAAAGTTGTATTTCCCCGCCTGTGACAGACACCTCAGATATCCGTAGTGTCACAGAATCAAAGTGCTGCACGGAAGACCCTTTTTCTAATGATCGCTTGTACCATATTGCCCAGACCACCGATGCTCAGTATAATTATCAATGATTATAAGTCTGCTGTTCTCTTGAGGTGAAATGGTAATACATACAATTTGTAGGCCAACGCCTTGCGCCGTGCTCAATTATAACATCACAAAATATAGCACCAGGGGTGAAAACACATACTGAGGACTCATTTGATGTTATGTACTCTACCAAATCTCTTGTTAGTAACCTTTTTTTATATAGGTTTGGGTTTCTTGAAAGATAGAATGTTGGGCACTTGAAGCAAGTTGTACACTACTCTCTATTCGCCTCTATGATACTGATCCAGTCTCGACAATTCGTTGGGTTGATGTCAATATTCTTCGCAAGCGAAGGCTTACCTAAAATTGCTACCAACGATCTTGATCTGGATTCGACCGACAGATTCTTTGATTTCTGGGTACTATCCTCGACCCAACGCTTTAAAGACACTCATCGATATGGTTTTGTTAGATGGTATGACAGTTTCGACCCCTCTCCTGTTTTTTTTATCCATGGCGTGATCTTGTGGATTTGAAGGCTGGGACAAATACTTATACCGAGTCTTTTAGACAATATTCACGATGCTTTTAACTATGGTAATCATCAAACCGAGTTTGTTCACAATATTGAGAGAAAATTTGAACTGAGTCCAAAATCGTTGAGCTTGAGAAATCAGATCTTGGAAATGACTGAGGTGACGAAGGCGTGAGGTGGCAGAATGATCTTCTTGAATTTTCTATTGAAGCTCACAATGCTGATTGACTACCGTCATGCCGCTGATGTCTCAACTGCTTCTGAGGTAGACGATATGATTGGCAAGCTCAAGATAGATCAAACGAGGATTTTCAACAACGTTACTCGAAAACTTAGTGACAACTCAGATGGTGTTTTGAGGCATTTCCTTAGCAGTACAGGAGGTACGGGCACAAGTTGTATTGTTACGGTCATCAGACACTGGGTTTCTGTTACGATGAAGAATTTAGTGGCCATTGGTGCTCCCACCGGCAGTTCTGACTTTAAAGTCAATGGTCCAACAGTTCATCGACTTTTACAATTGCACGTTGAGCATAGAACTGAGCTTTTTTATAAATCACTGTCTGATCAAGTCCTTCAATTATTGCACCCCAACTTAGCGGATCTTGCTCTTCTGATAATGGAAGAGGTTCAAACATGCACCTTCGGCTCTCCGAAATATTCGACACTTGTGATCAAGAAGATGGTTGGTTTGGTAGGGTCCACCCCTCGACCCCTCTCCTTGTTGTAAACGCAAATCTATAACATCCTAAAAACATTCCCATCGTCAAAACTATCTCTCGTGGTCTCACCTGCCAACCGTATTCGTGTGTAACAAATCAGCTGATTCACCTGTAAAGTCTGCACATAAATTTCGAGAAGTACAAAGAGATTTAAAAAATTTCCCCTCGTTAAACAAGGCACAAAGCAGTTCTATATCTAGACGATTAACATTGGCCTTGATAGAAAAATATATTAATAAAGAAAAAAAACCTCTGGTACACGTGCTTTTGTCAAATTTCCTGAGGCTTGTCCCAAGAGATTTATTTATTTAATGAAAATTTATTATTTACGATAAAACTTCAGACGTTACAGAACTAGGTCTTCTTTGAAGAGAATCAACAATATCAACATAAATATGATAACACACATATTATAGGGAATCTTTCACAGAGATTTTGTGTATTCAGAAAAACAAACATAGAAGAGTATCACGACATGGATAGAATAAAAAAACAAATAAATATATGACAAAGTACTTAAATTTTAATTTATTATAAGTAACTCTGACTTCAATAAATAAATCATAGTTAAGGGAGTGTTTTTGAAAGATATTGAGAATATCTTTTAACTATCGTGTAAAATTCTGTAAATAAAGTAAGTAATTCTTTAACGCTAAAACAGTGATAACATTGCATACTTACTTGATTATACGGCGTGCATTAAAAAAAAACATGAAAATGCATGTTTTAAACGGACACTTAGTATTTTGGTAAGTGCCTAAAAAACATTTCCAGACCATCTAATCAATAGCTGTATACACAAAAACCTGATTTTTTTTTAATATTGTAGATTTCGCTTCAATAGGTATAAAATAGTTTTTTTTTGTGGTATGAAGGTATTTATTTTTCGAAAAAGATGGAACTAATCTACTGTCTCTTTCTTTGTATAGGCGTTCTTCACACCTCGGCCGAGGTGTTTGATTAAATAGACTAGTTGATTCCCATCAATCAAAAGCCATCAGTGGCGATATTTGAACGGGCGAACTTTGACGTCAACTTACAGATAAAGAAAAAAAACAAAGGTGTCAACCCTTCCTTCAGTTTAGTCAAAACTCCATATTCAGTCAAATATTTTCAAAAGGCGTTGAGAAAGAAAAAAGAGAAAGAAGGTGTTGAACTTTTCTCTGGCAACATCTTACAACCAACAAAAACCAGTCGCCGAAGGCAATTAGGTGACCCTACATGTAGCTTCATGGATGCTCTGAATAAAATACAGCAAGGATATATGTGTCAAAGTAAAAAACTTTTCAGACTTTTGAACCTTGAATATGAAAGTTCCCAAGAACTTGTTGCTAAGTTCAAAGAACTTTTCGCAAATTTTAAAGCCAAGACAAAGCCAAAACAAGAGTGCTATATTTCATCTTGTATTACGAAACTTTTAATGTATAAAAATAAGTTGGAATATATTGTTTCAGTTACCGTTAATAGAAATAAGGTTTAATTACACCTTAGTAAAATATAAATTAGAAAAAACTAAATGTAGGTTTTATCTTGAGTAATTGAGTAAAAGAATGCAAGAATTTGAAACTATCCTGCGCGGCTGACTCTGATTCGCTTCCAAAATTAGTGATTTCAAAGCTCTTGAAGCAAAAGAAGCCGTGCTCCTGCTTCTTTTGCTTCTATCCAAACAAGAAGGAACCTTGATTGAAAGCGAGCTTTTAGCATATGTATTTGAATGCGATTAGGCTATAAAATATTAAACAGCATCCTTGCATCTGTGGAATTTCTGTTAGCTGTTACCATAATGGGACCTCTGTCTCGAGCCGACAGTCTAAATAAAGCACTACTATACTATACTATAACGTTTCATCTTTGCAGTTGAAACGTTTGGTGTGATTGTCAAGAAAGAATAGGATTGTTGAGAAAAAAAGGTAAAACGATGGGGGAGAAAACGATGGTGGAATTGGAGAGCAGCAATGTATTTGAAGCTGGTGGTAGGAGTTGAGATAGCAAGTGGTAGGTATTTCCGACCCTACCTAGGCTGGGTGAGGTTAATGTGGGTAGCTGGTACGATTCCCAGCGAATGGAGGGTAAAACCTCCGTCCTAATCCAGGACGGTAAAACCCCCGTCCTAATCCAGGACGTTAAAATGAAATAGAATCGTTGGCGTTAGGAAGGGCATCCAGCCGTAAAAATGTGCCAAAACCAACCAACTTCAACCATGAGGTTGAGTAAAAGTAAAAGAGTGGAATAAGACAGAGTAAAAGATAAAGAAGAAGTAGGAGTTGAGATACAGAGAGGGAATAAGATGAGTGTTGGGGGCGTGCCCAGAATGAGATGAATTTAATATTGATTTATTTTGAAGTAATGTAAAAAAATAAATAAGTTTATTGGTTAGTTGCATCGAAAAAGCAAACAAAAAGAGTTCATTATGCATGGTTCTTAGCCTTAAAATGCTTATTCAATGGCAGTGAAAATAGATTTTTCAAAGTGATGCTAGTGCGGTAATGAAATGACTTGTAAAAAAATAGATTTAAAAAAATAAGGCTCCGAGTCTCGATCTTCTGAACTTTAGCATGGCAAAGACTCGCCATAGCCAAGCTCCTTCCGTGACTACTTTGTTTATCTTAATCTCTCTTGCTCTCGTAAACAATTACCCTTACTCCCTGCCCTTCTCTATAGTCCGTACAAAATGAAGTTGAGAAACGCGTTTTGTTTACAAATATAATCCGGAGGAACGGCTACGTTGGAAAATGAAGAGGGAATAGAAGAAAACGGAAGAAGAAGCGAAAATGGAGAAAAATACTTTTCTTAATTTCTGAATAAAGGTCCATGTTTAATAAATGAGTACAGATTTTTTTTTAAAATTATTTATTAATATTTTCACTTTCTATTACCTGAAAGGTATAGAAAGTATTGTTTAATGTTAGATTTTTTTGATTTAAATTTAAATTGTAAGCCAACTTTCTTAATGGTGTTAAAAAAAAAAAATCAAACACAAATAAACATTGTTTCTATTCAATGGAAGAAATAAAAATTCCGACAACGTGTCAACGCTTAGCATAGAGAGAACGGAGACTTGACAACAGTGTATACCAACTTATACTCTACGGACTATAGAGACAGTAGTTATCTTTTTAATTCTGCTCCACGTTTTCATCTACTTCCACTACTCTCCCGTCTCATATTTTCACTTGTAAAACAATTGCATCACTTTCTACAACAATGGTTTTTCTCGTAAATTTCCAGAATCCTTTTTCATTTACGTTTTTAGTGTGTAAGAAATTCAGGGATTTCTGTAAAAAAAAGAATGTTGAAAATTAACTGGATGAAAAATTGTTCATTATTTGGTAGCTGACAGACCATCTTGTTAAAAAATTCTGCCAGAGCCTATACACAAAAAAAAAAAATTGTGAATAGATTCATACCTTTTCACCACACAGAACTCTCAATTACACATACAATTACGTATTAAAAAAATCAGAAGAAGGAAATGCCTGACAGAACCGAAGGGCACTCTCTGATCAATCACGCAGAGCAGATGGAGGGGCGCAAGAAAAATGCCGACTCTGAAAGGAAAGGCAAAGAGGAAAAGGAAAGGATTTGAAACAAAAGTAAACAAACACAAGGAAACGATACTAGAAACCGTGCTCCATCTACCTTGATTAATTCCAGAGAACATCAATCAAAAGTTTCTCGTTATGTGTTATTCATCAACAGCTGAAAAGTTATGTCTTAGGTAAGCAAGTTATGTTACGATGAAGGCATAGTACCAAATTTGTTTTTCATGTTCTTCCCACCTCTTTTAAGCTTGTATTATCTATCATCTGTAAAATCATAACATTTTATAACATGTACAATTGTAAGTACATTTACAAAAGATGTAGTACAACTCTTTTGAGTTGCCCAAATAGTTTTTGATCAGTTCAATTTTTTGTTTGTATATCGTCGCTTTCAACTGAATGGTCATGTCAGAAGGGGGGTTTTACCCACCTCACTGGAAACGGACAAACGAGCTATTTGAATTAACCTCACCCAGCCTGATTGAGACCGGGAATAGCGAAGTTTCGAATTTCAATGGTCACCCATCCAAGTTGGACGTTGCTTGACTTCAGTGACAGATCGAGAACTGGTGTATTCAACGCGCCATCGACGCTACTCATCCGTTCTACGAGTAATATACATCTCAACAAAAGTACAGAATTAGAGCATTCAATTGGGAAAAAATTCTATGAACGATAACCAGGAATTCGTATATCAAAGAGAGGAATTCAATAAATAATACACTGTAAAGTCAATGAACAGTACATCTACTTACCAGTACCTACATACATAACTCACCAGAATTTACAAAAATACACAGGGGCAAATACCCATGAATTTTTCTTCCAACTTTTTTATATGAACGTAATGTTTACATACTTTTATGCTCTTGCCAAAAGAACTCTTGATTTTTATGGCTTAAAATTTTTGAACTTGATATTTATTTTATGAAAATTTAAAAAGTTTTAATGCTCCTCTGTCATTCTTTGTGAGAAAAATAATTCTCCAAGTAGGTATGCTCTGATATTCCTATATATGATGTACATTGTACATGTACACGTATCTTGGTTAACATTCTATCTTTACTGTAAGGTACAGAAGATTTTAATTACTTTTTAAGAAATTCAGCTGATAACATTTCTAAAGTTTGAGCGTACGAATGAGCTCAGTGGTAAGGTACTCGCTTGTCATGCGGAAGGATGCGGGTTCAACCCCCAGAGCCGACAAAAAATTGTATTGAAAAATTGATTACAGTAAGGGATACCGACCAGTACACACCCGCATGAAATTGGTCATTGTAATTGACACTCGTTATGTTCATTATTTGTTTTTTTTTTAACATAATATTTCATGAAAATCAGAAATTAAATTGACTGAAGCTAAACTGTTGAAAAAGATAATTGTAAAAGAGGAATTTAACAAGAGTGAGATTTTGCTTACCAGACACAGATGATGTAGTAAGGCGTCCAGCAGATGATGAAAACTACCACGATGATTATCGTCATCTTGAGGGTTCGGGACTTGGCACGGCCTAGAAACCCGAGCCCCGATCTTCTGATGTTATCTGAAAGTTAAGGGGTAAAGTGTCACAGACACTGATCAAATAATAGCACATACTTTAAAAAAATAAAATACTTTTTAAGGCTTCGCATAAATGGTTAATGATAAAATTCAAACATTGTGTACCAGAAACTGTCCTTCGTTATGTAGTAGGAAAGTGTTTACATTTTCGTTGTTTAAATTTTCTGTCGCTGCCGATGGAAAGTGCTATCAAATCCTAAATCACAACATACATGGATGAAAAAGAGAGTATCATTTATTTAAAATAACGAATAAAGCGAAAATTAATACTATATTGATCGAAGTAACGGGCGACATGAAGTCATCATTTTACCTGAAACGAATATTTGATATGGCAGTCCAAAGAAGCAATGCGACGGCCATAATTGGACTTTTTCCGTCAATCAAGGGCTAGATTGTTTAATCAGCAATAGGGGGTACCATGGGCAACGACTTTAGTCGGATAGAACTTCTAATCACCGGATAACCAAGAAGGTCTGGTTAAGAGGAGTTCAGATCAAAAAGTTTTATATTTCTAACAATTACTTTTCTTGAGATACGGGATGCATAACATCCCGAAGTTAGAGTGAGAATCTATGCGCACCTTGTATAATGGGTTTAAAGAACCCTCTTACACATGGAAAAAAAGACTCGGCACAGAATGGGGATTTCAACAGTAAACTTTTCATATTTACTGATTGACTGAATAGAAAGAGGGGATTGGTTAATTAACAAACAAAAAAATCGGAAAATAAATAAAGTTTCATGACGTGCACGAGTTCGATTGTTGATTGAAATATTATTTTAATTATTTCCCTCTTTCTCTTTCAAACTTTTCATTCCTTTCTGTAGTTCCTTTGTCCAATCTACATGGCAGCGCATGGTTTTAATATAGATAAAAAAAATGTGTTAAGAAGCTTGAGGGCTGAAATTGGTCTCAAAAGAAAATTTGGGTAGAAGAGATTGCCGCATGCAATGACCCCGCCCTTTAGTTAGGACATTACATACTATAAACTCAATAGCTGAAGTTTAAAATAATGTCAATATTTGGGAATAACACGAAGATCATGTTCGATGTGATGATGGTTGTCAATTAAATGGAAAAAAAAGAAATGGCTCATGTTGCAGAATTTGGAAATATTAATTAATATTTAAAAATATAGAGATGGTTGCAAAAGATGAAAATTGAATGCAAGAGGTGTGGTTCTGAAGCAGCTATCCACACCACAAGAACATTCATCATAGAGAAGAAGAGTTTGAGAGAAAGTAGTTCTAAAATTACATTTTGAAAAAGTTTTTAACTGTTTGGAAAAGGAAAATATTCTGTAAAAAATGAAAGTCCTCGAAAAAGTAGTTTCAAACTTCCTATCACTTTCACCTGAAATTCAGTTGGTCAAAAAATTATCACTATTGAGAAATATGCCATCTTATATGCTAAAATCGATTCAGGCTTTATTTTGCAGACGTTTTATTTTATAAACTTTACGGCTTTTTTCCTGCCTAAATTTAACCGATCTCCTATGTTGATCTTCGAAGTCATCTTGCATTGTTGTCTGCAGAGAATCATCACAAAGTCATTTCCTTGCTAACACTGAACAGGATTCTCAATAACAAGAATGACTGTCTTGAGAATGTGAAGTCTTTTCAGTTTAGAGTACCAAAGATGAGAACTCGGTCTATTTATGCAGAGCTTTTTAATATTGCCTTTCACCAGTGCACTGACAGGTTAATTAAATAGGTTACATTAAATAAAAATTGAATTGAATTACAAGCGACGCCCATCCAGACCATTTCTCATCCAAAGGATCTCCATCGCCATACAAAGGGGAAATGTGGCATGCGTAATACCATCTTGTGCAAAGATGGATGAAATATTTTCCAATTTGTGTTTTTTTTTCTCACTTGATTTAATTACTACGGTCATCAGTTAATATGTTCAAGTAACTTCAAAGAACAAGAATGACTTCTGTTTTAAACTGGAAGTGTATTCTGAACTTCAAAAATATGAAATAATGCTTGACATTATTTCATTCTCTCTCGAAATGAAAATGTAATTGATAAAAATTTGTATGTAAAATATAAATAACATGTCTCTGCTTGTTTGAGTTTCTCTTGCACGTGGAAAATATTATTCGAGGTTGAATTCAATTGCTAAACAAAATTATGTCTATTTTCTGATATTGTACGTCGAATAAATGATATCGTTCATCTAATCGATTGCCTCTTGAGGCTAGAAGTGTTAGAGCGATTTAAAGCTTCATCGCTATCTACATATTTCAAGTCTAGGACAAACTGTAAATTTTAAGAAGTTTATGACTGCTATGCTAGTTGTGATGACGCTTATGGCGGACACACGAGGTTCCCTGACGACCCAGGGATATGACTACTACAAAGAGGACTGCAACATCCCTCTATTCAATAAAATCATGTCCTACTGACAAGTTGAAGAACGTAAAACTTTCATCAATTTACCCAATAAGGACCAATGTACATTGTGTTTGAGGTACAAATCAGAGGACAAAAGAAACTTCATATTAATTTAATTTAATCTTATTTTTTTTTCTTATCTATGTATTTTAAAGTTTTATTTATATTTTTAAGTATTTTTAAATATTATTTCTTTTTGTAAACTTATAACGTTGTGTACGTACATTTTTGTATATTAATTTGCACAGTAAAATTTATTATTATGACACCTGAGACGAAACAATCGCAAAAAGAGGGGGTTGTGAGATACACGTAAATGTACAAAATCTCACTTTGTGCAACAACGAAAACGAAGCTGAAAAAACAGAGCAGATCCGGGCTGGAAATATAGTCAATCAGTAACGCGTGTAAACTTTTTTTTTTCTTTTTGGTTCACTCTGTATAACTTAAAATTAATACTAATCAACTTTATACAATACATAAGTAACTTAGTAAAGGGAGAAATATTCTTCCATTTTGCTCACTAGTTCACATGAATTCTTTTGAGTGATCTGATGTGAAGTTTGGGAGGGACCTCTTTAGTGTGTCAAATGAAAACTTTTCAAGCAAGTAGGTAGGGCTAGTGACTGCACTCACTAGGGGTCGAGTCGGGAAAGTAAGTTATAGGAAAATTGGAATCATAGACATATATTTAATAACTCTTCAGATGTGCCTGAATGGTAAAGTATTTCTGGACTTCTCTTTTTCGAGAAAAAAAATAGGAGATGCCGTAGCCATTAGGACTACCTTTGATCAAGTTTTGTTTTAATAATTTCACTTTTCACTTGAAAATATTCCATGTACCTATGTATATTCTTACTGTAAATAAAACTTGATTGAATTTGTTTAATAATAATAAATCCTACATCAAATAAGTCTATTTCAACTTCATACATACATTTTCTATCGGAGGGCAAGCTCTCATAAAGGGACTCATTCAAATAGGACATGAATTACTAAATTTTACTTTATTAACATAATATTTTTAAATGAAAATAATATGAATGGTTCCTGCATTTATTATTTCCTCTGCATTTATTATTTCCTCACACCGCTATTCTTTGTGTGTCTCACTTCTAAACGTACACTAGTCGTTTCCCTTTCGTTGAGATACTTCATTTTCAATCAACCAAGATCAGAACAAAGGATACTGCCATGCCTTCTAGAGTTTACGTATGTACACGGAAACCATGTAAGAAAGTCAATTTGAACTTGGCCTGGCGCACTGCCGTGCACTTAGAGACTCGAAACTCTCTTACTAGGCAAGATAAAAAATTATACCAACAATAATTCGTCTTGATAGTTCAATCGTCATCTTCAACACACTTGACATTTTAATAGTAGTCTTTAATTGTCCTTAAACAGAATAGCATTTTGTGTAAAGAGAATAGCATTTTGTGTGAATTTATTAACTATATCTTTCACAAATTACTCACACTACTAAATTTTTAATGAAATTGGCACTCGAACCACCGACATCCAGATTACAAGTCCACCGCGTAATCGATCAAGCTATTGAGATCGGCCTATCACATATACTAACTATAATTATTACACTCTTGCGGTTGCTCTTTGGACATTTTGAACTCAATGGAGGAAGACTACTGGGAAAGAGAGGAGCGTGTATGCTGCTACGGAAAGTTTGCATTTAAAATAGCAATAGGTCTGAAGCATCTACCACTTTCATGAAGTGCGTGTCGAGTAAAAACACCAGCAGAAAATTTGCGGTAATCTTTGACTACCCTAATAATTTCAAGTGATAAAATTCATTTGAAAATTGGGAAGACAATCATTAAAAACTATTATTTTAATACACAAAATCATGTAAAGTAGAAATTTTATACATATTATCTTATACAATGCAAGACACACACACACACACACACACACACACACACACACGTTCATTTTTATTCATTATAATCCCCCTAGCTCGGTAAAATAAATAAATTGAACTCGAAATGAAATCCAATAAATATAATATTTTCTCCCGTACAATATCTATAATATAATCCCTATCTTGTGTAACGGCTGAGTGACCCGCCTCCTGTTGAATTATCCTGCAGGAGTGCTGTCAGGTTCTGTAAATCCTGTAAGCGACCGCACGTGCCTCAAGTGAAAGAATTTCGCTTGGAAGGCAAAGAGATATATTGAGGAAAAATAAGTGGGAACAGAGTAGAGAAGAGACCAGACTCTTCTCTACTCTGAAGAAGAAATTTTTATTGAGACTGTTGTTACTGAATATGTTGAAATCCTCCAAAAAAGATGAGACAAATGCAATATCCTCGTCGATAAATACTAAATTGAAAACACTTTTGCATATCACATCAAAGCAAGATTGACAAACAAGAACTTGATGAAATTACTTCCATTACAGACAATACATAAAAGAAAAATGTAGAGTTGAAAGTGTCGCACTAGGAAGTAAAAGAGATAGACGGGGAAAGAAAAAGAAGAAATGAAAATGATAGCAAGAGATAGAGAGAATAACAAAGGAGAGTTACGTATTGAATAATGGAAAAAGTAGACGACAATGTTAGAAAAGAAATAGACACGGGGTAATAGGAAAAGTTTTGAAGCATGCATGGATCAATTCGCCGAATCACTTAGAATGAGAGGATTATATGGACCAGGTCGATCACCTGACATAAATCCGTTGGATTTCTTTATCTCAGGTTATTGTACTGGACTAATCTACCAAACAGACACTCCTACCAATGCCCGACGATAACTATTTGTTTTCGAATATCTTCATCTTAATATATAAATGTCAAAGTCTGACCACAGGCTGTCTAGATGTGCAATAAGACGGGATTTTTCGAAACTCCCACTTCAACACCTGCCATTGGCAAAAAAGGATTTTTTGCTTTCACGGCCATGCCTCGGCCCGCAAAGCGGGCGACAGCCCGCTAGTCTACCATATAAAAAAGGATACACAAACAAGAACTTGGTGCAGTTACTTCCTTCAGAGCGCTGTGAGTAGAAACACATATTTTCAATGTTAATTCTTCTCATATTTTAGAAATTACTTATATTTTGACAGAAGATGATGATACGAGTAGGTACCATTAGAATCGAACGTTAGAATCGTAGATCAGAAAACTGATTTAGAAAACCGGTTTCTCCAAAAATGGTTTTTGCTACTCTCCTTGTAAAAATAAACATTATAGTACACTAACTAATCTTCATCGAAAATATATTTTAAAGCTTTTCCCTTATATTTTAAAATATATTTTAAAGCTTGACCGCTAAATTGGACGGTGTCGAAGGATTGCATCTGATTAGGTAAAAAATAAGATTCGGGTCGAGAGAAACAAAGCTGGTATGAGAGGTAGGAAGATAGAGAGGAAAGAAAAATGTTCTATAAAAAGGAAGAAAAACAAAGTTGCAAACATGAGGGAGAAGAAAAACTTAGTAAGGGAGGAATGAGAACAAATGAAAGAGAAGCAGGGATAGAGGAGCGGAAAAAAGTTGAATTAAGTCAGCAAGAGGGAAAAATAAACGAATATTGGAGAAAAGGAAGGAATGAATATAATATAAGCTTACAATCAGCATTCGACGCACAAAGAAAAATACTCGTTCTTTCAGAAGTACATTATCTACCTTGAGATGAAAAGCCTGAGGAGAAAATTACACTCGAGGAAAAGAAACATGATATGCAACAGTGATTGTTGTTGTGTTTGAGAAGTCGGAAAGAGAAGAGAAGAATCATGAAGAAGAAGAAGAAGAAGTAGAATGTTCTTGAGGCGGAAGGTGCACTCCGTGAGAGAAATAAATTTAATATGGCCGAACAGAGTATGCACGTGAGGTGTTCACTCTTGTATGCTTTGATATGACATCAATATAATTGTGTAGATACGCGTGGAATTTATATTCTAAATTCTATTTATTTTCATTTTTTCCCTTTTTTCTCCATATATTTTTTTTTTTCAAGTTTTTTTTTTTTTTTTTTTAATTAATACTGTGACTATTCGAATTCATTATGGTTAGAAGAAATAAATTTATTTATTTGATAATTCAAACGACTGGTTCGGTTACTCGGTGGTAATACTTATAAAATAATTATACATAGAAAGGTATTTTAAAAACCAATAGTCTTCATGATGGTTCTACATCACATCATGATGGTTCTACATCTCCTCGAGTTCTCCAAGCAATGCTAGACATGCTGGATCTTCTCCCGCAAGCAGTGTCTCTGTCTCCAACAAACCGGCTAAAGCAGGATCAGCAGGAAAACCTGACCCCAAGTCTCCAAAAAACTCACGTCTTCGCAGCGGAGCCAGAAACGTGTAACATCTCAATCGTGTTTGTCTTGTTATTATCAGAACGTTGGCGGGATTCGAACCCGGTTTCATGAACTGAAACGCAATGTTGAGCTTTGTGCTTATGATGTTATTTTTTTAGTTGAATCCTGGCTTAACGATGATTTTTCTGCCAGTGAAATTAGATTTCAGAATTACGACCTTTATCGTTCTGATAGAGATTTTAATATTTCTAACAAGACACGCGGCGGTGGGGTGGTCATAGCTGTGCTCAGTAGATTAAGATCAAAGTTAGTACCTATTGACGTTCCTTCATTATCTTATGACAATTTATTTGTTTCTTTACAGGTACAAAATGAGACATTTTTACTCGGATGCGCATACATTCCTCCTTCATCTGGTTTAGATGTTTATGTTGATCACTGTGCTACGGTTGAACGTTTGTGCTTGAGTTTTCCTGATGCGAGGATTTATCTGGCGGGTGACTACAACCTTAATACTGCAATTTGGAACTTTGATGATGAATGTGGCTTACTTGTTGATTGTCCCCTTTCTTCTCCGGCAGTTCAGGTTTGCGAGTCATTCAACAGTCTTTCCCTGTGTCAGGTTAACTCATTGCCTAACAATCACAATGTTTTTCTAGATTTACTGTTTTCTGTTGACAGAAATGTGTTGACACATGAAGCACTTGATCTTTTACTTCCACATAATTATCATCATAATCCATTTTGTTTTGATATTGTGCTTGGACAACACGTCGATTTTTTTCCTCAGGATTCTGTTGTGTTTGATTATGGTAAGTGTGATGTAAAAGCCCTCAAGCATTTCCTATCTACTGTTGATTGGACCTCTCTACTTAGCCACAAGGATTTAAATGCTGTTGTTCAATCTCTTTACGAAGTTCTTTCTGCTGGGATTGAACTTAGTACTCCACAGAAACGTATTTATTCCAGTACATATCCTCGGTGGTTTTCAAGTGAGTTGAGAAAATTGACAGTGGAAAAGAAAAAAGCTCACGCCTCATTCAAACGTTCTCGCCTTCAGTCTGATTACATTCGTTTTTCTGTTTTGAGAGGTCAGTGTAAGTTTCTCAGTAACAAATGTTATAAAGATCACTTGGACAATGTAAGCAGGTCTATTAAGTCAAATCCCAAATACTTCTGGAAATATTCAGAAGAATCACGGAAAGTTCATGGTATTCCTAAGCAAATGTCTCTTGATGGTGTGACGTGCTCAACTCCTCGAGATATTGCCAATTTATTCTCAAATTCATTTTCTTCTGCGTATCAGGAATCTCTTGAACAAAATCCAGTCTATCCGGATAGGGATATCATCGACTTCAATACTTGTCAGTTTACCAGCAATGAGGTTTTTCTTGCTCTGTCTTCTCTTCCTTTAAAATTTTCTTCCGGACCTGACAATATTCCTCCATTCATCTTGAGAAAATGTGCATCTATCTTGACTTCTCCCCTTTCAATTATTTTCAACCGTTCTCTGTCTTCTGGCTTCTTCCCTGATGCCTGGAAGTCAAGTTTTATTATTCCAATTTTCAAGTCTGGGGACAGGTGTAATGTTGGTAATTATCGAGGCGTTTGTATACAATCAGCCATTCCCAAAGTCTTGGATATGTTGGTCACTACTAGACTTTCTTTAGCATGTAAGCATTTCATCTCTGATAAACAGCATGGTTTCACTGCTGGAAGATCTACGGTGACTAACCTCCTTTGTTACCAACATGACATTATTGAGTCATTTCAGTCTGTTTCTTCGGTTCACTCCATCTATACTGATGTGTCCAAGGCTTTTGATAGGGTTGATGTGCGTTTTCTCATCAGGAAATTAAAATCCTATGGAATCGGCGATTCATTTTTGACCTGGCTTTCTTCATTTTTCACCGGAAGAACACAATCAGTCCTTGTAGGTAACTCTCTTTCTCTGCCTATTCAAGTCCTGTCGGGAGTTGGACAAGGGAGTCATTCCGGGCCTTTGTTATTCAGCCTTTTCTTCAACGATTTGCCTCAGATTATCCATCACTCTTCTGTACTTATGTTTGCCGACGACGTTAAGCTGTACAAATCCATCAAAAGCACATCGGACTGTCATCTTCTCCAACGTGATTTGGACGCTTTTCATTCATGGTTGATGGCCAATGGAATGTCACTTTCATTTCACAAATGTTTTGTTATTGAATTCACTCGTAGCAAAACATTTGAATTCCCTTATTCCATAAATTCTCATCTCCTCAATAGAGTCGACAAAATCAAAGATCTTGGGGTTTTATTTGATCAAAAGCTTTCCTTTGTACCATATGTTACCAATACTTCCATGAGATGCCATCGACTTTTGGGGTACGTCCTCAGGAATTCCCGAGGATTGTCCTTTGATGCCTTCTGTCTTCTGTACACATCTTTGGTTCGGTCTCTCCTTGAATATGGTTCCATTGTTTGGTCCCCGATATATGAAGTACATATAGACACCCTTGAGCGAGTTCAGAGGAAATTCTTATCATATTGTCGTTATCGTTTTCCTAACATTGACATTGACATTCCTTCTCTCAGGGATCGCAGACTGAAGGCTGATTCTTCTTTCTTCAACAAATTGTTTGAAGGGGAAGTTGACTGCCCTAAACTCTTGAGCTTGATTTCTCTGGACTGTCATAGACGTCTAAGGAAGAACAACACCTTCTTTGTGAAACAATGTTGCACAAATTACACTTATTTTGAACCTATGAACAGAATGATGCGCAACGAGAATGTTCTTATTAAAAATGTTCCTAAGTAAAATATGTCGATACATTGAACCCTCTGTGATATGAATGTTATTTGTGTATCTGTATGTATTTTTTAATGTTAATACTATTTTCGCTTTATTTTATTTATCTGACATGTAAAATGTTAAATTTTTATTTATTTACATTTTATATTTTTTTTTTTTTATGTACATATTTTGACACTGCAGCATGCTGCAATTGATTTTCTTATATTTTTGGTCGTTTTTGAACTACAATTTTCTTTGCCTGTGATCTGTGATACATTTAGATAATGGAATTTTGATAAATAATTTTATTTTGCTTTTATTTTGTACTTATACTTTTAATTTGTAATTTGTAATCTTGTTATATATTTATATAGGGCTTGGCCCGTAAATATACACCTGTTCAACAGGTATTATTATTATTTATTATTTATTTATCATTCAGAAAAATATTACGGCCTGGGACAAACAAAGAAATACTTTGATTTATTTTAACATTTTTCCAAATTCAAACGTTACAAAGGTTGCATAACTATGTATCTAAATTATCCCACTACTACTGTATTTAAAAGTCGCGTAAAATTTGCACAGGTTCATTTATTATCCATGCTGGATAGGGGCTGTGACATATCAAACCAATCAGCTCTTTGAATTTAATAATGTCTTTTCATTTCTTGTTGTGGTTCAACTTTATTAGTCTCTGATTAATAATTGAATTTCGTTTCCAGGTACAATTCGTTTCCCTCTTCTGTGAGCAAAAAGAAGCGCTTTTGATATTACATTACAAATTCCACCGTAGACAGCCTGAAAACATTGTAGCTTTACTTGAAATTCTGTGATCATATTTAAAAATACACCATGTAAAAAACCAAATTTCCACCCCATCTAATTTTAAAGTTAATATGTTGACCACCTCAGCTAGTTGAAAAATAATCTAATTGAACTAACATTGAATGCACATTGAAATGCTGTCTTCACTAATCGAGAGTGAAGACAACATTCATACAAAATGAAAATTAAGAATGAAAATCCAATATTCATACAAAGAAAATAAACATATACCTGTACTTATAAAAAAAATCTTTTAACAACAAAACACATGAATTCTATCAATAAAACAATTTTCTCATTAAAATATCTGTGATACTTTTGTAATTTTAATTTTTCTTTGTTGTTTGTTGAATTTTTAATTAATGTGTAATCTTTTTGATATGTAATCTTGTTAAATTGTAAATTGGGCTCGCCCGTTAATAAAAAAAGTATTTTAACATCTCCAAATGCTAAATTCTTATAAAAAGTGAAGACTGAGGAGTGAAAATTTTCTTTGCAAACTAACTATGAACTGAACTTTGCCGAAATTTACTCCGCACTCCGCGAAATTATACCTTTGTGGAACAGAAACACGAAAATTACTCCACATTACAACTCCCCGAATCGATCCGCAAAAAAACTTTGCAAAAGTGTTTCAGGAACAGAAGGTGGATTTGCGGAGTGAGAATTTGCAACTCCGCGTTTTCAGGAACAGGGCCCTGAACATGGGTTTGTCAGTATTGCACGGTTGGATCTGGATGTTTGAATGCCTCCATCACATTTCATACAAAATACCTTTGAAGAAGTGAAAGGCCCGAGGTGGAGATAAAGTTGTAGTGGCAGAGAACACGGCTAGTATACTGAAGAAGTTCAGAGACAATTGAGGGTTGATTATCGATAGACCAAAGTCCGGATTCGGAAATACCAATGACGGAAACACGACACGGAGATTTTTCAAAGACCTTAACTATCAGAACAAATCACGGGACTGGATGTGGAGTTGATAAAAAAAACTTTGTATGATTATCATTGTAGTCGCGAGCAGCTTTGAGGTCAATATGGATAAATTCCGATCATTTTATATTGAAACATTCTTCGTTAGACGGTATCCTTGATATAAAATGCTCCCCCACTCTACACTCTGTTCAATTGTATATTTTTTACTGAAATTTGAACAAATTATCTGTTTTTTATTCCTTTTTTATGATGGATTTTTTATGTATAACACTCAAATAAAAATCAACTAACTGAATTGATACCACGTTTAGATCTATTCTGTTCCACTGCCCAGGACGTTGTGTTTAATTATTTTGATAAAAACGTAAGGAAAACATGAAATGTACCTTTACTCGTCCCTAAAAAGGAATGAATTTGAAAAACCCTAGGGAGGGCCAAAAATTACCTGTCAATTAATCGGGCACCTGGCAAAGAACAAACGCGTCAAATATCTCCTTTACACTGCCATGTTGAGACTAACAAATCCCTTCATTCCAGCAGTCTTAGGGTGAAATTAGTAGATTTTTTTTCAATACCTCTGAGTCTCTGAGGACTTAAACCACAACTACTCACCTATGGAATGGGACCTCTGGTAGATCTCGACCAAGATGGCTGCGTAGCAGTAGATGATGGCAAGGAGGGGTAGGCAGTACATCATTAGCATGCCGAAGTAGTTGTAGGCCATCTCATACGCCTTGGAGGGGAAGGAATGGAAGGTGACGCATTGCGTGAAGTTGGCCTGACACGGGTGGTCCTCCACGTGAAACACGTATATCTGGTGACAGGGAGGACATTTGGTCAAAACTGCCGAGTGATTTAAAGCAATCAATCACTACCGCCACCTCCTTAACGCGTTTATATGAAAAAATACCTCTTTTTTTAAGTGTCCATGAGTGCTCGTATGATGGTAGAAAGATTGTCGAAGGTATCATATCAACATAAAATAATAATGTATCTTTTTAAATGCACGGTCGAGTGTTGATGAGAAAGCTGGATCCGCGAGGTCAAACAGGGGAAACTGTTCAGCCGGCAAGATTTGCAAAATATATACAGTATGTTTCAGAAAAGGTGGCCACCCCCTCGTAACTTTTGAACGCGACGGAATTTTTCAATTCTGTAAAGTCCTAAGTATAGGAAGTGCCCTATGGCCCATCCTGTGGTCATATTTAGTTTTGGCCCCGGTCGGCCCTTCCGGCTTTTAGGCCATATTTTTTCATTTTTCTCGCGAATTTTAAATGGAATGCTATATTTTTTATTCCTGTTCATTAAAGTCCAAGATAGGCTGAGTATAATGAGCTTTTAAAATTTTCAAAAACCTTATCAGGGGCGGAGCTAGTAGGGTGCAAGTTTCAAAACTGTTACACGCTGTATTTCAGCGTTAATTAGATTTTTTAGTACTTGTTTTACTTACTTAGGTTCAAAATATTGTTTTACACCATATGAAATCAAAAAAATATTCTTGTTTACTTCTAATCAGGGTCATAGTAAGGTTTTTGTAAAAGTACTTTTTTTCTCACGTCAATTTTTCCGTAAATTAATGGTGTTCTCGAAATTGGCATTTTTAGAGGTGAAAGTCTGCAGTGACATATGTTTTTTATGCTTGAAATCGAAAGAAAACTTAACGGAGAAGCGATTAAGATCATAAAAAAAGCCATTTAATCTGCTAGTTTTTTCACGACAGTGTCCGGTAAAGTGGGTGAATTTCGTATGGGATTTTATTTGTTGAGGAAATACCAAATTGGCATAGAAAATAAATAATACCTAATAAGGGAATAATACTTCAAGAAACATAACTAAATGCGAATATAAATGAAGATTATTTCTTCTAAATCAGTGCCGGATATATTTTTTTTTCTCTCTAAAAAATTAAAATAATTGAATTGATTTAATTTTCACCCTCAAGAGTTTGGTTTTTGACCTGATATTTTTTTCTCTTAAATTTCGAGATAATTAGATTTTTATTTAGAGACCTGGTATTCATTACTAGCAACACCAGTATGATTTTTTTTTTCAATTTGGGTTTAATATCGCGTTTCAACTGCATGGTCATATCATAACGGGGGTGTTACCCTCCATTCGCAAGAAACTCACCAACCTGCTAAACACACTTATCTCACCCAGCCTCGGTTAGGCCGGAATGCCAGCATCACGAAGTCTTCTCCTCGCTGGACGTTGCTTAACTTCGGTGATCCTACAAGAATCGTTGCATTCAAAGCGCCATCGGACTGACTCCAGAATGATTGACAATGTGTTTTCTACAGATTTTACCAATTTACCAACTAAATTGTCTTAACCAAACAAAATGGGGACCCAGCAGCATTATCCGATAATTATTTTTGATACAACTTGAACTTTGAAAAGTGAAAAAAAGGGAGAGAAAAAAAAAATATGTCCGGCACTGATTTAGAAGAAATAATTTTCATTTAATTTCGCATTTAGTTATGTTTATTGAAGAATTATTCCCTTATTAGATATTATTTATTTTCTATGCCAATTGTGTTTCCTCAACAAAAAAATCCAATACGAAATTCACCCACTTTACCGGACACTGTCGTGAAAAAACTAGCAGATTAAATGGCTTTTTTTATGATCTTAATCGCTTCTCCGTTAAGTTTTCTTTCGATTTCAAGCATAAAAAACATATGTCACTGCAGACTTTCACCTCTAAAAATGCCAATTTCGAGAACACCATTAATTTACGGAAAAATTGACGTGAGAAAAAAAGTACTTTTACAAAAACCTTACTATGACCCTGATTAGAAGTAAACAAGAATATTTTTTTGATTTCATATGGTGTAAAACAATATTTTGAACCTAAGTAATTAAAACAAGTACTAAAAAATCTAATTATCGCTGAAATACAGCGTGTAACAGTTTTGAAACTTGCACCCTACTAGCTCCGCCCCTGATAAGGTTTTTGAAAATTTTAAAAGCTCATTATACTCAACCTATCTTGGACTTTAATGAACAGGAATAAAAAATATAGCATTCCATTTAAAATTCGCGAGAAAAATGAAAAAATATGGCCTCAAAGCCAGAAGGGCCGACCGGGGCCAAAAATAAATATGACCACAGGATGGGCCATAGGGCACTTCCTATACTTAGGACTTTACAGAATTGAAAAATTCCGTCGCGTTCAAAAGTTACGAGGGGGTGGCCACCTTTTCTGAAACATACTGTATAATAGATTATCATATCAAGTGTTTTCCTTGAAGGAATTTCTTTTTGAATCAAACCAGTACACCACAAGAACCACTAAAATGGTAAAGATAGAATTACATATAACCCCAGCAGGTGAGAATTTGTTCCACAACATAGCAGCACACCTGTAGAATCATCTCCCTGTCAGTGTTAGAAACGCGCTATCTCTGGATGGTTTTAGGGCAGACGAGCCACCTTGCCTGGAGTAGCACAACTGAATTTTATCTTTTTCTTCTTTCTTTCCTTTTCGTGGTTGGGGGTAAGACCTTACATACATATTTTTTTTACAGGTGTTACAAGTAGTCGCGACCCACCATCGACGCCGAGTTCTGGTAAGAGATGCCTCCTGTTGTCCATTTTTTTAACCCTAACAATCAACTTTTTGTTTGCCAACAAACGGTAATGTTTTGAAAAATTTATTGTTTCTAATCCTGTTTACTAGTGATATGAAGGTTATAATTGATGTTCATAAGAACTGATCTAATTGTACCAACATGACTATTTTTTTCTTATTTTACTTAATACGCTTCAAATAGGGGCAGTTACCAAGTAAAAGGTAAGTATTTTATTTTCGACATTCAAGACATTCCCGTGAAACACACTGTATTTTAAAAATCGTGTAATGTTTTCACCTGTTTTTAACTTTACTTTGTCTTGTTTACCCTTACCATTTCAATTCAGACAAAGTGTAATACCTATACTTTTTCCCGTCAGGTCTGAACTCATCAATTTGTAATTGACGTTTGATGGTTTTGTTGGGTTTTAACGAGGTCCAAATGAAAACAGATCATTAACCTTTCCACACTTTCGACTTTCTGTAGAGTTTATTAACAATGGGTCACTTGCACATATTTTTTTACTGGCTCCATCGAAAGAGTTCATCGCAAGGATTTCTAGGGTATTTTTTAAATATAAATATTCATATGACGTCACATTAAAAAAAAACAGCTTTTTTCCGATTAATAAACTTTAAAAGGATTTTAGAGGCTTTCCGCGTTTATGATGGCGGAAATGTCTTTCTCTAGTATATTTTTTACTAAAGAAATAGTCATTCACAAAAACAACAACAAAAATAATCTATTTGCAAGTGACCCATTGTTACATTGCAGATACCTCCATTTTTGGAGGTATCTGCAGATAATTATCATGTACTTCACCACTTTCATTTTTGTTTTATTTTTTAGATTTGCGTTAAAACAACAGCTACTCATTTTTGATTATACTAAAAGTTAAATTAGTCACGTTGAGTACACCAATTCTCTTTGTGTCACTGATGTTAAGCAACGACCAGCGAAGTGAGGACTTGGATGGTTGACCATTCAAATTCGAACCCTCGTGATGCTGGCTATTTCAGGTCCAACTCAGGCCGGGTGAATTTAATGTGGGTACCTGGTTGGTGCTGCCAAAGGTGCTTGACACTTTAGGAGATAGTATCTTACCTCTTTCTTTCACGATTACAAAAATTCTCACGAGATTGGTGTAGGCTGTTGAAAAGTCTACGCTTTGATGCTTGGTTCAACACAACTTAATCAATTTTGAGCGTGCGATTAGCTCAGTGTTGAGGTACTAGATTGCCGTGGGGAAGGTCTCGTATTTAAATCCCAGAGCCGACGAAAGATTTGTACTCAATATTTGGTTCCAGTTGTTTATAAGGAATACCTTTGCGTTTGTTGACCCAGCAACTGAATGGGAAAGCTAAAAAAAAAAAAAAAAAAAAAAAAAAAAAAACAGATCACAGGCGCCTAGAGTAGCTGCTGTTTCGTTTATACTAAATAAAAACAGTCTTCTTGAAAAATAAAAAACAAGAGAAATGTAAGTGGGCAAAGCAGGGGGATTGATTATTGATCAGGGAAACAGAGTTCTCTTTCAAGGTGAAGGCGACTTCAATCAACTGGAGAACTTGTGTATCTTGTCTTGACATCGTGCATTACCAAGAGCCTAATTTTCTTTCTAAACCCGAGTTGTTACCTGGGGGGCGCTGCAGAGGATGGAGGCTACCCAGGCCGATGCCAGCATCAGCTTGCCCCTCCTGTCTACCTGGGAGAGGGAGAGGGGCTTCAGGACTGCCAGGTATCTGTGGACAGAAAAGATTGTGGTTTCACTGTCTGTCAAGGAGGCTCAGTGGCTAAGGCATCTATCTGGTAATCCAGAGGTCGCGGGTTCGAAACCCAGTCGGGACATAGCAAGTTATCCTCCTAATTGGGATTTTGACCACATCATAATACGTCTTGGGCTTACTGTCTTAATGTTGGTCCTCATGAGGTGAAAAAAACAAAGGAGAAACAAATGGAGGACAATTTTATCCAACAAGGAAATAATTATAGTTGCGGATGATGATGATAATTTATTTATTTTGTATATTGACTATTGTGATGCCCGTAGTGATGCTTTTACACAAATAAAATTAAAAACTTACTTCTATTATGATGATAGAGGCTCATTAGGGCTACGATCATTAAGCAATTAAAAATAATAAATTTGAAATAAAAAATATGCTAGTGAGCGGTGAAATTATTAGGATTGTCAGAGTGTGCGCTAAAATAAACAATTTTGAGAACTTCTAATGTACACATTATACAGGGTGGGGCAAAAGTCTGGAAACCCCTGAATAACTTTCGAATGGCTTCTTCGGTAAAATTAAAATTTTGTACGGTAAACCGGTCTAATAAGACCTTCTTTTAGAGTGGGATCGATTTTCGTTACCGGCCTCCATGTCGGGGCCAGGGGGGCCAACTTCATTTTTTTAAATACGAACCCCCACTTTGCGTACATTTTTGAAAAGGTTTTCTAATAAGTGCAATTTTTTTTTTTTAATTAACTGTTTGCAAATGGCGTCCAACTTTGTGTATGCAGTAAATTTTGGAAACCCCTGAATATCTTTCGAAAGGGCTTTCTCAGTAAATTTAAAATTGTGTACGGTAACCCTTGGTAATTAGACCTTCTTTTAGAGTGGGGTCGATTTTTGTTTACCGGCCCCCATGTCGGGGCCAGGGAGGCCAACTTCATTTTTTTACTTTCCTTATCCTGTTGGCATAATGGGACTACCTGTCTTGCGCTGACAGTCTAAATAAAGCACTACTTATACTTATACTTATCCTATAATAAGGAAAGTATTGTATTCGTCGAAAATTTGACCTACCCAGTTTTTCACATTTCTGGACGAATCATAGCCTCAGGATACCAAAAAAGTTGTTTTCAGCCATTGGTCCGTGCGTCTGTCTGTCTGTCTGTGTGTCTGTGTGTGAACAGGATATCTCAAGAACGGTAAGAGCTAGAGACTTGAAATTTGGTATGGAAATTAATTTTATACACCAGACGAACCACAAAACTTTTGGTTGCAATCGGCCGCAGAATGCGTCCGCAGGGCCGCAAATATTGGCCGCAAGCGCCGTTTCTATGAATTGGTTAAAGATACAAAAAAAGTTAGAGAACAACATTTTCTTAGATTAAAAAAATAATAGGAGTCTATTCTGATAATTTTTTTGATATCTTGAACTTTTTTGAACTCGGCCCCAATTTACCGGTGTTTTGGGGGGAACCGCTTGGACTAACTTTTTTATTATTCATCCTAGATGGGAGTTGTGACATATCAAATCCAATGATTTTAAGGTGCTGTTTACGAATTTGATGTTCATTTTTAGCTAAATGTTACCTTTGAGTCACCAGTGGCTTTTGGTCCCGTTTCCATTCCTAATATGATAAGGAAAGTCGTGTGATGTTTACACCAGATTTTTTTAAATACGAAACCCCACCTTGCGATACATTTTTGGAAAGGTCTAATTACCCCGACTTACCGTGCACAATTTTAAATTTACTGAGAAAGCTCTTTCAAAAGATATTCAGGGGTTTCCAGACTTTACTGCATACACAATGTTGGACGCCATTTGCAAACAGTTAATATTTAAAAAATAAAATTTGCACCAATGTATTTCTTATTTAAAGACCTTTCCAAAAATGTATCGCAAGGTGGGGGTTCGTATTTAAAAAAATGAAGTTGACCCCCCTGGCCCCGACATGAGGGCCGGTAACAAAAATCGACCTGACTCTAAAAGAAGGTCTTATTAGCCCGGTTTACATTACAAAATTTTAATTTTACCGAAGAAGCCATTCGAAAGTTATTCAGGGGTTTCCAGACTTTTGCCCCACCCTGTATAGTCTAAATAATAATATGTAGTAAATCCAATAAATAATGTTAAAATAATACTTTTTTAAAACTAAGTACCCCAAGTTTTCAACTTTGAAAGAAAATTTAAATGTTTGTTCTAAATTTGGGTGTAGAGTATTTTCCAACACCCATAAAAAAATCTATTATGAAACCAGAGAACAACCCATGAGATTAACCAATTCATATAATCATTGGAAAAATCAGATAGCTCAAATGAGTGAAAAAGCTGTTTAATGAGGGTCATGGGACCACACGGCCTGATAGTACCGATAAACAGAACACCAGAATAATAATATTTTGGTAAAGACTATAGCGAAAGGCAACAAGGGATAGACAATTAGACACGGCACTGTATTGAATTCAAGGACGAAGAGGGTGTAGACTGTAGACGATATTTGAATGTTTCAGGAGAAGTTTTCACGAGAAGTTTTCTTTGGAATTATCAGACTTTCCGAGATCACTGTTTCTGACAGCCTTTCATTGGCATCTCCTGTTTCATTTTGTAATACGAAGCCATTTACCGTTAGAATATAATTATCTGTGTTGTAAAATTTATTATTACCATCAAATTTCTCGGAAGTCACTGAATAGACACTTTGGAAAATCTCTTTCTTAAATTTGGAAAAATAATTATGAAGGAAAGATGGTGAATTGAAGTGTTAGCACTATTATGAGCAAAATTAAAGTTCTAAGGAAATATTGTTTTCTGAGAGACCAGTGTCTTATAAAACATAGTGGTCTTATAAAACATGGACACGATCAACACAGGGACTTTTGTGCTGCAACGGTAAATTTAGCCTTCAATAGTGTTGGAATAGAACCTCTGATGCGAGAGCCGACGAATGATGTTCCAGCACTTTATGCAGACTTCAAGGCAGTTGATGTTTGGGAGGCAGGGAGGATAGCGTTTTTCGACAACCGCATTGTAAATGTCGACGCTCCCTCTTATGCTTCTCAAAGCTGGAATACAACTGCCAGTCGTCATGCAGCAGAAAAACACAGGAAATATGATGCTGCAGCAGAAGAGGCTAGAGGTTCATTCACACCACTAGTCTGTACCGTAGAAGGTGTGCTCCACAAAGAATATGACACATATGTATGTGAGGAGATTGTCATTCAACCTTTCAACAAAGTGGAACAAACCATATTCCCAAATGCTATCTTGGTTGAAAGCCCAAGGGCAAATGTCTATAATAAGAGCAGTTGGTTTGAGGATAAGAGGAGCAAGGAGGCTAATAAGAAGCTTACCCTATGAAGACGGAGCGGGAATGCCTCATTTTTATATATAATTATTTTTTTAATTTATGACGAATGAGTGTGTTAAAACCATTAATATAATTACTATTACTGTTTGTTTTCTGAGAGACCAGTAGTCCAGCTGGAGGAGAGGGACTAATACTAATGCTGGCTACTCTCTGCGTAACTTGGGTTGGGTAAGGCGATATGAGATGGTTTTTGAATTACTTCCGAGAAATTTCTCATATTAGTAATCGGAAGTATTGTGATTATACTGATACTGATTATACTATTTGAAGAAGCGCATTGTCTCACAAGCCCCTGGCATGTGAGACAATGAGCACCTGGAGCAAGGAGATGAAGACCTTTTTTAAAACTGTTGGTGATAGCTTGGTTCGTCTTACTGGCAGTAGGGCCGCCAAGTCTTTCCTCTTTCAGAGGATTTCTTTGGCGATCCAACGAGGTAATGCTACCTGCATTAGGTACATTGCCTCATGCAATCGGGATGGATCAAGTATTTCACCTGTGATTTTAATATGAATTGCTTTATAAATAAAAATCAATTAATTTTTTTTCATTATTCTGGACGTTTCATAACCTCCTGAGAGTCCTGAGCAACTTTGGTTTTGGGTCTGTCGGTTAAAAACATTCCTTGTTACACGCAAATCTCAGAAACCACTAAACAGATTTCGACGAAATTTTGTACACATATAGGAGATATTCTGTAGATTGTCACATTTCAAACTCATCATCTTCGCACTAGCGGTTCTTGGTGATAGAGACCATGCGCCTGACCACTAACTTTTTACTTAAACGCTTATATCTCATGAACGGTACTCCCGAGTTTGATGAAATTCAGTATGTACATGAAATTGAGTATGTACATATTATCGTTTTACATACTACATTTATATTTACTTTTAAATCTTAATATATAAATGTCAAAGTCACTGACTGACTGATCATCACAGTTTCTCCGAACTGGTAAGTCCTAGGAAGCTGAAATTTGGTAGGTAGCTTTGTCTTATAGTCTAGATGTGCAATAAGACGGGATTTTTCGAAATTCCCACTACAACACCTACCATTGGCGAAAAAGGACTTTTTGCTTTCACGGCCACGCCTCGGCCCGCAAAGCGGGCGACGATCTTTAAGAAAATCCGAAATTTTGGACAAAAAAGTCAAAAAACAAGGTTCACCACTTGCCGATACAGATTTTTTTGTAGAATCTAGAATGTAGAAAAATGGTATTCTACCATATTAAACAAATTTGTACAAGTTTTTGGAGATACAAGTGATTTAGTATAAAATCTCAAAATTGGCACGTGTATACAATGTGAAACAATCACGAGGAAGTATTGTGTCCATAATTGGCAGTGTTTTTTGAATGTATAGAGGGTAAAACCTGCGTCTCGAAAGAGGCTGATCAATTTAACACTCAAACACCCTGTATATAATAACAACAACTTTATCCACGCTGTGGCATACTTTCATTGCTGAACTTGACACGTTATTAAAACAAGAACAGCATAGGATTTTCATCTAATATCGGTAAGATAGTTATTATTAATGCTGAACTAATTTCTATTAAAATAATTAAGTAGAACAAATCAATTAAAGAAACTAGGTTGCTTTAAGAAATTTCAGAAAAATACTGCGACGATAGACTTTACAAGTACATACAAGAAAAACATTTTGGAACATCTAGAGATGAATAAATCTTGCCCTTGTGACATTAGATTTTTTTTCTCAAATATTGTGGATTTGTCTTAGTTCATCCTGAAACTTAATCCTTCCTTCATCCTAACCTTTAGTACAAATGGGCTGTGAGAACATACATGGAGACTGAGAAAAACTTGTGGAGAGGAGGAATGTTCCATCTCTTAATCTTAAATACTCTTTTGACAAGAGATGGCCAGCGGAGGTTTGCTTGCCGCCAGCTAAAAGTCTCCTTGGTAAAACTACCCACGGCCTCCTTTTAGCGTGACACTTTCAAGAATGGTCTAAGCTGCTTGAATTTGCTGCGTTCCTTCATGAATGCCTATGAGGCTGAACACAAGCATTGTGGTCTTACGCCAGTATGAGATGCCTCTTTACAGTTTGTCGCTATCAATAGGGTAATGTGACGGTGTACAACAACCATATTGTCAATGTGGGGATCGGGAAGTTAGAAATCTATGACTCGAACAAGGAAAGGGATAAGAGGGAGTCAGTTGGGAGCTTTTAAGGAAATGTAGTAGCGTAGAGGTCCCAGTTTTTATCGCTGCAATAGATTCAGGGGAATGAGAAGATACAGTACACAAAGAAAAAAACATTGCGAAACCTCTTTTTCTTCCACATCTCTCTCTGAAAAATGGACAACAATTGCTGCACAGATATTCAAGAAAAACTCAAATAAAACGTGTATTATAAACCCAAATTTGAAAAAAACAAGTTCATTATGACAAAGAAAAAAAACAGGCAAAAATTTAAATTTATTACAAAAAAAAAAAGAAGTAATTCCTCATTTATCGTAAATATTTCTTTCTTTTTTCTTTGTACAAACCAGCATTTTTACCAAGCATTTGACCAGTCTTTGAAAAACTAGTTAATTAATTTTTCTTGATATTTTGTGCACAAATACATACAAATTTTCAGTAAATCAAGTTATTTCAAAAATTCGTTTAAAACAGAATAATTTCTAAAACATAACAAATTTACGATGCCTGAGCAAAACCCTGTCCCCAGTAGTTCAAGTCAACCTGATGATGACTCCATGACAACAGCTAATGATGGTATGGAAGTGAAAGTTATAAAGAAATATAGCACAAAAAGAAAACCCATTCGCCAAAATAAGGAAACACTGCAACAAAGAAAAAATGGTTTATTCCGGGATGCTAGGGACTGTGTCATTTCTGATAAATTTAACAAAAAGAAACAACTGGCCAAGAAAATGAAACCAAAAAAGAAAAAATGTCTGTTAAAAGAATCTTGTAATTGTGAACCATGTACATGTTATTGTCAAGATCCTTGTGACGTGTCTCTGGGTAGTCTTTGTGACTCAGAAAACGAGACGTCTCTTCGCAAAACTGAAGCAGCATCTACACGTCCCTCTTCAACTAGATCTTCTCCTTTAGGAAACCGAGAACCCAATGATTTGAACTTGTTCCTTAAGGTTGTAGGGGAAATGGACGCTGATGTGAAAGATTCAAAATGCAACAAAATTATATCTGCAAATGATCTAGATTGTACAGAAAAAAATGATGAAAAGTCTATTCTTCAAAATAGCGAGGTCGAGAAGAAATTACAGGAGATTTTTTGTTTGTTGAAAAACCAGAGGCAACTTAGTTGTCAGAATGGTCTGGATGCATGCTGCAGTTCACCTTTTTATAACAGGGACATGTGTCATCCATGCAGCCCTTTGGAGAATCTTGTAAAATCATTTCAACAGTTAATGTATCCCTGTCAGTGCAAAGTGGACTGTCCAGAACGAATCCAATCCTGCAAATCCCTAACCAGGTGTTCATGTGTTCCTTGTTGCAAGTCAAATAGCGTTGGACTGTGTCGGTCAGCTTGTTGCTTCAAATGCTGTTCAGCGTCGAGACGATCGGTCAATAAGAGGCAAAAGTCAAAGGCATCCGTGAACGATAGAGAGCTCAAATACAAATCCCGCATGTGGCTTCTGGATACAAACGAGAAGCTGAAGAGGAAACTCGTCAAGTTAAAGAGAAGACAGGAGAAGTGCTGCTGCGTGTGCTATCCAACAGATCCTGAGGGCCATTTCTCCTTCCTACTTTGGCAGCATCTTATGGAATCTTTAGTTAAAGCTTTGATAGAATCTCATCCTGCTGTTAAAAAACAAGACAATGATTGTCAATGCAGAATACAACCTACAGGATTTCTCTAAAATCTTTTAAAAATAAATATTATTAAACATATTTCTTGGATCAAGTTTTATTTACATAGAATATATACATACATAGAAATTGAGATTAATAAAACAAAACTTGATCAAGGGCGGTGCTAATGCTAACGGCATTCCCTTCCGAAGTTTATTTTGCATTTCTATCTTTGAGACTCCTTAGTTGGATTCTCACAACAAATATTCATTTGTATATTTATTTAACTTTATTAATTTGTACACGAATGCCTGTCGGAAAACAAATTCCTATTAACTAATTCAAAGAAAATACACATTTGGAATATTAGATCCATAATTCTCTAGTTAAAAATAACCACTAGGCGAGGTTAATGCTCAAAACATTTTCTACACACTAATCCTCAAAGATTCATTATGTGGTCACATTATCATTGTTACACACTGTATATCCTTAATCTATCACCCTGTATGTAAAGTCGAAAACAAGCCTCAACTTCGTTGGAGCAGGCTCTCGAACTACCAGCTTCCAACATCGAGAGTCTGCCCTCAGTACACCTCTATCAGTTAAACGTAAGTGAACGGAACCACAATAGCCCCATCATATTTAGTCCACTGCTCGAATAAGAAAACCAACTAGTCAAAGGCCACGGATTGAATCCCAAGCATTACGTGGGATTCAATCCAAGGATCCATGCGGATTTAATAACAAGTCTAGGTCTTTAACCACATCGACTACCGATTGTATGATTGGAATACTGGCGAAATGGTCGTTTACCGTTGGATCGTAGAACCGGATTGCGTTTAGTCTAAAAAACTTATGGTTTGCGGATTGCCAAACTTCGGCCAAAAATGATAAACCATATACATAAAATAAAAATAAATAACACTCTATCTACCATCACTATTTGAATTCAATACTTCCTCATATCGATATTATTCCAATAGTTTATCTTTTAGTATCTAGTACATTGATTTATACCTACATTATGAGTTACAAGGACCGAAGCTACTAGTCTGCTCTCGACCAAATTTATCACTGGATTAAATAGATGCCCTCAAGCACCGTTAACTTCATCAATAAATAATGTATAATGAGAACGAGATAGAAGATGAAATTTTAGCGGGTGGGTCAGATCTTTTCTAGAAAATAAACAAGTCACTCAAACTTCTGAGTAATGGTCTCAAAATATACATAAAGAAATTGCCATGAAAATTTGTTTAAAAAAAAACTTATGTGTCTTTGCTAATCGTAGTCCATCTGTTAAAAGTCACACTAAATAATACTCGTAATAACATAACATCGCCTGATTTACACTGCTCGACTAGGACTAATGAGTCCCATTGTTCCAGCAGTAAGCCCAAGACGTAGTATGATGTGGTGAAAATAACAAATGAGAGAATACCTTTGAATGTCCTAAATGGGTTACGAACCAGCGACCTTTAGATGAAATATTAAGACAAAGTGCCTTGAAGAAATCATTCTGTGATATTACTACCTATGTATATTATGTTATATTTGTTTCTACTCTTTTCCCCATACATATATTTACCTAGCATAATATTTAATTTAGATATAATTAAGTATAAGATAGTTTCAAAGTGTCATTGATGTAAATCGAGTTTAATATTTTGTTCTTAAATCACACAATAAAGATAGAATTGAATTGAATAACAAATAGTTCATTGTTGTACCCAACATGCAAAATATGACACAATGAATGACGAGAGCTAACAAAGTGACAGTTTTACTGTTCTCAATTTCAAGTGCATAATTAAACACAATACATAAACATAACACACTGTCCACGAAAAGAGCCAAGAACACTGGTTCTGGACGACCAAAGACTTCAATACCATAATATATCAATCCATCCACCACCATGAACTTACACATGGACACGGAAAGTAAAGTACAGTGATAGTAACAAATTAATACGACCGTCAACACACCTGCCATACAAATATCTTTTAAATACATAGTACTATTTTTCATTTATTCGAACCATCCCGTATACAGTTTATAAACAACAGATTCATATTTCAATATTGACTTTACCAAGGACAGAAAAATGGGGGATAGGGAGTGTGAGGGTAATGAATATTTGCCTTCTGCCCGCTTTAATATGTGCACAACAATTTAATTTAAAAAATGGACCACCGAACTCGAGTTATTCGGGACAGTTATGAAAGAAGAACTTCCATAACTCTCGTTTCATTTCTCGGTATTCTGTCTCTACCGCCCCTGATCTCACCCTCCTTAATGGATTTTCAAATACTCCCACTACCGTAGGATATAAAATTGTTTGCTTGTTTCATGAGTTTCATAACAGTAAGGCAGAATTAATCTCAGGAGGTGTCTATTGTTGCTAAAATTTGTATTTCCTTTAATAAATATAAAATTTAAACTCAACTCTCTGCCATTTAATAAAAACATTCTTTTTATGCTATCTGAATATGATATTCACACATTTAGTCCTCATACCAGTAAATTCAGTAGTGTGCCAATATTTTTTGTAAGTATTACTTTTATGGTCAAATTTTCTATTAAATTAAAAAAAGCAAGTACTTACGAGAATTCCTGATATTGGGATTTTTATAGGCTTGGGCGAAAATCAGGGATAAGATCCTATCAATTGGACTTGGATGGCAAGAGACAGGAGGATAAACAAGCAGCTCATCTAACGACGCCGACGAAGCGATTCATTCATTTCTTCACAATATTTTAAAATGCTATCTGTCATTGATCTTCAAACATTTGTATGCGGTTATGATCAGAACTCATAGATCTCCGGAACTACTTTATTGACTTGTACATAACCTCAAACAGTAACAGCTCTTGAAGATAAGCTAAGAATGTTCCCAGAGTTCTAGATTTAATAAAAATGACCATGGACGGGGTGAAATTTTTCTCATTAATATGAAAAATAATCTTATAAGTGGGTTGAGAGAGAAAAAAGTAGATGAATGAAAAAAGCAGAGTGAAGAATAGCGTGGATTAGCAAATATTTTTGTTATACTTCTGTTTTCATGAAACTTAAGAATACAAGTAAGTATAATTTTCTGTACCTACGTCCTACAGCTATCCCAATAAAAATCATTTTCTTAAAATTTCTTTCTAAAACTCATTTAAAGGTGTTATCTCGTGATGCTTCCGAGAAGATTTACAGAGAGAAATATTTTATAACAATGTATGAATAATAAATAAACCCTATTTCTTCTTAAAAAGTCATACTATAAATAAATTTTATATATAAAAAAAGAAAGCTTACCTGTCAACACTAATGCAAATCAGAATAAACCCGGATAGAAAGAGTCCGAATATTCGGAAGAAAGCTGTTATCCGGCACCAGCCGTCTCCGAATATCCACTGGACATGCCAGTTCCACACGATCTCTAGAGGCATCATCATGAAAGTTACCTGGAAATGGTGAAAATATATAACAGGTTACTCTGTATCAAATATCACAAGTCTATTATTACATTTTTCATTTCTAGGCGCTAAAGCTACTATAGTCGAACCTGACAATAAGAGGAAATTATCTGGGGCCTATCCTTTTTGAGACAAAAATATGAAAGAGAAAGAAAATCTTCGATGTATAATAATTATATAAAGACGGTGTATTGGACTAATTACCATGTGAGATATTGTTTTGAGGAGTTTATCCAATTCTTGTTAGTTTGGCTTTTTAAGTAACAGATAATGGTGTTATTTACAAATTAAATGACTATATTTTAAATATTGTTGACGTAATCATGTTCCAGTGAAATAAAAGTGTACTGAATTATTGTTGCTAAATGTATAAATACGTTGTCATCAGATAAGATCCTTTATAAAATATAAAAAAACATTCAAGCTAAAGATAAATGGCTCTAGATACAATGAGAAATGGTCTTACAGCAGAAATTACCAGTTCTAGTAAATATGTATTGTGACACAGTAAAATATTTTACAAGAAAAAAATACGCAGACATAAACTTTGTCACACTTTCGGGAGAACTCTGTAGCGTCTGACGCAATTTCAAAAGATTTCCTAGCCTAGGATCCTAACCAAATGTATGCAATGTGATTTTCCACTTAATATATAGGAGTGGAAAAAATACAGAATGCTAGGAAAAAGAAAAAGCAAACATAGTTTTAAGTGATGATGGTATCGCCTCATTAAGATTAATAAATAATGAATAAATGAGGTTCTTTGTATTTTTTAATAATATTACAATTTGTGGTTGGCCTTTAAGATTAATGAGTTCCACTACTCCAGCAATAAACTCAAGACGTATTATTATGAGATCAAAATTCTGAATGGAAGGAAAATTTGTAATGGCCCGGATGGGTTTCGAACCCAGGACCTCTGGATAACCAGAAAGACGCATTGAGCTACCGGTACAGACGTAATGTTTCTAAATTTCAAACTTCTTTCCCCCCCCCCCCCCTATTTATTTTGTCAATTCAAGAAATAAAACATGAAGTAGAAAAAAAACTGCTTCAGCCGGGTTTCGAACTGTGAGACTTCATAAGTTAATTTTCAACATCTCACTGGTAAGGTAACTCAACATCTCAAAAAGCGTAAACAACGTTCGCAGCACCTACAAAAATTCCTAATATTAAGAAATAGTTTTGGCCGCCTAGATTCGTTAAATACCACTATGTGCGTCGCTGTGGGAAATAAACGTATATTTTATATTTTAATAAAACTTGATGCTGGATTTTCAAGTTTTATGACACCAAAAATTGACAAATTAAAACTTCTCATATCTCGTCTAGAAGAAATTAACGCGCATGTCAGCTATGTGCTTTTGAAGAACTGTCTACTTATTCCAAAAATGACCTATCTAATGAGAACGAGTCCTCTATGGAAATTCAAAGATATAATAGTCTATCGATAAACTTTTATACGACTCATTAGAATGTATTTTAAATACACGTTTAAACGAAGATCAATGGACTATGGCGACACTTCCTATAAAGAAAGGCGGAATTGGATTACGCAAGATCAGTGACCTTGCTCTTCCAGCTTTCCTCAGCTCTCTTCATGGTGTGCAGGACTTGATGTCTCAGATACTCTCCTTTATGGATAATCAAGTTCATGTTCAATCTTTGAATGAAGTTATGGATGTCTGGAAAAGTAAATTCAGAAATCAATTGCCCAAAGACATGCAATTTCAAAAAAGTTGGGATGAAATCAGCACTAATATGATCATTGAAGAAAAGTTGAATTTTATAAGTGATTCAGAAAATGCGCGTTTTTTGGGCCAGTGAATCTGGTGCCTGGCTCCATGCATATCCTTCGAAAAACATTGGGACACAAATGGATAACTTGTCCTTCAGAACTTGTATTGCTCTCCGTTTGGGTTGTTCCATAATGAAGAAACATCAATGTGAATGTGGAACTACTGTTCAGGACAATGGTCATCATGGACTAAGCTGCTAAAAGAGTAAAGGTCGTTTTCCTCGTCACTCAGAATTGAATGATATAATACATCGAGCTTTAACATCAATCAATATTCCCTCCACTCTTGAACCAGTTGGACTATCTCGAAGTGATGGGAAACGACCCGATGGCATGACTCTTGTGCCGTGGAACAAAGGGAAAGTTATGGTCTGGGAATGCACTTGTGTAGACACCCTGGCGGCCTCATACTTGGCGAGAACCAAAGAAACTTGTGGAGCCGCAGCAGAGGAAGCCAGTGAAAGAAAAACCAAGAAGTACCAATGCATCGTGGATCAAAACTATTTGTTCATACCCTTAGCTTTCGAAACTCTAGGACCATGGTACATTGAGGCCAAAAAGATTGTTGAGTACATTGGTAACAAACTGACAATGATAACGGGCAGCTCCAGGGCCAAAGTGTACCTGAAGCAACGGATTTCCCTCGCTATTCAACGAGGGAATGCAACATCGATTTTGGGTACACTGCCTAGTGGGAAATCTTTGGAAGAGATATTTCTAATTGACTAGTGGTTGATTTATTTTATGAAATACATAATAAATTTCTATCATTTATAAAGTATATTTTATACGACTGAATAGTCGTATAAAATATACTTTGAAGCAGATGTCCTCAGTGCCATACTAATAGACTTAGTACAACAGAGCTGCCACAGGTAATAGCAAAAATATTGAAAGCTATTTATTCAACTTCTTATGACATTAAATGAATCCTACTTGTGCAGGGTTTCAGTTTCTGTAATGCTCTTTTTTATATTTTTTATACGTTCTCCTTAGTTTGGCAGAAATAATTTCAAAGTAAACGGCTCGTATATTATCTTTGAAAACGGAAAATATGAGAAAACAAATTGTCTTTACTTCGTGGAATTGAAATGCACGTGTTGATTTAGTCGTTGCATTTCAGAAAACAATTCTCTCTTTTTTGGCAAGTAGGGAGGGTAGGTATAAAAGTAATACATTATTATTATTATTATCATCATCATCGAAGAGGAAATGGGACTTTGCGGTGAGAAATAACGCATACATCACAGTAAAAGGAGTTCGAGATTACGAATTTAAACCGGTTTTCCTCTCTAACCATGTGGATAAAGGCGGAGAAAATTCTTAGATTGATGGCAATATTCTGACAATGAAATTTTTTCTAGTCATGATGAATACAGGTTACTATAAATGGAACTGGATTCTTTTTATCGATGGCCTTCTTTAACTATAAACTGTAGTGGACACATAGCAATGGCGCAGTCATGTGTTTTTCTCGACGTGTGCAACCTGTCTGTTTTGACCATTATCAAGGTTTCAAACCTCTCAACAATGTAGACCAGATCAAAGATTTGGGTATCCGAACTTGACTGAAAGCTTTCATTCATAATTTCATATCACACATTTACTCAAACTACCCGTCTTCTTGGGTACATCTATCGACCATTTAAAGGTTAGTCATCTATTTCTTTCCGACTTCTTTACACTTCTCTTGTTTGTTCGATATTAGAATGCACAAAGGTTGTGTAAAAATGAATGAGCTTTTGTTGGAGAGGGTTCAGAAGAAATTTCTCCATTACTTCAATTATCGTCATCCAAATTCTTAATCTTGATTCTTCAAAAGAGCGCCATCATCAAGCTGCTTTGAGGTTTTTACAATTTATTATAGTGGTTTGTTGGGGCTCATTCCTTTAAATTATCACCGGAGACTAAGGAGGCCCAACACTTTCTACGTGACATCATGTGACTCAAATTACACATATTGTACTCCTCCCAACGGAATCTTAAGATTTGCAAACACCAATTTATTTCAACTTTGATTTTTAAGCAATTCTTTTATGTATTGTAAATTATTTTATTCGTTTGTTATGTATTTTGATTGATTTTGTCATGTCTATTGTTGAATTGTACATTTACGTAAAAAGAGCTCTGCTGGTTGATAAATCAACCGGTACACCCGGTATTTTCATTATTTGTAAGTGGCTAGGCTCATTATTAAGCCCCTGCATTTCATGGCTGCCTCACTACTACATTCTCTTTAACTTCAGCTAGATGTTCCCTGGCAGCGAAAGAGAATTCCTGTCTAGGGGGTTTTACAGTAGTGTGGGAAAAAAGAACTTCACTCATTGGAAAAGAAGCTTTTCTACGATTCTCTTACATAATAGACGTGAACATCAAGACATTGGATGGTTGAAACACATTTAATAAAAGATGGTATTATTATTATTATTTTAACATGCTCTTATTTGCTTTTGAAAATAAACGCCTCTTCATACAAGATCTTGGTTAGTCTAGCCAGTATATTGCGGAAAGATAGGTACTGTGTATTCGATACATTCGATTGGGATACATTCGATTGGACTTTTCGTCTTTAATTTGTGAAGGTTTTTCAACAGTAATATAATGTGATTTATGTATTAGGGAAGTGTGATTTTAATATTTTATGAAAGTTTAAAAAGCTATCCCAAGGAGTAGTAAACAAGTAGGTATAGAACAAAATTTAACTCACAATGAGATCGGCGATGGCCAAGTGCATCAGCATCGTGTTGATCCTTGATCGAGTTTTCCGTCGTCGCCGTAAGATGGTACTGAGAACGGTTATGTTACCCACAGCTGAAGCAACCATGAGCACGCTGTACGTTACTATGGCAACCATATGACCTTGATTGAAGATCGTATTTGGATCGGTGCAGGCGCCATCTGGCGTACGATTCAGAGCGGGCCATTCAGGTTCGTTGATTTTGCTGAGAGAAGCAGGTGCCGCCATCTAGCGGTCAAAGTCTGACTTGAAAGATTGTTCAGTGACTATTGTTAGTGGACGATCATGATTGCAAAGTGGGGAGGACGGTACAAATTATCTGCGGACAAAAAAAAAGATGATATGTTCTCAAACTCTGTTGGCATAATGGGACTACTTGTCTTGTGCTGACAGTCTAAATAAAGCACTTTTTATATTTAAACTAATTTATTGGGTGCAATATTTTACGGCTGAAGGATATTCACTAAGAAATTCAACTGACAACGGAAAGCGGGGAAAAGTAGCATAGGAATTATTCTTAGACATTGTACTTCTTATTATTTAAATACATTGTATGGTTAGGTTCACGCAATTGGAAGAGTTCACGCAATTGTGAATCCTGCCAGTAAAGCCTTTATTTAATAAAAACCAAGGGACGAAAAGTCTTATATTTTTTCTTGAAAATAAATAAATAATAATGATAACAAGACTTTACCTAGAACATTCGGCCCACCACCCCTGTACGCTATCCTTTGCATACCCTAATCTCTTGAACTTGATGCAAGGCAGAGCTCCTTGTAATTAACATCTATTTCAGTAAAACAAACACAAGTCTCTCTTGGTTAAAAGGAAAGTGTTAAAACCTTCCGTTCTTTCAATCAACACGAAAATTTCTTGCTATTCTTTCAGTCTACATTGTTTCTCGTCACTTTTCTCATTTTCTCGCCTCCTTGCGCTTTTTTTCTATATTTCTCCTTTAAACATTACTTTTTACTCTTTCTACTTTTATGTGTGTGTGTTTTACGTCTTTTTTTTCCATCTGTGTTTTTGTCCTCATTCTCTCGATTACTTCGAATGAAAATTCTCACTCGTCTTTATTATTGTTTTCAGTTAGATTGGACATGGATTATCCCAAAACAAAGGTTTTAATCAGAGCGGCTGACAGCTGTCTCCAAAAAGAAAAAAGAAGCTTGCAATACACATGAAGGAAGGGAAAGATCTGAAAAGTCTAATTGATCTCAAGCTTCTAGTTTCCATAGCAACGAAATCGACACAGAGTATTTTAATTATTTTCACTACGGTGAACATTTCAATTTCGTCCATCTTTCTGCCTCCTGTGTAAATTTAATTTATACATCAAAAAATATTTTTTATACCTACTCGTCTTACCTTAGACTCAAAACATTTTTTTGTCCTGATTATCAAATCATCATTATAAAATGTCCTATCATCAATGCTTTTTCTGTGCAGATAAAGTGATAATAATAATTCAACACGATTAAAGATACTAATATTTTGTCATTAAGGGAACTTTAATTTGTTCAATCTAATGACTTGATGAAAATGAGGATGGTGTATGTTTGTTTTATAGAAAAAGTTAAACATGGCCATGTTCAGCACCGAAACATTTACCGATAAATTAGACCTGATATTATTGTCATACAGTTGCTAATAATGACCATAAGTCAGTCCCGGCATCTCGGTGGTCAAGACGTAGCGTCGGTCTTATACCTAATCCAGAGGTCGCGGGTTCGGAACCCAGCCCAGATGGGATATGAGATATGACAAGTTATCCTCCCATTTGGGAATTTGACCACAGGGCTTACTGCTGGAATAATATGACTCATTATTCATAGTCAGTTAGTATTTATAAACATTAGTATAAATAAAGCGATATCATTATTGGCTGACAGGTAATTAATTTCATCACCAATGCACGTTCAATACACCAGTTTCTCCTTGTGTTTAGTTATCACCTCCACAGCATGTTTTATAAGCGAGAACTTTCCTCCACTCTTCTGCTCCATGTCAGTTAATAATTCAATTTATTGTGTTGGTTATTTGGTGAGTAAACTACTTTCAAGTGTTATTTTTAAGTTATATTTGTATGTAGATAATAGATAATGGTAATATTTAGAAAAATATTTATGTTTGTTTAACATTGTATTTTTTTTAAAAAAAGAAAACCCTTGTAACAAAATTTTATTACAAATAAAAATTTACTACTACTACTACACCAGTTTAAGATCAGGACTTTGTGGGTCGAATTACTCGTGACCCAGGCTAGGTGAGGTGAATGTGGGTAGATCCTTTGCGAGTTTACAGCAAATTTAAGAGATGAATAATAAAACCCGTATCATGAATGATCACATATGTACACGTTCATCTAAAATAATAATTAAGTTACCGCTCATTCGCACATTAAACCTAGCAAACGGACAAAAACGTGTTGACCAAACTTGCAGCAAGCGGACCAAAGAAAATCCTAGAAAAAATCACAACACGGAAAAGTTAGGGAAGAGGAAAAAGGGAACTCTCCCATCTTCTAATACATTGGAAGATTTTTTTTCTTCTTTAAAAAATAAGCTGTTGTTAAAATTTAACTTATTAAAGTCTTTTTCTTTTGCCTTCCGAGCTACATTGAGAGGTTTTAAAATTTAGTGAAAAATATTATTTCCAATAATGACGAGTAGATTCTATCTTCACCTCTTATACTCATCAATAATAAAAGAGACAGGAAAAGCGATAGTTGAAGAGAATTAGAAGCTCTCACACGTCTCAATTTCAATTTCAGAAATTGTTCCGTTTCCTTGTTTACCGTCATGCTTTTGCGTTACATTTCAACATAGACGTGGCATTCCGTATGCTGGCCCGCTCCCTCATTTTATTTTTCTGCTTCTTGTCTTTTTTCACAAATTTCTCAGGATATTTGTAAATTTGTGACCAAAAACAAGGAACCTTTTTCATGCGGCAACCTTTAGGTTTCTTCAAAATCAGGACACATTGGTGCTAGGGTCCAAATTATAAGCAATCACTGCGCACTTAAGTCCAACTTATCTTTGTTGGAATTCCATTTCATAATGCGGTCCTAGGTGTTACACAGAACTTGATTTAAGTATATTTAGTGTTGAACAAGGATCAAGAAATTGAGATCTAATTAAAACATATACATATGTAAAGAGTAATGGATATCATACATAAAAAAAACGCGATAAACGAAAAAGGTCACGTCAACCATATTCAGCTAGTAATTCTGTAAATAAATACTATTCTGATTAACATTTACAAGTACAGCAAAATATATCAACGACAAATGGTATTGCGCCCTAAAATAAAATTCAACTTTGATTGGATGATTTTGAATACAACTAACATATAATTTTGAAATAGACGATACATTTATAATGGGAGATAAAAAAATCCTGCTAAAGCTAAGATAATAAGACTCCACTAACTCAAATTCAAGTTTTCAATTGTACTGGTAGTTTAGTCCCAAAAAACGATTCTCATTGATAAAACTCTGCTGAATGCATTTTCCTTCTTTAATATTGAATAACTTAACTATTCAGCTTGGTTGACGAGGAAACCCCAGAAAGCTATTACGAAGTGATGTATAAGAGCTGATTATTCTCTCTACTTCTTCTATTCCGATGTTTACTTGTAAGAGAACCACGAACATTCCCGTTCCAAACCATAACACCCTCTCCTTCTCAATTTTGTTTATTTCTCTCTTAGTCTTCCCACATCGAAAGAAGTTTAATATAGCTCACAAAGTAATATATTTATGTATCCAAAAACTCAATTCAGTTCTATTTCAAATACCAACAGTCTCTTTTCCTTTTCCTTCTCCCTCTTTCTCTGTCTCTGTTGGTGATTGTCACACTTGTCACCCACACATAATAAAGCTCTCCCTCTCTAAAAAAAACAATTTACCTCCTTCTACTTCTTCGTCTCCCTGTTCTCAAACCCATTTTCACCCAACGCAAGGTCATTTTTACAAAGTGGCGGGAATTGAAAATCAAAAACAGTTGTTCGACAACTTCTGGTTTTAAGATCGAAGCACAACACTATCGAGTTCAGTTCCGCGGGCGGAATATTTAAACGTATTCGCTACTCGCCCAGACACTACACTCGAAGAAAATGGATGTCAATACACTCATAACATTACACGCACATAGTGGTATTTCACGAATCTGCCTGGCCATAAGTTCAATTTCTTAAATAGGCCCTGATGTTTTCAGGTAGCCAAGACCTTGATACATTACTCTTAGAAGTGCTCTTTTCTTTTCTAATCAAATAACCAGCCACCAATTTCAAATCAAAGTTGACAATTGGTTGAGTACATTTCGTGCAGAAATATCTCTCAGAAATTTCTTCAACTTTACATTGTTTTTGTGCAAAATATAAAAGAAATTTTGCAACGAAAGTTATGGAGAGTAACTGCAGCAAGTTCTTCAATCACTAAAGGAAGACGAAAGGAGTTCATTGACCCTCTTTACTAAGTGGGGCTGTGATGGAGCTCAACAATCTCAATACAAACCAAAAATTCAAAGTGATGCTGATTCTGACTCAAACCTATTTCAAAGGTTCTTTGTGCCATTGCGCATCACAAGTGGAAATAATAAAAAAAGTATTGTGGATTGTGGCAAAACCCAACTTCCTCATCTCCGAGGTATTGCCGACCCATAAGAATAAGATTCGTTAAAGAAAGCACAGATGTAACAAACGAGGAAACAGCATGGGTTGAAATAGTTGATATACCAAAAGCAAATTTTGATAATTCAAAATGATTGTCGAAGATTTTTTGAAGACGTAGAACTTTCTTCAGAGATTACCCACATTGACGTCACTTTGATTTACGGTCTCAAAGTAATTCCGGAGGTATTATCAGCCGCACTCTACTTTAAACTTTACCCATGGCATTCTATGACACCAACTGTTCACAAAATTCTAATTCATGGTCCAGAAGTATTAAAAGAAGCTTTGCTGCCCATAGGACAACTGTCAGAAGAGGCAGCAGAAGCAATTTTAATTTAATTTATTTTATTCACGGGCTTTTAACCCAATATACCATATTACATAAATACAAATACAATAATACATTAAAAATAACTAATTATAGACAATGAAGAATGTCTAAACTTATTTGAAAGTAGATATAATAGAAGTAGCTGAGTAAATATAGGTATGTATAAAATTAAAGTATAGAGATAAAAAAGTTTATTCATTCGCATGCACTTCATTCATATTAATATTTACGACACATTCATTCAATCACTATCAAACAGATGTTTGATGTTCGTCAGATTACAATTAAATATGTCCATGCCTGCTCTCCCAGCTAGATTTCCCATTGCGTGCATCCTGTTAATAGGTGAGTATAAGCCTACTTCTTTTCTCCTATATGGTACCGTGAATACATCCTCACATCTAGTCCTCATTACGTTTACTCTAAAATTGATTTGTTCAAGGAGTTCTGTGCAGTCAATTTGGTTGTTCATGATTTTGTAGAGATACGGAAGGAATAAAAATATCAGGTTGTATCGACAATATTTTGCCAGAAAATTTTCACGTGTAGCATGCAATGTGGACATCATGAACAGGTTACTACTGAATTCTGATCCTCTAATAACAGGGATGAGGAAACGGAATAGAAAAATATAAGAGCCCTACCAAAAGGAGACACTTGTAATGCTCAATTGCGTCCCTCACAATGCGTTTTCTTCTGATGATGAAGAAGATTGATATAGTAAGTATTTATCTGCATAATGAACAGATTTTTTAATTTAAAATCATATTATGAAGACTTGAATTTCTCTTGAATGCACTGCACTGCCGACCCCTGGCGACCTTCACGCAACAAATAGCATCAATCACTGAAAAGTCATAAACATACAAGTATTCAGACACCTTTCTCATTTAAAAGCACAAATTAAAATATTTTCTATTTCAGAAGATGAAAGAGAACAAGATGCTTCCTTGGTAACAAAAACACTTCCGTTCAAACCCAGGCTGTGTGAGGTTACTGTGAATAATGTGGGTAGCTGGTATAATTTCCAGCAAATTAAGGGTAAATCCCTCGTCCTAAATAATTCAAAAAGCAGGACGTTAATACCAAATGGAATCAATAGACATGAAAGAAACCTAGACTTTGGATGTGAGCGTCCATATAAATAATCCTCTCACCACCATGATATGGGTATCTGTGCCTATCTCACGGACACGATTAATTATCAAACTAATTATCTAACTCAAGAAGTCTATATTTTCCACTCTCATAAAAGTAATGAATGACAATATTATTTTTTTAAACTTCTTAAAAATGGAATTGCGCCTTTAATAAACACAACAATTAGACTTTGAGGTCATTTCAAACAATATTTAGCCTTATAAATTAAAAATGCCATGAAATATTTTTGGTAAGCCAGATTTGTGAAATACCACTGTGTGCACTTGTGCAGCGATGCGACTTTCTTTGTACTAAGGCAGTTAACGATTTTTTTTACATTGGAATACTTTGTCTAGAGATGGGAGTTGCTACTGTTTCAGTATATTGAACGGAAATGCATAACTATTGCTTAGCATCACAGTGCCGTTAATAAATTTATTATTATTCAGGTTTTTTGTACTTTAAATATTTCTCCTTTCGGTAGGGAACCTAGGATACATAAAATAGTGGTTGCTTGAAAGTACTCAAACTTCAAAAAACCAAATTTGAATTAGGGTGTCGAAACTACAGGAATTTAGATGTGATTTGTTGTACCGTGCAACATTTGTTCATGGAACTATAATTTCCAAGGTCAAGGGTTCGATCACGTAAAGGTAGACATGCCATAGTAATGTAAATGGAAAATACCACAGTAGAAAATGGACATTTATCACTTCCTCTGACAAGAGAAAAATGGGATTGAAATTGCTATGTGTGCACTATGCATGATATTCCAGGGATGGGATTGATCTTGCCGCGTGTGCATGCTATTTCACCACTTGATTTATACAGACTTCGTTTCCATGGAAAAGAGTTTCAAGAAGGTATGAAGCAAGAATTAACTTGGAGTGAAAAGGGAGAGTGAGAGAGAAAGTGAGAATACATAAATTAATTGACTAGCTGAATTTTGACACCTTGTTGCTGGATTTTTTCTTTGTCAGCAGCTGGCGTTTCCGGTCGAATTGAGATTGAGAAAATTTCTTTCTTATAGCACATCTAGATCAAGAGGAAAATTAATAATAAAAAAATACAGCTTTTTTGATTGTCTCTTACAATGGAGAAGAAAAGTATCTTGGTGAGACTGTTGAAATTTTAAAAAGATGAAAGTTTAAATTTTGAATCCATGGAAATAATAAGATTCATAGTTTGACATTGGTATGAATGTGACTCGCTCAAGTCACATCTGGGAACATTACAATTAATGACCCAAATTTAATCTTAATGAAAAAACCAATTTTCATAGTTCCAGAAGTTAATTTCATTTGGTATTTGATTCAGTAATTTTATTATAACATTTTTTTACGCCAAAGCGCTAATGATCCTGTCATTGGTAACCATGCGAAACTTAGTGAAAGCTTATCAAGAGCATGATTGTTTGTACAAAACCGATTGTAAGGACTACAAAAATACCATCAAGAAGAAGAATGCTCTTCATGCATTACCTATGCAATTTGGAATAAGTGTTGACTTATTGTCAAGAAAGTTGTACTCCCTCCTATCAGCTTATAGACAAGATAAAAAGAAAGAAACTGATTAAAAAGGTCTGGATCAGGAACACAAGATTTGTATGAGTCGAAATGGTTTGCGTTCAAGACAATGTTATTCAAGTTACTTCAGTGTGGACGGCTTTGCTGAACATTTAGAATAACATTGTTCAGAGAACATTGTTAGCTAACGATGTTAGCCACATATTTTGTTCGCGAATAATGTTAGCTAACTTTTGGCTTTTGAATTTTGAAAACATTGAGACACTTATCGGTCGTCTAAAAGATGTCCAAGCACACTACGCATACTATCTTCTAAGACACTGTTTTACCATCCCCAAGTTGATGTATCTTTTGCGTACTGCCCCACTGTGGTTGTTTCCCAACTTATTACAGGGAATTGACTTGAAGATTAAGGATACTCTTGAAGACACCCTCAATGTAGAACTGACAAATTTGAAATGGACACAAGCTAGTTTGCCAGTGGACAAAGGAGGTCGGTATCAGAAAAATTCAAGACTTGGCTCTACCTGCTTTCTTGGCTTCTTCATTTTGTGTGAGGACACTCGTTTCTAAAATAACTTCTGTTCAGGATTACGAGTAGAATCTGCCATATTTGAAGAATGCTTTGGAATTGTGGGAAAAAAATCATTCAAATATGCCTCTTATCCCTGAAGTTCAAAAGCAGTGGAACGTAGTTGTTGTAGATAAAATTGTGGAATCTATTGTATTTACATCACAAACTGATAAGAGAAGATTTGCTCTTTTACAGAATCCCTACTCAGGGAGCTTGGCTTAATGCAATTCCCAGCCCTAACCTTGGAACGTTTTTGAAGAATGATTCTATCCGTGTATGTGTTGGTTTGAGATTAGGATGTGACCTCACACATGTCAATGTGGCCAACCAGTGGATGCAATGGGACATCACGGACTCACTTGCGTGAAAAGTACTGGTCGATATTCTCGCCATCATGAATTGAATATAACAATTAAAAAAGCACTGCAGTCTCTGGATTTCAGTTCAAAACTAGAACCGACGGGTCTAGTAAGAAGCGATGGAAAGCGACCCGACGGGGCTACCAATGTCACATGAGAGGACGACCCTTGGTATGGGATGCCACATGTGCAGACTCTCTAGCTCATTCCAACATTAATAATAATGCTGGTCCAGGATTTGCATCAGAGAATGCAGCGAAGAAAAAGCATGCTAAATATCAATCTATCAAGATTAGCAACATCTTTTTAGCCTTTGCTGTTGAGACTCTGGGGCCCTGGTCACTGGGAACACAGCATTTCGTAAAGAACATTGGCGATAAACTATCTCGTTTGAATGGCGATCAACGTTCCAAAAGCTTCTTAATCTAAAAAATATCAATCGCCATTCAACGAGGAAATGCTGTGAGCATTATGATCTGAAAGAACGATATCTGAAAGAACGATTAATTCTCAATTGAAGACTTTTAAAGTACCTCTTACTTCTCACTCAGAATTATCTCCCATCAACAGAGCAATGCAACTGTACAACAACTATCAGAACAATATAGACCTTACTGTTTCACTTTCATCTTTTATAACTTTGCTTGAAGAAATCAATGTATAACTATTTAATCTATTTATCCTATCATTATTAACTTCCCTAGTTCTGAATAAGTAAATAGCTAGATATTAAGTTAGTCAGGTGTAACTAATGTTAGTTTTTTTTATGTAGGTAAAAATATTATTGTAAATTGTGTTAAATGTTTATGTATAAATATCACAATAAAAATTTGAATTGAATTGAATTAATTATGGGCACTATTCCTGATGGCTTGCGTTTCGAAGAGCTGTTTTATATTTAAATAAATATAAATGGATATTAATTCAAAATATATTACCTCCCTCAATAATAATAGTGGAGCGATGAAATTTACAATAACAACAGTGAAAGCCTCCTTTGACCCATTTCCTACAGATCAACATGGCTCATGACACGATAAAGGTCGTTTCTGAAGAAGAAATGGTATCCCTTTTCCTCATCGGTGAGCCAAAATAATGTGAACAAGACCAAAGATAAAAGCAATGACAGCAAGAAAGTTTTAACAGAAAAAGAAATCAAAACAATTTGTGACCTATGTATCTCCAGAAGTGTACTGAAGAATTTTTTTACTGAACGTTCATAACGGAAAACTTTCTTCTTTTTGCTGTCATTTCGAACTAAATTTATCTCCTGCTCATTTCAATTTAGAAATCCATTTAGACAAGATTTTTATCTTTTTAATGTGGGTATACCCTTCTTGTCTGTTGATGAAGTTTATTTGTTTAAAAAAATACATGAAAACTTAAAAAAAGATGCCATTCCGAGTTGAAAACCTTGTCATGTGCGTGGGGGGACCAATTAAGTCTCCACCACTCCGCAAACCCGTTGACATAAACAAATGAGTTGTCAAATGTCTTGAAATCTACTAAACTGTAAAAGTATAGAGAGATATTCACGATTGAAAAAACTCATAAAAATAATTTATCGTACCCTAAAAATGGAAAAAAAATGCTGTATACTCGTACAGCTTCTACAGAAAAAATGGAATTGTTTGATTGAGTTTTTTTTGGCCATTAATTATTGACTTCAATTCATTACCTTGACATTTTCAAATTAATTGTTTTACAAAATTTCATTTTAAAAACAAATCAAATTGCGACTATAATGGCTCTAACAATTGGTAGCAGATGTTTTTGTCGCTGCAACAAAACAAAAGAAATAACAACACCCAAGAAAGTTTGGAAGAAAAACCCTTGTAACTGGAACAAAATAAAACTTGCTCCTGTCGCCAGGACCACATATGACTTGTCGCCCAAGATTACTGAAAAATCTCCACAGCAGAATAAAGCATTGAAAGCTCCTAAAAACGCCCCTTTGTATAGCTGTGGCAAAACTCTCAAATGTTTACCTCAAGAAAAACGGGAAAGGCCTTCTCGAACCTCACACATTGTGGGTTGGAGAGAAAACATAAAGTTCCACAAGAAGAAATTCATACATTCACCCGTGAATATGTCCCGCTTGATTGCCAACGACTATGGGAACACCTGGTACAGACAGGAGCAGGAGAAGAAGGACAAGGAGAGACAGGACAACCGCGGCCAACGGGCGAGGATCAGGGAGAGGGAGAGACAGAACCGAGGCTCATTTCAACAGGCGGGCAGGACATGCGGGAGTGATCGGACCAACAAGGCCATCTGGTACCCATTAGGCCCCAGGATCTACTACAACGTTAGCTATTCTAAACAGGGTCCTAATACAAACTGCTACAATATTGCACACTCTCTTAAAAGTCCTTGTCAGGGTATTTCAAAGAAAACAGATACTAAGGCTTGTTGATATTACTTCCAATCCAAAAATCAATATTACGAAAATTAAACTTATAAGAATAAAATCAAATTTTTACTTGACATATTACCCACCCTGAGCATTAATTATTTCGGAGTATAAAAAATTATAGCTCAGATCAAATTGCATTTTAAAATACCGTTCAGGCTTGAAACACCAGTACAATACGCGTTGTGGGAATCACCCAAAAATGGGAACAGCAAAAAGGCTAAATAATATACAGGGTGTCCCCTATACAGATGCAAATATTTTGAGGGTAGGTTCAGCCCACCGTGGACTATCATATGAGCGAAGCTTGCAGTGGGGCATTTTGCTTCGTTAAAGAGTTATGGCCAAATCCCTGTTTTTCCCACAGGTCTAGAGGTCACTTAGATCGATGCACGTTTTTAAAGAAATGGTAGCCAGTAAGTAATTTTTGACTTCATGTATGGATAGTCATGCATATTTCCCTTGAAATGCAGTTGGTTGCATGAAAAAATATTGAAAGACCAGAGAGATATTTGATCACAAGTTCAATACTTTTCTAAAATTTGATTTTTCCCTTTTTTCCCTTTCGTGAATTTAGAGTACTTCTACAATTGCAATTCTGCCTATCACTAGGTAAAAAAATACCCTTTGTATTTATTTTGCAATAAATACAAAGTTCTTTCAGACGCGTGAAGGAACGAATGAGATACGCCTTATTAAACGGCACCAGAAGAAGAGAAACACATCTTCCAAATTTTGAATCTGAGCGCTATTGCATTTTGAAGAACACTCGATGCCTGAAGCGGTCTGTGTGACCATTTTTGTGCCAACTGCAAGTTATAAATGAAAATTTTCTGAGTACAAATAGTTCTATTAACCAACTATATCAATCAAATCTAATAGTTAAAATAACAAGGCGATCAATTTGTTCGGTGGAAGAGAAAGCAACAAGCTTTAACCTCGCCCTTGGTTCGCTACATATTCTTTTGGGTTCTTTTCATTTCATGTCCTGTGTTGCAGAATGTATCATGTTTGTAGTTTATCAATAAAGTATTAATAATAATAGTAACCTTAAGGTTGGATGTTCGAGTTTTACCCAAGGTTAATTTTCGGCACTATTTGTTATGTTTTTGGTATCATGATTGTGATAAACACAAAAATGATATTTTTAATTTTATTTCTAAAAATAAAATCACAATTTTTGTTGTTAGCGCAGAGTCTTTCTCCATGTGTATTCGTTTTCCATAATTACACCACTGGTTGCTGCTTTCGTTGCAGCCTCTCTCATTTTTCCTCATGATAACCCTGTGACCCCGTAACCCCATTCACATAAAAGTTCACACCGACCGACCATTGTGAATGATCAATTTCCCTCTGTTAAACATCCCAGAGCTGTGTATTTATACCTCAAATTACGCGCCAATTCTGTTAAAATTCAGCCAACTTTGAATTTTCCATCATGATTCAGAAGTGTTTTTTGAGCTTTGTGTGTACTGCGTTCCATGATTTTTAAAGTAATATAAATGAGCTTTCTTTTTTCTAAAACTAAACATAATAGGGTATTTTTTTAACTAGTGATACGCAGAATTGCAATTGTAGATGTACTTTAAATTCACGAAAGGGAGAAAAGGGAAAAATCAAATTTTAGAAAAGTATTGAACTTATGATTAAATATCTCTCTGGTCTTTCAATATTTTTTCATGCAACCAACTGAATTTAAAGGGAAATATGCATGACTATCCATACATGAAGTTAAAAATTACTTACTGGCTATCATTTCTTTAAAAACGTGCATCGATCCAAGTGACCTCTAGACCTGTGGGAAAAACAGGGATTTGGCCATAACTCTTTAACGAAGCAAAATGCCCCACTGCAAGTTTCGCTCATATGATAGTCCACGGTGGGCTGAACCTACCCTTAAAATATTTGCATCTGTATACGGGACACCCTGTATATGCCAACCACTAATTTGCCCAAAAAGTGGAGTCCTATATGGGCTATAGCTACCCCTCCTATAACCAAAAACTTGCACATCGAAAAGGAGTTTTGCGACTCCCACCACCCCAAAAAAATTTCTACAAACAAATTTCTAACTTAGGGCCAACCCTTATTTTTTTTTTTTTTAATAATTTTAAATATTGACAGTTTTCTGAACTTTCTTCAGGAGAAGTGAAGTCACAATGCAATGCCACTTCACCTGTGTTCATCTTCACAAATTGCTCCAAGTGAGCTTCGCCGGTGCATTTGGTATTCAGCGCATTTCGAAGCTTTTGGAAAACAACCCATACAGCCATTTGTTTTAGGCGTCCTTGATGGAATATTAAACAATGCTTTCACACCTACGACATGAAACGAATCTACATATAAATAAATATTTGGCCACCCGAGTTACAGAGAAACAGATGAAAAGGTAATTTTCATTTTAAACGCAACTTTTTTCCCCTGCAGCAGTTGTCTCGAATGAAATATTTCAAATTATCTCTTGGTGTCCATCCAAAGCATATAAGTCAGCAAATAGGACGTAACTGCGCGGGGAAACAAATGTATGAGTAAATGATTTTTGAATGACTGTCGCATTTAAAAGTAAGATTTGTACTGAAAAAAAAAAACAATTGACACTACTAAAATATAGAGTACCCACTCTCTAATTGTTGCTATTAAACTCATTATATCAATAATAACAATGAGATAGAATGTGAAATTGAGACCTGAGACCGTTGAACTCTTAGGTGAAAAAGGAATAAAGAAAAACTAGTTTAAGCATTATCAAGTCAGAACGTTTAGCCAAACAAAAGCGAAAACAATCCGAATGAATAAATCACAAGAAATAATAATAATTATTAAGAGAAAGGAAAAGCTTCCAGTCGTAGACAAATCGAACACAAGGATGAGAGTAAGATTGAATTAGTCCAATCCTTAGCAACTGACTTCAGATATTCAACGCTGAAGAGCAGAATAAATATACGGCCATTCCATATGTCGCGGACACTACATTTTTACTCTTCAAAACAAATTTGTGGAACAATAAAAAGAGATAGAATTTTTTTTTGTTGCCCATATGATTTCTTTATTTTTATAGTTTATAAACTAGTTGTAGGTTTTTTCTCAAAGATTCCTGGATTAGCTGTTATTCCACTTTTTGTTGCCGTTGCGGACACTACCTTACTATTTGATTTTTTTGAGAACCTTATAATTAAATGTAAAGTTCAGTCCCTATGGAAAAAATACCTTCAAAGTGCCGTATTTTTTTAAAAGAGGAAAATATTTACTTTAAAATAATGTATTGTTCATTTTTTTATGTAGAGTAATTTTTGAGTTTTGCATTTCCAAAAATTATGTGTCATGTTGCGGACACTACATCGCGGACTCTACAAAAAGTTCTATAGTAATTATCTTCACTCTTATGCAGTTATTTGATGGAAACACATGAACTAGAGGTACTCTAAAGCAATAAAAACAAAATGAGAAATGTTAGTACAAAAAATATTTATTAATTTATTAGAAAAAATGAACACTTTGAGATCAATTAGGTACGTACTAAGTACTTGTATATATAAAAAAAAAACTTTGGGATAGGAGTCGTAATTAAAATAAAATAAATTTTCTCACTTGAATCTTTTAAAATGAAACATGAAAAGTAACAAAATTAAACATGAATACCTAATTATGGGTAAAAAATGTTAACCAGACAGGTATACCTACTTGTGAATAATTGTGACATATAGGTAGGTAGTTATGCCCTACATATTGCTTAGAATTTGCAGAATATTCTACCCCCCTTCTTAATCATGTCAGCAGCAGGTAATACTCTTATCACTTGATCAAATGAGACATACTTCTCATCTGTGGCATCGGCAATGTAGAGATTATTAGCTTTCTTTAAAAACATAACTTTAAGTTTGCCTTCTGACAAATTGCATGAAATTCTTCAATTCTGTTTTAGATTGTTGATTGATGAATAGATCGTACTGAATAATAAAACAACACATCTACTACATATTTAGTAGTAGGTTGACTTATACTCTTCAAACTGGCAAATACAGGATGTATGGACACTACATTTACTATAGTAGTGTCCGTAACAGTAGTGTCCGCAACACTAAAAAAACCTATGAAGAGAATAATGAAAAAAACAAGAAAATGTATTTCACTCACCTGAAACCTTTGGTTTTACTTTAGCCGAAATGGTTTATCAAAATTTATTTCACTGCTGTTTTAACCTAAAAAAAACTATAAATTTTGTAACGGACACTACATTAACTTTTCAAATTTTCATCCTTCAATTTCATGAAAACAGTTTACTTCTAAGAAAAAAATCTGAAAAGGATAATAAATTGAAAGCATGTTTATTTTGAGGTTATAACAGCTATTTATGTCCCATCCATAAAAACAGCTCATTGGACTTCTCTAAATTAGCTCCAGAATGCCAACCAAAAATTTTCTTTTCCGACCTCTCAAAAAGTTACTGAATTTTTGTTAAAAAAGTAAAAAAATCGAAAAATCAAAACGGATTTATTAATTATAAAATATTTACTATCTTCTGACAGCAATTAGGATGCACAGTCATAACATTTATTTTTCACTTTTGAATTCCTCCTTTTCGTGGAATGGCCGTATAACATATTAACTGGCCAAATAACAAGAAGAGAAAATGAGTGACAGCGCGCAGCGGCTTGCTTTTTATTTAGGCACCTCTAAAGGTCCTGTCAGACAGAGCGCGTTCTGAACGCGCGGGCAGAACGTACATTGCAGATTACAGAACGCCGCGTTCTGTAGTGGTGACACAGGACGCATTATGAATTAGACGTTCTAGTGTCTATGCACTGTAGTTTCTTGGAGGCGTTCTTCCGCGAAACGCCCGTTTTGCTTGATTATAACGAATGGGTGGGGCTGTTTGTTATATTTGATGTGTTTTTTTTTGTGTCCAGCGATTTCTCTGATGAAGAATTACTCCTCTTTGGCTTTATGTCACGGGCGCAACAAAAAATGGGTCCATGAGATCAACCAGGAAAGAGAAAATTGCTCCAATCACTGTTGATTTTTCGGCTTTCTTTCCCGTATTCTTGTAGTCGTTATGTTTTGAATTCCACAAGAAAAAACTCTTTCTAACGAGAGAAATCATTTTATTCCGTTTCTTTAGCCATCTAAAAAACAAAACAAACACACCTGAAAAGCGCGTTTTCTGTAAAATATTACAACACTCTCTTCTATAATCTTTAGCCATCTAAAAATCTTTCTGTTTAAAATCATTAATAATTTTATTGATTGTCCCGACCTTGTTTCTCTAATCAATTTAAAAGTAAAAAACAAACAAACTAGGAATAATGATTTATTTGCTATTAAAACATTCAAAACCAACATTGGCAAAAATTGCACTATAAACAGAATAATGCAGCTTGGTAATATTGTTAACAATCCTCCATTCAATATTGACTTATTTAATGATACTTTAAACTCATTAAAATCAAAACTTATTGATTTCCAATATCACTTATGCTTAGTTTTAATACTTATTTTTAAGTTTTTTCTTTTTCTTTATTTTTAAGTTATTTTACTATATTTATTATGTTTAAGTATTTTATTTGTTTCGTGTAGGGAAATTTATGTATCATGGGTAGCACCCGTCTATTAATTAAATAAATAAATAAAAAACAAAACGAACACACCTGAAAAGCGCGTTTTCTGTAAAATATTACAACACTCTCTTCTATAATTCTAAAATATAATAATTGTAATGAAAAAAAAAATATATATACAGGGTGTAACAGACTTAATGTAAAATCTCTTAAGGGGTGGTAGTATAGGTCATTTCCAACCATTAATGTTCTTTAACACTTTTGATTTAACTCAGTGGTTCTCGAGATATTATTTTTTTGAATTATTTTTACAAGTCCCCTGCCGCTCGACAAAGAATGGCATTTAACTCCGTAAATACAGTAGATGAAGCATTAGATTTAACTTTTTCCATAAGATAACAATATTTCACTATTATTTAGACTAGATTTATTCTTAAAAAGTACACACGTACTGAAAAAATCTGGTGTAAACATCACACGACTTTCCTTATCTCCCAAAAAGGAGTCGAATTCCGCTACTGGTGACTGAACGGTAACAGATAACTAAAAATCAATGCCAAATTCGTGATCAGCACTTCAAAATCATTTAATTTGATATGTCACAACCCCCATCTAGGATGAATAATAAAAAAGTTAGTCCAATCGGGTCCCCCTACAATACCGGTAAATTGGGGCCGGTTTCCAAAAAGTTAAAGATATCAAAAAAATGATCAGAGTGAACCCCTATTATTTTTTTAATCTGAGAAAATGTTGTTCTCTAACTTTTTTTGTATCTTTAACCAATTCAAAGAAGCGGTGCTTGCGGCCAATATTTGCGGCCCTGCGGCCACAGAAAGCGGCCGATTTCAACCAAAAGTTTCATGGTTCGTCTGGTGTATAAAATTAATTACCATACCAAATTTCAAGTCTCTAGCTCTTACCGTTCTTGAGATATCCTGTTCACACACAGACACACACACACACAGACAGACGCACGGACCAATGGCTGAAAACCACTTTTTTGGTATCCTGAGGCTATGATTCGTCCAGAAATGTGAAAAGCTGGGTAGGTCAAATTTTCGACGAATACAATACTTTCCTTATTATAGGATAAGGAAAGTAAAAAATCGGCAGCAGCGGAAAATTTATCGCGAACATGAAATCCACCTGAAACTTCAGCCGCCATTTTTCTCAAAATACTGCCTACATAAAGTATTGGTTTCATTTGTGTAAAAACTTGCTTGAAGTCTTACCTTTCAGAAAATATGACACACTTGATATAGAATTTTCATTTTTTATTGAAACCAAGAGAAATGAAAAAAAAGTCAGTCAGTACTACTAACTGTACCTCCCAGGCTAACATCCTACTTTTACCAAGGGAACTAATTTTTTTCTTCAATTTGACAAATTGTGGTTGCCATTTACTTTCGAACGGCCCAAAAGCTTAGCCTCAGTAGATTCATTGATAAGGCGGCAGACTCTTTACTTGGAGGTCACTGGTTCGAGTCTTAAGTATGGCAAATATTTAGTAAGGTGATTCATTTTTTATTGAAACCAAGAGAAATGAAAAAAAACACTGCCAATTATGGACACAATACTTCCTCGTGATTGCTTCACATTGTAAACACGTGCCTATTTTGAGATTTTATAGAAAATTACTTGTATCTCCAAAACGGCTCAACCGATTTTCTTCAAATTTGATTTATATGGTAGAATATCGTTTTTTATACATTCTAAATTCCACAAAAAATTCTGTATCGGCAAGTCGTGGTCCTTATTTTTTTACTTTTTTGTCCAAAATTTCGGATATTCTTAAATATCAGAGTCAAATTATAATTAATTTAAAAATAAATGTAAATGACCTATGTAAAACAATAATATGCATATTCTTACAAAATTTCATCGAAATCGGGTGTACCGTTCACGAGATATAAGCGTTTAAGTAAAAAGTTAGTGGTCAGGCGCATGGTCTCTTTCACCCAGAACCGCTGATATGAATTCGATGAATTTAAAATGGGACCATCTACGGAATGTCTCCTAGATGTGTGCAAAATTTTATCAAAATCGGTCGAGTAGTTTCCGAAATTTGCGCGTTACAAGGAATCGTTTTAACAGACCGACGGATCGACGGACCGACAGACCGACAGACGGACACAAAACCAAAATTACTCAGTAGGTTATGAAACGTCCAGAAATATGAAAAAAATTGAAATCGGAGCAAAAAAATATTTTTTTTTACAAAAACGAACACAATACTTCCGATTTCTAATATTAGAAATTTCTCGGAAGTAAAAAGTCAGTCAGTACTACTAACTGTACCTCCCACGCTAACATCCTACTTTTACCAAGGGAAATAATTTTTTTCTTCAATTTGACAAATTATGGATGCCATTTATTTCCCAACGGCCCAAAACCTTAGCCTCAGTAGACTCTTAACTTGTAGGTCACTGGTTCAATTCTCAAGTATGGCAAATTAGTATGTACGCGATACTTAGCTGTGCTGCTTCAGTAAAAAGTTAGTGGTCAGGCGCATGGTCTCTTTCACCCAGAACCGCTGATATATGAATTCGATGAATTTAAAATGGGACCATCTACGGAATGTCTCCTAGATGTGTGCAAAATTTTATCAAAATCGGTCGAGTAGTTTCCGAAATTTGCGCGTTACAAGGAATCGTTTTAACAGACCGACGGATCGACGGACCGACAGACCGACAGACGGACACAAAACCAAAATTACTCAGTAGGTTATGAAACGTCCAGAAATATGAAAAAAATTGAAATCGGAGCAAAAAAATATTTTTTTTTACAAAAACGAACACAATACTTCCGATTTCTAATATTAGAAATTTCTCGGAAGTAAAAAGTCAGTCAGTACTACTAACTGTACCTCCCACGCTAACATCCTACTTTTACCAAGGGAAATAATTTTTTTCTTCAATTTGACAAATTATGGATGCCATTTATTTCCCAACGGCCCAAAACCTTAGCCTCAGTAGACCCTTAACTTGTAGGTCACTGGTTCAATTCTCAAGTATGGCAAATTAGTATGTACGCGATACTTAGCTGTGCTGCTTCAGAAATCAACATTAATCATAATTTTTCATAACAGGGAAAGGTTCTCAATGATACAATGGTTTGAATGAAATGAAACATAACAATGTACTTACATTGTTAACACCCACAGGTAAAGGTGGTACGGTACATACTGGACATTCATAGGTTGGTACATCGAGGTACAAATTATTATGTTAGTAGGTACCAAATTTTAATACAGGTAAAACAAATGAAATACTAAAAAAACAATATTAAGGTCAGTGAGCTGTCAGTGAGGTTAACGAGCTGAAGTCCAACGTGGAATGGTTTTTTTTTTTTTTTAACGGTTACCTGTTTGAGTACAAAAAGGTTATTTACTATGTTGGTACGTAAAAATATTAAATAAAGACGACGGAAACACATAATAACTTATTTTTACACAACCCGACAATGTTTAAATAAAGAAAATAATAATAATGCATTTTTTTTTTTTTAAGTACTTGTTCCTGATAAAATTGTGTTATCGTGGTGCCACAATAGCTCAAACTCACCTTACTAAATATTTGCCATACTTAAGACTCGAACCAGTGACCTCCAAGTAAAGAGTCTGCCGCCTTATCAATGAATCTACTGAGGCTAAGCTTTTGGGCCGTTCGAAAGTAAACGGCAACCACAATTTGTCAAATTGAAGAAAAAAATTAGTTCCCTTGGTAAAAGTAGGATGTTAGCCTGGGAGGTACAGTTAGTAGTACTGACTGACTTTTTTTTCATTTCTCTTGGTTTCAATAAAAAATGAAAATTCTATATCAAGTGTGTCATATTTTCTGAAAGGTAAGACTTCAAGCAAGTTTTTACACAAATGAAACCAATACTTTATGTGTGCAGTATTTTGAGAAAATGGCGGCTGAAGTTTCAGGTGGATTTCATGTTCGCGATAAATTTTCCGCTGCTGCCGATTTTTTTCAGTACGTGTGTACTTTTTAAGAATAAATCTAGTCTAAATAATAGTGAAATATTGTTATCTTATGGAAAAAGTTAAATCTAATGCTTCATCTACTGTATTTACGGAGTTAAATGCCATTCTTTGTCGAGCGGCAGGGGACTGGTAAAAATAATTCAAAAAAATAATATCTCGAGAACCACTGAGTTAAATCAAAAGTGTTATAGAACATTAATGGTTGGAAATGACCTATACTACCACCCCTTAAGAGATTTTACATTAAGTCTGTTACACCCAGTATATACATTAAATTTATGTAGGTACCTACCTTTTAATAATTTTATTTTTCTAATTTTACCAATTCAAAACAATTTTTATCTAACACTCAGGATTTCAATGATTTCACATATTGTATGTATGTGAATGTATGTAAGAATGTAAACTAAATATTAAATCATACCTAAATAACCGACAACAAAAACTTAAAATAAATGGTTTTACTTCTCAACCTATAACGTGTAATGATTATTCAATCCCACAAGGAAGTGTGCTTGGTCCCGCCCTTTTTAACATCTATATAAATGATTTACAAAAAAATAGTAATGGCCTCGTTTTTAGTTATGCAGATGATGCATGTATTTGCTATACTGACAATGACTGGAACTCGACTTTTGACATTGCTACACAAGACTTGAGAAATGTTTCTAAATGGTACTCAAATATGTCACTTAAACTAAACTTAACAAAATCCAATTACATTACATTTTCAATAACAATGACTGGACAACCACCTTTACATAAATCACTTACAATACCAATAACAAATAATAAGACTATAACTTTACAAAGACCAACCAATACTAAATACTTAGGAATTATACTGGACCAATATCTCAAATGGACAACACATATTTCACACTTACGGACTAAACTACGACACCTGATGTTCATATTTAATAATTTGAGAAGAGTTTGTAACAGGGGTATACTTAGAATGATCTATTAAGCCTTTGTTCAATCTCTTCTTCAATATTGTATATGCTCATGGGGTGGTGCGTATAAAAATACAATTGACCCATTACGTAGATCACAAAATATATTGCTCAGGATTATTTTAAAAAAAAGATAGAATGTTTCATTCAGATACTTTATATACATCATTTGAAGTCTTTAATCTGGAGCAATTATATTTATACAAACTTACACTTTACACAATAAAATACAGTGACATATGGACAGAACATAATCACACTCACAATACAACACAATCAGGACTATTACAAATTACACAAATACATAAATCACTTACCTAAAGACATTTCTTTTATTTAGGACAAAAACTTTTTAATATATTACCAACAGAAATTAAAGTTTTGAAAAATGAAAAAAAAAATTATTACCACTGGTAGGTATGATTCTTTTCTTTTTTTTTCTCTCTCTCTTTTTTTTTTTTTTTTTTTTTTTTTTTTCTTTTTTTAGGCTTTTTTTCTTTCTTTTTTCTTGATCTCTTCTTGATTTACTTTATTTTCAAAATTTACATACAAAAAAATCTTTTCTACTTTTCTACTTGTTACTCTTTAACTTAACTTCATGATAACTCTTTTTTTTTTTGTATCCCGCCACCAGATTTAATCTGAATGGGGTACAAAATACTTTCATATATAATTACTCTTTAAAATAGTATCATTTTGAATGTATTGAAATGCTATGTCTGTGTAAGAGACTTGAAATATACAATAAAAGAACTATATTAAAAAAAAAAAAAAAACTCTAAATCAAAAGAGAAGATATAATTATGTACAATTTGTACATGTAATTTTAGCTATAGAAGAAGAAACAACAGTACCTATATAAAATCAAGCAAATATTTTAATTACACGGAAATATTTTTAATATACAATTTTCTATTACCCATGTATATTGTATTAATACCTTATAGTTTAGGAGCAATATCAATAGTATTATTATTTGTCATCACATTTTTTTTTTTATTAACTTGCATTTATAGAAATGAAGAGGAGAAACGTCACCTCAGAAGTTGCTAGGTAGCTTATAGGTGATGTAATATGTATATAAAAATTATGTAAAAATAAAGTAAACAAAATTCAAATTCAAAATTCTGACCGCTCGTCCAAATCTGACCACGCGTTCAGAACGTTCTCAGTTTGACTGGGCCTTAAAGGTGGGTTTTCCTAGCGACAGGTTTTTTCCATCGCGTCAAACGAAATAAGCTGGCGGGGTCACGACGACCATTCCTTCAATGGAAAAAGAAGACAATCGTTTTCCTAGAAAGCGGAGGACGTCTTACTCGGGCGTCTTACACCGGAGTAAAACGCGAGCGTGGTTCAGGAGGAGTCATGACGCTCGACGCTAAGCGACATGGTAATCAGATTACTCTCCATTCGGTTTGTTCTTAATCAAAATTCGCGCACTAATCAAAATTCGCACTATTCGTGCTCTTTGTTTTGATTTCTCTCTTCTGCATTGATTGATTCTTTTCAATTTGTTTTCAAAATGGCAAGTGACCGTTTTTCTGCGGAAAAGCAAGAGATGTTGATTGAGTTGGTGTCCGGGCGCCCAATTTTGTGGAACATGGCGAACAAAGAGTGTAAAAATTAGCGTGGATAGAATTAGTATAGTAAAAGCATATTTTTCATGATATGAATAATGAGAATAGTAATAAAAAAAATGACAAAATAAAATAAATATTTACTTTTTCATCGCGATCCGGCTGCAAATAAACAAATAAATCATGGTGCAAAAAGCAATACTGAATTTTCCAAGGCTACAAGTATTTTGCAAAATTATGAATATGGAAAATTCAATATTTGCTTCTTTCGCCATGTTTTATTTGGTTATTTGCAGCCTAATAGCGATGGAAAAGAAAACATTTATTATATTTGTTTAAAAATGGACGACAATAGACAATATTTGCAGCCAGATCGCGATAGAAGAGAAAAGTATTTGTTTTATTTGATTTTTATTCCTATTCATAATATGAAAATATACGCTTTAATTAGGATGTTGTAAACTCTTTCTTTCTTCGAACATTTCATCCGTTGGCTGCCGTCGGAGCAGTTCAGCCACAATGAAATGTTCTTCTTTTTTTTTTTTATTAGAGTTTAACGTCGTTTTTCAACTGCATGGTCATACACGAAATCTTCTTCACTTTCGCGAACAGAATTAAAATGATCCATGTCCCCCGCGGCGGAAATAACCCGTCGCTAGCAAAACCCACCTTAAAGTATGTCCAGCGGATACCATGATCGTGCATTGGTAGTCAAGTGGTTAAGGCGCTAGTCTGATATACCAGGTAGTGCAAGGATCAAATGATTCGAATCCCGCCCAATGTATGAATTTCTTCTCATTTATTTGAGTATGTGATTACTCTGAGCGTTAGGTGGTAGAAAAAGATTTGAGCATTAAAATCGTCTGGTGCTTACCTTCCACTAAAGAGGTATTATTTAATGTACTAAGCCATCGATGGCACCTTGAATACACCAGTTCTCGTTCAGTCACTGAAGTTAAGCAACATCCGTCAAAGTTAGGACTTGGATGGGTGACCGTTCAAATTCGAACCCTCGTGATGCTGACCCCACTCAGGCTGGGTGAGGTTAATTAAAGTGCTAGTTTGTGAGTTTCCAGCGAATGGAGGGTAAATAAAACCCCCGTCGTGATATGACCATGCAGTTGAAAGCGCGGGTTCCTTGAATTCCTGTTAATCCAGGTTCGATAAACACAATGGAGGATATCTGAGACACCTTACCGGGGATGAGTTTGTAAGGTGGTCAGTTATCAGCCGTGTGGATTAAAGAGCTAATGAAAAACATCATAGATAATATCTGTTAAAAATAATATACAATCTTATTGATATAAAAATCTCTAAACGTGTTTTACTACGATAGCAGCTCAAGATAGAGAAAAAATCTCTCTGTGGAATCCAGCCTTAAGGTGTTAAATCTGTTTCTTTTGTAGTGCTGTCACCTGGGTAAATTTAATGTAATTAGTGTTGAAGAGAAGATAATTTCATTTCATACGATTCACAGGCAAAAAAAGAACTTTTAATGGAGAAAATTACCATTATAACACGTAACAAGTGTTAACTGTTAAAAAAAAATATCTTAAATTAATAGCACTTTTTGTTCTTTGGTCTCTTAATATGAAAGGGAAAATATTTCGAAACGCTCATTCAATTAGGAGGTGAAACTAACACAAAATGGGCTCAGAGAAAATCTCAAGAGAGAGACAGATGAAAAAGGGATTGCTAGGTTGGAAAAAAGTTGTAGAATAATGCAAGGAGGAGAAGATTGTTTTATTCTCTTCACACCTTAAGCAAATTCCGAAGAACATTTCCTACACATCTCAAGAAGAAATTGGTGGAATCGTTGATTTTCCCCATTTTTTGACTACTGCGATGTTGTGTACAATGGCTTAAGTGTGGAATCAGCTCAATCGTTGCAGGTTGCACAGAATGCATGCATCCGTTATGTGCTAAACCTGAGAAAATATGATCATGTCTCTCAGTGTTATAAGGATTTAGATTGGATGAACCTAAAACAAAGAAGACAACTACATAATCTGCTGCTCTTTTATAAAATCATAAACATTCAAAGGCCAAGTTATATTGTTCAATCATTTCAATTCTTAGCGGACTCAAATAATTACAGCACAAGATCAGTTGCAACGAAACTTTTAACTGTACCTCTACATCATACAACATCTTTTGAAAAATCTTTCCAGATATGCACAGTCCGACTTTGGAATTCGTTGCCATCTGAAATTAGAAACTTACAAAACCTAAGTTTATTCAAATCTGAAGTGGTTCGTTACTTGAAGCTTGAGTAAAGAGCCGCTTCTCCGTCGGTTGGGTGGAAGAGCTCATTCATGAGAACCCTGCCACAATAGGAAAGCCAAAAAAAAAAAAAAAAATTGTCGAGGTCGAGGAGAGACTGTAGTTCATTGAGATGATTTCAACAAAAATGACGCGGCAGATTCAATCAGGTCTAATAATAGAAATGGAAAAGACAAACCCACAGGATGGGTTGGTCAAAATGAATGGTTGTGTTCTGAAACCCTAACCGCCACCTCCTGAGTCTTTAGTATCTATTCTCTATGATATAGAATGAGTTACTAAAAGACTTACACATACATTTCCAACTTAATATTTGTATTCTCTTTAATTTCCCATTTTCTTATTAGTATTTTTATTGCCACGATTGCTTTTATCTTTCTTGATTATAATGTTGAAATCGCTGACGGAAACGTTCGGTTTTACTTTGACATTTACTTTGATATAGCCTTTTTCTTTGAAGGATTTGCATTGATCTTTCGAAAGCTCATACACTTGCTTACGGTGTTTTTCGAGGTTTTCATTACCAAGAGCTTTCTTTGTATTTTTTCCTTTAGAATCACATTGACAGGTTGAGCATAGGGATTCTTTCTCACTATGTCGACCCATCTGCAAGTGTTTGGCTTCAACATTACTTCCAATTTTGTGTGTTTTTATTTTAGATTTATGAATTTTCCGATGTGACTTATGTCGTCGATTATATTCTTCTGTGGGTTTACAGTTTGGCTCTAAAGTATAATAGAGATGCGATTCTTTACAGTGAGGGTTTGAGAAATGATCTTTCTTTTTTCTATCGAAACCACCGTTTTCTGTGTAATGCCGCTGACGGTCGAATTTTGAATGGCGGCGGTCCGCTGTTTCGAATAAGTTCGACTTTTTCTTGGACCTATTCGACGAATATTTTAATATTTCTCCAGCACTTTCTGTTTTCCTTTTTTCTTTTCTTCTTGAATATTTTTTCTCTTCAAGTTCACAATTTTCAAAACTGTTTGAGTGATACACTTGCGTCCTTCTATGACTGGCACGTTTGATATTTGGTGTTCCTTTTCGATGTTTGTTACTTCTTTCTCCTCTGTCGCGTTCTAATTCGACCAAGCTAGAACACGTATGTTTTTGATTGTGTCTAGCATATCTATTCGAGTGTCCAAACAATTTAGGTCGTGTGAATTCCGCTGTGAACTCAACTATTCCAGATTTCTGTCGATTGTTTCTATCTTTCAGGTTGGTTTGTGAATCAGCCACATTCCAACAGATTGAATTATAGATGGAACGCTTCATTTTATCCAGTATAGTATTCGGGGTTTTGGGAGGACTTCCATGGTACTCCCACACGCTGCTTTTCTTAGATGGGTATGCTGGACTCATTTTATGAGGATTACACGTATGAAGATGAGAGCTCACATCTACTTACTCTTTGTACATACTAATGACCATTTAATAATTTTAATTAGTTGTACCATTAAATCTAGATTCTTGAAAAAATACAAAAAAATTTAAGTGCAATTTCTTGTTTATGATCTAATCTTACAACTATAATATTGAGATTTATATTACTTTTAATTTTTCTAAAAAAAAAAAAATAGTATTAAATGAAACAGCCACTGACTCGTTTCCAAATAAGAAAGCTAATAATAGTCTAGTAATCCTGGCTTTTAAAAATGCAAGTTTTGGTGTAGTTTTGATTTTTTGTACCATAGTGTATTTTGAGCTGCTGAACACGAATCTGAGGTTTGCCAACAAAAATTTTACCGGCAAATTTTTTTACAGGCAAAAAACAGGCAAAAAATTGGACTATTTTTAGTTTTTCTGAAATATCTCCCAAGTGATTTAATAAACGCCAACACTAACTCTATACAAAGTTGTTCACAACTAAATTCCCTACATTTTATATTCTACAAAAAAAATTGTGCGACCAACCTTTGAGCTTTGAGGGCGCCCTCAAAATGCAGGCAAAAAATCAAAAGTGGCCACATTTGCGATTTTTTAAAATTTTACTTCAAAATAACGCTCCTGACAATATTTTTGGCAGTCAAAGACGTCATTGATGGCTTACAGGCTAAAGTTTCAGACTTTTTCAACCTTTTAGAAGGACCTTTGCAGCCTTTTGGAGTGATCACAGTCACCTGTGTCTATCTAGAACCCTGGTTTTAAAACAAAAAGTTTTGCTGTACTTGTGATTTTTGGTAATATAGTGTATTTATAGCTGCAAAGTATGAATTTGACGTTTGCCAACAAAAAAAAATGCCGTCATTTTTTTAACAGGCAAAAAACGGCCTGAATGGAGCTTTTTTCAGTTTTTAACAATATCTCCGAAACTGTGCATTTCAAAGCAACGTTGGGTGAATACTAAGTTCAACATAACTGAATTTCCTACATATTATGTTCCCAATATTTTTTTGTGCAACCAACCTTTGAGCTTTGAGAGCGTCCTCAAAGCCCAGGCAAAAAGTCAGAAAAGGCAAATTTTGAAATTTTTGAAGTTTACCTCGACATAAACTTCTTGGCAGTGTAAATGATATTAATAATGGTTTAAAGGCTAAATTTTTTGACATTTACAGTACATCTTTGTGAGGGACTTGGATCAGGGACCTCCATTGATAGCATGATATCGCAATGCAAGCATAGAGCGGAGCAGGAGAGTCCTGCTTTCCTGCAGCCACAGTTTCCTGTACATTTGCAGGAAACGAGCTTCAGCAATTCGGGGGGAGCGGGGGCAGAGAGATTTAATATAGGTTCTAGACCTGTTTGAGTTTGCTTCCATCCCCATTCTTCAGGAGCTTTACTTACTCCCAACCATTGTTGCACTTGATGGTACAGGGTACACCCTGAGGGAGTGCACACGGTGGTAACGCAGCAATGTTGGAGTTGATTCTAAAGGCTACCTTGGTATAACATATGTATCGCAGATGGTTAAGTGAAGACGGACTTTTTCCACTGGACGCATACAAATGTATTAAGAAGCGTTCTCCTGCTGCCGCTACAGTCTTGGGACGCTTTAGAGTCTTTGAAGACGTCTATAACTTTTCCAAGACTAGGACTTTTTACAAGGGTTTTTAAAAATTTCCCTATTTCCTTGTTTAAAGAGAGCCGACGTCTTATCACACCTGCTCATTGCATGTAGAAAGAGGATGTGTTCTTTCACGCATGAGGAAGTTGCAGCTTCAAGGGGTGAATACAAAGCTGGACAAATGGTCTGCTTTCCAATTTTTAAATAGAAGACATTGTCAACTTCACAGAGCACAATCAAGATTACTAATATTTCCCTACTATAGTAACAGTCTCATTTGAGTGCGGTCGTAACAATCATTACGCCTGCATCTTCTTCTGCCTGCTTATATTGCAAACCTGCTTCTGAAAGTTTGGTAGCAAGTAAGTCAATGAGACGACTCTTATTTCTTGGATTTGCTAGAAAATTATCTTTTGACATTGCTGGTGTCATGGTGTCATCAAAAAGCATGTCTGCAGATGAGAGAGTCCTCGTTCTCCTCATACGCTCAGCTGGTTTGTTCCTCTTTGAATATGTTCAGGCTAGCCATCGAAGACAACTACTGCCCCAGGATATTTGGAGATGACATACTGCATGTATCTGTCACAGTTTGAAGAGAATGATGCATTTGTAGGCCAGACAACTCTGTGTAACAGGAATTCCCCATCAATTACATATTGCACCTGACCAGTAAAGTGCTTGTTCGTCAGGGGCTTAAGATCTTTGTATAGAGTGGACTTTGTTCCTTTTCTCATGCATCCTTTGTCAAAAAGTGACAGAGAATAAGGTCCTAGATCGTAGCTCAAAAAGTTTTCGAGTTTTTCGTTGGAATGCTTAGCAAATGAAATCCGTTGGAATAAAGTTGTGGGATTCACGGGGACCATTCGAACATCTCCATTCTATTTTTGTTGTCTCTTTTTACTCCTGCATCCTTCAAAGCAACGTGTTGATCAGAGCTAGAAAGCGAAACACCACAGTCCTAGATTGATGCAAGTGATCCTGATCTAGATCCAGGTATTACAAAAAATCTGCAAAGGTCACGAAATTTAGCTTCTAAAGTTTAGACCTTTAGAGTCTAAACTAAACAATATCATACACACTGCCAAGTAGGTTATGTCGAGGTAAAACTTCAAAAAGTCCAAATTTGGCTTTCCTGATTTTTTGCCTGGGCTTTGAGGACGCTCTCAAAGCTCAAAGGTTGGTTGCACAAAAAAAATATTGGGAACATAATATGTAGGAAATTCAGTTATGTTGAACTTAGTATTCACCCAACGTTGCTTTGAAATGCACAGTTTCGGAGATATTGTTAAAAACTGAAAAAAAGCTCCATTCAGGCCGTTTTTGCCTGTTAAAAAAATGACGGCATTTTTTTTTTTGTTGGCAAACGTCAAATTCATACTTTGCAGCTATAAATACACTATATTACCAAAAATCACAAGTACAGCAAAACTTTTTGTTTTAAAACCAGGGTTCTAGATAGACACAGGTGACTGTGATCACTCCAAAAGGCTGCAAAGGTCCTTCTAAAAGGCTGAAAAAGTCTGAAAATTTAGCCTGTAAGCCATCAATGACGTCTTTGACTGCCAAAAATATTGTCAGGAGCGTTATTTTGAAGTAAAATTTTAAAAAATCGCAAATGTGGCCACTTTTGATTTTTTGCCTGCATTTTGAGGGCGCCCTCAAAGCTCAAAGGTTGGTCGCACAATTTTTTTTGTAGAATATAAAATGTAGGGAATTTAGTTGTGAACAACTTTGTATAGAGTTAGTGTTGGCGTTTATTAAATCACTTGGGAGATATTTCAGAAAAACTAAAAATAGTCCAATTTTTTGCCTGTTTTTTGCCTGTAAAAAAATTTGCCGGTAAAATTTTTGTTGGCAAACCTCAGATTCGTGTTCAGCAGCTCAAAATACACTATGGTACAAAAAATCAAAACTACACCAAAACTTGCATTTATTTCGCTATTTTTGGGCTTGCGGTACTAGACTATAAGTACATATCAATATATTTTTTTTTTAAACCAACATAATTGTTTTTTCTTTCGAGGTTTTAAAATTTCATATTGCATCCATTGGTTCATTTGTAAAAATTAAAATTGGGTTTAAAATATTTACGAGATAATGAATGAACTTCATACAGATAATGAACTGCACAGAACATACTACTTTGAACGACGTATTGATGAGACATTGAACATAAAAAGAAAAATGAAATTTCAAGGAAGAAAATATCGAGAAAACAGTCTATTTTAAATTTTGCCACCAAAAAAATATACAGTGCAGGGCACAATTAAAGGAACGCAAGCTGTTTTTCCCTATAAAATCGTGTGTTCTTGTGCGGCTACAAAGTATTGTTATTTTATTTTGATTATCTTTCGATCTCTTTTTCAAAATACATGAACCTATTTTTAAAATGACTTACTAACAAGGGGAAGCAAGATTAAATAAACAATACATTGATGATTCTTAAAAGTTTTCCATCTCTCTCTCTCTCTGTCCTTGTTGTGGAAAGAAAACTTTGAAATCCATGTTCAAGTTCATAGAAAACATCCATAAAGGGTCTGTAGTCCATTAATGACGACTCCGAGATTGAATACCATTGAATATACTCACACTCCCATCTCTTTATATTTTTGAAGCCCTAAAGTTTGTCAAAAGGAACAGTGTCCATTTTGATGTTGTGGGTGAGGGCTCTTATCAAACCAGATATTGAAAGAATAACTATAAAGGAATCAAAATCGAGATCCATAACACAGCTACGAGTAATTACGAAAGCAGTGTCCGAGACAATTGTGGTGTATAACGTACTTCCAGAGAACATTAAAAAAATAAACGAGGGAATTTTTTTTAAACTAGGTTGTGAAAATTTCCGTCTGAAAATGCATTTTGTTCCCAGCAAAAGTTTGTACAATCTTTTCTCTAAATTCATAGGTACCTATTCTATTCTTAAGTGTTTATTCTTAGTCTTAAGTGTTTATTTCTAGTTGTCTTGAGTTTAAATTAATTGATTGAATATGAAGATTAGGCATGCGAATGATTAAACGAATTATTGGCATAACTATGATAAATAATATTGAAGTACTGTAAAATGATATAAATAAAGTAAGTATTGACGTTTGACAAATGAAAAGAAGCATACAAAAAAGAGAAGATAGGTGTACGATAAATAAAAAAAGGTCAATTATTTTTGTGCAGATGTTTTTGAAAGGGTTTTTTTTGCTCCTTCTGGAGAATTTCCATTTTATTCTTCACTTGTTTACATATCGAACAAGAAGTGAATTATTATCGAAATAGAAATGTCATTGTTGTCCTTTTTCCTCTATCAGCCTTTACCATCACCCATAATGAACATCAAATAGTTGAAATCTTTTTTGACAAGGACACTCACTTTTCCCTAAACCCCAACTCCTTTTTCTCATAACGTCCCCTCCCTCTCAATTTTTTTCGCCTTTACATTTTTGTTACTTTTCATACCTCTTATTTTCAAGTATACATAGATATGTACGTTTTCCTTCCCCTTTTTTTCTCTTTCTCTTCTTCCATTCCTCTCTGCTTCATGGACTTTATTTTCCATTTTCATAGACTAAAGAGGGAACAGTCTACTTTTATGATTTGGTTTTAGACATCGGTATTTATTTTAATTATTTACACTTTATTTTTTTATACAAAACAAACAATAAATTATTAACAGAGATAAAAAAAATTAACAATATTTATAAAATAAAATATAGAGAAAAAAAAAATTAAATGTACAATTGTCTTGTAATCCGGGGTGAAGTTAATGCATTAGGCATTCTCTGCCACTTAACCCGGGGATCGTCAATAAGGCGCAAAAGAAGGTCAGATGGCATTCTGAAAAAATCGGATTACAAATTTGTACTATCAACAAAATGTCAAAAGAATTTGTTCTTATTACTGCCTTTGCGTTGAGAGCGTACTTTTGAGAAGAAAAGGATACAAATCTTCGAGTTCTTTGAGGTTTGTTTACCGAATTGAACTCGGAGATTTAACATTAATAAAAAAATAATAGTAAAAATCGATATTATGGTTTTGAACTTCGACCTACGCCAACCGTTCCAACTCTTGGAGTTTGATATTTTACCCATAATAGACAGCGTCAGACCCATAGATCCGAGTACTGAATGTGGAAAATAGTGAGAATCTCTCCAACCCAAACTTCTGAAACCGAATTATACCCGTAAAAACATGTAGGGACCATGTGAAATTATTTTGTGAAAATTTATTGTAAAAAAATATACACGGTGGCTGAACATGTACTTTAGATATCTGACTCGGTAAGGACAATTAAAACTTCAAAATTATCTTTGTCTCTAACATCCCATTTGGTCCATTCTTCCATATTTTCGTTTACATCATATTTTTCTATTTTTCGTTTTTCATCATTCTACATCTGGCTGGCTCCCTTTTCCTCCCTTTTTCCAAATAGTTCTTTATTTTCAAGCAAGGTCAATTCCATCATTATGTGTTCTCCTCTACGCGCATGCTTCTCTATCTGTCCATCTTGATTTCATTTTTCCAGATGCAATTTGTATTTTCCGAACAACAAACAAATGACTGTTTGACAAAAGATTTGGTGCACTAACGCAAGTTGCTTTCAATTCCAACGTTCCCAAACATTAACCCCTTTAAGTTACCGAGGTGCATTCCATGATGCTACGGACTAGGACTAAATGATATTTTTTCCATCTTCGCTTTGAGAGACTCGTTAGAAGAACTCAGGGTCATTTATATACCGAAGAGAGGTTTTAAATATTCCATATGGTGAAAAATATCTTGGAAAAACAAAGATTAGTATGCACGCCTCTTTATTTTAGATGGACAATGTAAAACAAATGTCTCATTAGAAACAAAAAATGTTACGATCTCTTGGGAATTAGCTCTATTAAAAGGATTTGTATCGTTTATGTAAAAAATCGTAACTTTGTTTATACAGGCGAAAATAAATAAAATAAAATGTAGATTTCTGCGCAGATTATCAGCGGGTTAATTTTTCTCATCAAGGCCAAGTGAATTAGAACAAAAAGGACCTGAAGGGTAAATATAGAATAGGAAAAAATTACAGATGAAATGACCTAGAGAAGATTCCTCCAGAGATATATCCTGCTTTTGTTTACTGACTTATTTATTCGAAATTTCAATAGATTATCGCGCTTCCTTGCAAGTTGGGATATCCGTACTCCACAATTCTGTGAATGTTATCAAACATCTATTTTCCCATAGATAAAATAAAAGACATTTTATTCAAATAAGTTTTCTCACCCTCCACGCACCAATTGAAAATTCTCTCAATAATAAAATCTTTGTGGGTAGGGGGAGGATAATAGAATACTCTCAAGGACAATCAAGTCCACTGACTAATATACTCCCCACATTGCGAACAAAGCGAACTTTTAAAAAATGATATTGGAAATTTAAAATTTAAATCCTCGATATATATTCTCATCGACACCTGTATGAGACCA
>CM044955.1:7883834-7949966 GCA_024516035.1 Bactericera cockerelli
ATTTAATACTATTAAGCCTATAAAGTCTGATGAGCCCCGTTCTTGAGCTACGCCGAGTAAGGACAAAAAATGGATGGGTGGCACAAAAAGTATTCACTTGAGGCGCAACATAAAACTTTCTGTAAATTCTGATGAGCCGCTCTTGAGCTACGTCGAATAAGGACAAAAAATGGATGGGTGACAAAAAAATATTCACTTTAGGCAAGGGTTTAGGCAAGAAAGTTTTAGACTGTAAATTCTGATGAGCCACTCTTGAGCTACGTCGAATAAGGACAAAAAATGGATGGGTGACACAAAAAATACCGTTTTTCATACATACGAACAAAATAACTACCCAGTTCTGTATTAAAATAGGTACAATTAATATGTTTGTTTCAATGAAAAACTTACTGAATAAGAATTATACTTAAACACAAAGACATGAGAACCATTTCCACTTCTTCTAAACAAGTTCAAGTTTATTTTTTAAATGAAAACTTTTTTTATTCGAGTGAATCTTTTTTTTTTTTTTTTTTTTGAAAAATTACCCAAGATTATTTTAGTCTTAAAATGTCTCCTGGAGTTGATTCTAAAATTATGTAAATAATAATATAAAAAAAAAGTTTTTTTTATATTATTACTAACCACTAACCATATTCCCCGGCGCGCGCAGGTTCTGGAGATCAACCAGCTGAAGAAGGCGACGGGCGGCGTGGGCGTGCCCATCCCAACCCTGGGGGGCGGGGCTGCCTCGCCCGCGGCCCAAGACCACCTGGAGGAGATGGGCCGCACCATAGCCGAGCTCAGGGAGGCGCGGGACAGGCTGACTCGGGACTACGAGGCCATGGTGCAGAAGAACAGTCTGCTGACCCGGCACCTGAGCGTACAGAGCACCAGTGCCGAGGCTCTAGGTAAGTGTACAGAGCACCAGTGTGTGTACAGAGCACCAGTGCCGAGGCTCTAGGTAAGTGTACAGAGCACCAGTGCCGAGGCTCTAGGTAAGTGTACAGAGCACCAGTGTGTGTACAGAGCACCAGTGTGTGTAGTTGTGCACAGAGCACCAGTGGCGAGGCTCTAGGTAAGTGTACAGAACACCAGTGAGTGTACAGAGCACCAGTGTGTGTACAGAGCACCAGTGCCGAGGCTCTAGGTAAGTGTACAGAGCACCAGTGAGTGTACAGAGCACCAGTGCCGAGGCTCTAGGTAAGTGTACAGAGCACCAGTGCCGAGGCTCTAGGTAAGTGTACAGAGCACCAGTGCTGAGGCTCTAGGTAAGTGTACAGAGCACCAGTGCCGAGGCTCTAGGTAAGTGTACAGAGCACCAGTGCCGAGGCTCTAGGTAAGTGTACAGAGCACCAGTGCTGAGGCTCTGGGTAAGTGTACAGAGCACCAGTGCCGAGGCTCTAGGTAAGTGTACAGAGCACCAGTGCCGAGGCTCTAGGTAAGCGTACAGAGTACCAGTGTGTGTACAGAGCACCAGTGCCGAGGCTCTAGGTAAGTGTACAGAGCACCAGTGCCGAGGCTCTAGGTAAGTGTACAGAGCACCAATGCCGAGGCTCTAGGTAATAGTACAGAGCACCAGTGTGTGTACAGAGCACCAGTGTGTGTACAGAGCACCAGTGCCGAGGCTCTAGGTAAGTGTACAGAGCACCAGTGTGTGTACAGAGCACCAGTGCCGAGGCTCTAGGTAATAGTACAGAGCACCAGTGTGTGTACAGAGCACCAGTGTGTGTACAGAGCACCAGTGTGTGTACAGAGCACCAGTGCCGAGGCTCTAGGTAAGTGTACAGAGCACCAGTGCCGAGGCTCTAGATAATAATAATAATAATAATATCGCCTTTTTTATACTGCCCGATTAAGACTACTAAAGTCCCATTATTCCAGCAGTAAGCCCAAGACATATTATTATGTGGTAAAAATCCCAAATGGGAGGATAACTTGTCATGTCCCGGTTGGGTTTCGAACCCACGACCTCTGGAAACTCTGGATTCACAGAGTGCCGCCTTTCACCACTGAGCTACCGGGACAGAGGTAAGTGTACAGAGCACCAGTGCCGAGACTCATTAGTCCTTATCGGGCAGTATAAATTAGGCGATATACAGTGAACCTGGATATAAGTTCTCTTATATCCAATTTGCTTATAGCAACCAGATGGCAAGACTCAATAAAGAAGACAGAAGGAACACTATGGACACATGCTGCTCAAAATAGAATACAGTGGAAGAAACTAGGAGAGGCCTTTGCTCCGGATGGGGATTGATCAGGCTAATAGTAATAATAAATAAAAAAAATATCCAATTTCGACTGTACTAACCTCACCCAGCCTGGGGGGTTGGGCCGGAATAATTCACATAATCCGTACTAATTGTTCCAGGTGCCAAGCCGACGCAGGAGCCGCCGCCCACCGCCAATATCAAGCCCATGAGTGGCGGGGCCGCCGCCGCCGCTGTGGCACCCTGGCGCGAGACACCCTTCGCCTCTATCCGGCCCATGGTGTCTGAACCCCGCACCACAGTGGTGAGTAGTCAGTAGTCAGGGGTCTGAGTGGGTTCACCCTGAAGTCATGCCCCTGGTAGTTCCGGGGTGTTTTCTCCATTCATCCGAGCTCAGCGATGGCTCAAACACCATCGCGAGTGATCTTTCGGAGGGAAGTCCCCACCGAAAGAGTATTATTCGATCGGCAAAAAAAAAAAAGAGTTGTCTGAGTGATTCTTTTATTTTTGTGTTCTAAGGGCGGAATTAATAGACAACATCAATAACTTAAGTCGTTGGTTAGTGTCGATTTTCCCTATCTTATACAGTACGAGGTATTACAAAAACGTCTATTGATTCCACCCTTAATGTCTGGTTGGGGGACTATAAACAGTGAGTAGACCAGCAGTCTGGCTGGGGGACTATAAACAGGGAGTAGACCAGCAGTCTGGCTGGGGGACTATAAACAGGCAGTAGACCAGCAGTCAGGCTGGGGGACTATAAACAGGGAGTAGACCAGCAGGCTGGCTGGGGGACTATAAACAGGGAGTAGACCAGCAGTCTGGCTGGGGGACTATAAACAGGGAGTAGACCAGCAGTCTGGCTGGGGGACTATAAACAGGGAGTAGACCAGCAGTCTGGCTGGGGGACTATAAACAGGGAGTAGACCAGCAGTCTGGCTGGGGGACTATAAACGGGGAGTAGACCAGCATTGGCTTGGTTCTGGGGGCCCTTCTTAATTATTAGCCACTTTGTAAAGACATTGATAGAAGTGCTGAGTCATTCCTCCACTGTTTGGCTACCATCGTTCACGCTGACGCCACCCTATGATGATGGAGGGCGGAATTAATAGACAATATCAATAACTTAAGTCGTTGGTAAGTGTTGATTTTCCATATCTTATACAGTACGCAGTCCGTGGCTTAGCGCCACAGAGGTATTACAAAAACGTCTATTAATTCCGCCCTTCATGTTGCTAGACAGATAATGATTTTTTTCTTTCAATTTCTTCTCCATCATAGGCTGGTGTCATCGTGAACGATAGTAGTCAGACTTTTTTTTCCCTTTTTATTATTATTTAATTCCTTATTGGTTCATTACATACAAATAAGAATGATACATTTTAATTAATAATGAACCAAGGGTTTATTTATTTTTATCAAACACCTCGGCCGAGGTGTGAAGAACGCCTATACAAAGAAAGAGACAGCCCGGCAGAGTGTAAGGTTACGGAAAACATAGTTCCCATGCATTTCATGTACTTTCAGCCAGCGAAAAGTGCAACATGAATTTCAAAAATCGCGATTTTTATTGCAGAAATGGGCTCTACGTTGAAAAATAAGTTGATTTGACTCTTTGTTTGACTTCCTAGGACACCGGGAACCCTATTTTCGAGACCCCCCCAACAATCGTGAAAGACATGAAAAGATTCATAATTTTGTTTTTTTTTTTTTTTTTTTTTTTCTGTTTTTTTTCATACGGATCCTTTGAGACCCGACTTCGTGTCTTTAACTTGGCACTGAAGATTAAGTGAGGTGTCTAAAGTGATCAAGATATAATGGAGATGAGCCCGAACCAAAAAAATTTTCTAAATTATAAGCGGGCGGCCCATTTGGGCGGCCTCGGGTTTTGGGAGCCCAAATCGGGAATTGAAGGATAATACTAATCTTAAGTGGTATCAAATGAAAGATCTTGATGAGCAGATACCAAATTTATTGATTTTATTCCTTCATCCGGTCCACTGGGTGGCACCTGGTGGCCTTTTCATTTTCTTTGGCGGGTAGGTACCTTCGAATCCTTAGCTTAGTGGTCAGATCTTGGCCAGTATGTATTTTTCGAGATGACCTCGCTCTCTCACTGCAAAATTTTAATGTTCAAGTTTCCAAGTATTAATTTAGTTCATTTTCCGTCCGTTTCTTTAGAAGATAACTTTGTCCATTGGTAGCATGCTCGACCTGCCACCCAGTCAGCATGGGTTCGAATCCTGGCGGGGACGAAATTTTTTAGCTCTATATTTTCAATTTGGGCTTAACGTTGTTTTGTTTTTCCGATCTTTATATTTGATCTTCATGACGACCCCATTACCCTCGCGAGGAAAATTTTAGTAGTTGCAGAATTGGGCAATGACCTGTGGCGGCATTACGAGATTGATTTTGGACAATCATGGTTGGATGGAGATAAAATATGATGAATTAGCTCTCATAATATCGATGCTACTCACTAAAAATTGTAGTGACTTTGGCCAAGTGGGTAGCATACTAGGCTTGCACGCATGATGACTTGGGTTCGATCCCCTTCAGGGAAGTTTTTTTTTTCTCTGTCCATTATGTCTGGGGTACACTCATACCTCGTGAGGTATTGATAAGGGACGTCACCACCGAGTTCTCTCCCGCTCATGGTTTTATTAACACCAAATTGTCTCCCGTCGCGTCGCTTGCATTTTTACCTGATTTTATACCTACATAGTTTAGACCTAGCATAAAAATTATAATCGAAACACCTAGGAATCATTGATATAGACCTGAGGCATGGCCTTCTATGTATTTTTCCTAACCCTATGATAAACCCAAGGCATGGCATATACAGGGTCCGCCAAAAATAAGGAGCCACTCGAAATATCTCAAGAACGGATTTGAATTTCGAAAAACGCTAAAACACGTGTTTCATTATATGAAAGAGGAACCCTTTTCTACTGGTTTATGTTTTTTTATCATTACCAGGGGCGGCCCCAGGGGGGGTCGACTTTGGAATCTTAAATAGAACCACCCTGTTTTGAATACAAATTTGAGAAGTAGATGACAATAGAAGTATTTTGAGACAAGTTTGAGATTTTTTCACCAAACAGGGCCGGAGATATCGTAACTTTTGTTTCAGAAGTTTCAGCCATTTTTTCATTAGAAAATTATTTTATATCTGTAAATATTGTTAAACAAAATGTCTTACTTATTAAAGTACTTAATTTCTCAAGTCTTTTTGATAGCATTAGCTTTACCAGGGGAGTTGTATAGGGGGTCAGTTTTTTTTACAAGTAAAAACCATCCTTTTTGTACTTCAATTTTATATGGAAACATTGAATATTAATAAGAAAATAAATTGCTACTTCAAAAAAGCTAGTAAAAAATTAAGGCCAGATAAATATTAATTTTTCAAATGTAACTGGCCTTAATTTTCTACTAGCTCTTTTGAAGTAGCAATTTATTTTCTTATTAATACCTATTCAATGTTTCCATATAAAATTGAAGTACGTCCGGCCCTTTTTAAAAAAAAAATATTTTTTGTAGATTGAAACATGTGTAATTGCGTGAAGCTATCACAAATTATACTAGAAAAAGGATGGTTTTTACTTGTAAAAAAAATTGACCCCCTATACAACTCCCCTGGTAAAGCTCATGCTATCAAAAAGACTTGAGAAATTAAGTACTTTAATAAGTAAGACATTTTGTTTAACAATATTTACAGATATAAAATAATTTTCTAATGAAAAAATGGCTGAAACTTCTGAAATAAAAGTTACGATATCTCCGGCCCTGTATGGAAAAAAAATCTCAAACTTGTCTCAAAATACTACTATTGTCATCTACTTTTCAAATTTGTATTCAAAACAGGGTGGTTCCATTTAAGATTCCAAAGTTGACCCCCCCTGGGGCCGCCCCTGGTAATGATAAAAAAACATAAACCAGTAGAAAAGGGTTCCCCTTTCATACAATGAAACACGTGTTTTAGCGTTTTTCGAAATTCAAATCCGTTCTTGAGATATTTCGAGTGGCTCCTTTTTTTTGGCGGACCCTGTATATCTACCTAACCCTACTATAAACCCGAGGCATTGCCTTCTATGTATTATCCCTAACCCTACTATGTTCCTGAGGCATGGCCTTCTATGTATTTTACCTAACTCTACTATACACTGAAGGCATTGCCTTTCATTAGTTAGAGATTTAAAAGATTTCCTTATAAAAGGCCGATTCTTATATAAAAATGGTAATTTTATAGTTTTCAAATGTAAAAAAGCATGGTCTTATTTCCGGGAGAGATACTCGTGACCCCTGCAACAAGCCGGAGAGAATTCGGTAAGAAAAGTTCAACGGGAGAGAACTCATTACCTCACCTTGATAAGGTGATTACAAATTAATTTCTTTGGCATTTGTAAATCCAGGTGTTTTAGTGTCCCTCATAGGAGGCTCCGAGGTCTATTTAGCATTGAAATATAAACCTAATCATGTTGAGTATAGAATCAAAAGGTCTTGCAATGCAAATTTATATATTATTTACTCACTTTGGGGACCTAAGGGGTCCAAATCTGTGATCCAAATACATTTTGACCATAGAAAAATTAAATACGTACTGCTAAAACTATATCTTAAAAAAAAAGACAACTTGGTACATTCACATTTTCCCAGCTTATTTACTTTTGTTATTCATAATGTTTCAGTAGTGTATGAACCTATATTTTCGTACAAAAAGAACTGATATCCCCCCAAAAACACCACTTCGTGGTTAAAAAAAGAAGAACGCCTCACTTAAAAGAATGATTATAATTAGCTAAAAATAAATGATATCAAATTGAGAACACCTTACCACCTCTCTTTCTGTATCTCTGCACTCTTCTCTGAATTTATTCCTCTTATGTTTATCTTTCTTTATCCTTTCTAGGGTCATCCCCAACTTGATTTCTCTTTAATTTTACTTGTTGCACGGCAATAAAAAAGGCGGTCGCGGTGTAATTTTCTCGATTCAAATCAAATAAGTTCAGAAAAATCATACTCCGACCGCCATTTTTTATTGCCGTGCAACAAGTAAAATTAAAGAGAAATCAAGTTGGGGATGACCCCTAGAAAGGATAAAGAAAGATAAACATAAGAGGAATAAATTCAGAGAAGAGTGCAGAGATACAGAAAGAGAGGTGGTAAGGTGTTCTCAATTTGATATCATTTATTTTTAGCTAATTATAATCATTCTTTTAAGTGAGGCGTTCTTCTTTTTTTAACCACGAAGTGGTGTTTTTGGGGGGATTATTATATCACTTCGAACAAATGCCCAAGGAAATTTTCTTTTGATTCTGTCAATGGAAGTGGACCCCAGTTGCTTGAAGAATATATAAAAATAATAATAGATACCAACCTCATCATCATCATCATAGGGTGGCGTCATCGTGAACGATGGTAGCCAGACAGTGGAGGAATGACTCAACACTTCTACCACTGTCTTTACAAGGAGGCTAATAATTGACAAGGGCCCCCAGAACCAAGCCAATGCTGGTCTACTCCCTGTTTATAGTCCCCCAGCCAGACTGCTGGTCTACTCCCTGTTTATAGTCCCCCCGCCAGACAACCTCCAAAAAAATAAAAAAAATATTTTGAAAATAATTAAAAATCTATGACCACATAATAATTAGTATATTATTCCTCTCCCCCCAGGTGGTTCCCCCCACCTCCCTGGAGCCCTCCTCCTCCTCCTCCTCCTCGCCCTCCCCCCCACCACCTGGTAGACTACCTGGCCCCCTCCCCCTCCTCCTCCGGCCCCCGCCAGGCCACCATTCTGCCCACCAGCCAGCGTGGCGAGGCCAGCCTCGGCACCACCCTGGGGGGCGTGGCCTCCACTGCGGGCCCCGCCCAGGGGCTGACGCGAGGCTCGCCTGTTCCGCCCACCGCCGCCGCCACTGTGGCCGCCGCCGCCGGGGAGAGTGCCGCCGAGTCCACGCAGCATGAAGAGGTGGGTGTGATGGTTTTTTTTTATTTTTATATGTGGTAAATTTGGTAAATAAATATCTGGTAAAAAAAAAAAAATTGGTAAATAAATATCTGGTTAAAAAAAAATAAAATAATAACCCACCAAACCCTACTGGGTAGCTTTATAAATATGTCTTGTTGTTGCTTGACATTTAAATGTATGGATGATTATTCATATATTTTTAGTGTTTGGATGGAAGAGGTAAATCGTTAAAGAGAAAAATTATTCAATAATTTTATTATTGAATAAGCTTATGTATGTATTTTTAAGTTTAAAAAAAAATTAATATTAATTATAAAAATGGAGTAATTTCTCCGTGAACTTAATAAAAAAAAAATAAAAAAAATCCTGTCACATTAAATTAAACGCAAAAAATTGCACCGATATAGTAAAAATAAATTGATGTTCAATCCTCTATTCTGCTCTCAAGGCGGAATCCCCGGACCTGGATCAGCAACAGAGCAGCGGCAGCACAGCGGCGGCCACCGCACAAGCCGCCTCCATGGTGGCGCTGGTGCTGCCTCAGGAGAGATCAGAGAGCCAGCAGTCCAGTCAGCAAGTGGTCACCGGCTCTCAGGTCAATCAGCAGGTGGTCACGGGGTCCCAAGTCAATCAGCAAGTGGTCACAGGCTCTCAAAATCAGCAAGTTGTCACCGGTTCTCAAAATCAACAAGTCGTCACCGGCTCTCAAAATCAACAAGTTGTGACTGGCTCCCAAAATCAGCAAATCGTAACTGGCTCGCAAGCTCAACAAGTGGTCACCGGGTCCCAAATTCAGCAGGTGGTGACTGGCTCTCAAAATCAGCAAGTGGTAAGTTGTATTTATTTATTAATTTAGCTTCATATAATCGGACGGACCCTGTGCTATTATTTTTCTTAACTAAAATCCTGTCAGTAACTTTTTCTTAACTAAAAAACTATAGCATACAATAATAACAATTAATGTTAATGCCACTTAAGCAAATCAAAAGTTTTTATGCTCTTTCTCATATTAGAAAGGATCAAAACAGAAGAGCGGAAAAGAGATCCCTAAAGTACACCAGAAAATCGAGAAAGAATTTAATACTGAAGACAAGAGGGTTGGCAACGCTGTGTGATCCGTTGCAGAAGTGTTTTTAGACAGCTCCGTATATTTCGTCAATATTAAATTAAATAAGTGTCAATTAATGTAATTTTGGTGTTTCAAATAAAGTTTTGTGTTCCTTTTAACGTTTTCTGTTAGTACCTAAAGTGAAAAAGGTGTATTAAGAACGTAATCCTCAGATTCAGTGTTCACTTCGATTCTGATGAATCAAAATTCAAGATGGCCAAGTGCTTTGTAAGTAGATGATTTCATATTCAAACGCATTATCTTATCAGTAATCTTCAACGGTCAAATTGGAATTCGTATTATCTAGTCAACCACGCATGCGTGCTGTAGAAGAGGATGATGGACGTTTGTTAGAGATTATATCAACTACCCACAGATAGCGTCATGGGAAGAGCTGGATGATAAACAGTAAACAATTACTGATAACGCTGATAACAGAATGACAACAAAGTTGGAGTGAGACCAAGCTGATAACGTACGAGTGGAAATCTGAAATCTTATTGGAATTTCGTACAAGAAATTGGAATTTCGTATAATTGGAAATCAGATCTTAGAGAGTCCATAGGTTCGAGCCCCGTCCAAACATAGTAATTACTTAGATACCATTAAAATACTTATTTTGTTACGATTTAAATTCAATTTGTTCCTAATGTTATTGCCTTGTATGTTTTAAGACGTACACAAAAACTACCGCCCTTCTTTCTTATGTGTCAGTTAAGTAACTAATAGATTTGACATACATCTTTTCGTTGCACTTAATCACAATATGAAGTAGCTAAGTCAGGTGGTTTAAACTTATTGTGCCACAAATAATTTTATTATAATTACATATATGTTACTTATAGTGTACCTACCTACCTCCTCTATAAATAGACTAAATCGTATTTATTGTTGTTGTTGTTGTTGTTGTTTACTGCTAAATTAACCAAGTATTTTTATAAACTATATTTATCTACTTACTAGAAATAATAATTACCCATCCACAAAAATATATTTATGCTTATTCAGGTACCTACCTAAATTTATTATGTCTTTCAAATAAGATTACGACATTGATAATAATCTTATAATTAGTGTACACTTGGGTATTTTACTTTAACGTTGCTGATTCATCCTAATAATATTAGATACCTACTTAAATTAAAATGATGGCAGGTCAGGTAACTTTGGAAACTCTGTTTAATCAACTGGGGGCTATGCAATCGGTACAAAATGTTAATCATAGTGAAATTAAAAATAAACTGGACCATATTCAGACAAATTTTGACTCAATTAACGGGGTACTCAATGATCACTCAAATCACCTAAATAATCTCGAGTATGATAAAAGACGTAAAAATCTTGTTATTTTTGGTGTATCTGAGGATCAGAGGGACTTGGATAAAACAATGCTGTCTTTAATCTCACATCTCAAAATTGGTAATTTTTCTCTAATGGAGATTGATTTTTGCAGAAGATTAGGGAAACAGAAGGACCAGAATAAACCTAGGCCAATTTTACTGGGACTAACTACTGAGAGACGTAAATTGGAAATACTCAAAAATAGTGGAGTCTTAAAAGGTACAAGCGTCTTCATAAAACAGGATGCTTCTCCAGAAACTCGAAAAGCTAATAAAGATTTGCTTCCAGAAAGAAACAGATTAAGAGACGAGGGGAAATATGCTGTCATTAGGAATGGTAAGTTGATATGTCATGAGAAGGACCCGACCCAGGCTGGTTCAAGTCAAGCAGCGGAAAGAACAAATAAACGTGCCCTCTCTGTATCACCGAGCAGTGACCCCAACACTCAAACATCAGTACACAAGAAGGTAAACTTAAATACCAGCGAAAATTCACTATTAAATAGTACTATGATTCACGAAAATCAGAATTGGGAGAGTACAGAGGAAGTTTTAATTGAAGTCAACCCTGCGGAGTCACAAATCGCCTCCCACACTAGTGTGCCTCAGAACCTACTTCAGCAGAGTATTTTGCCTTTCTTTATTAGCGGTGAAAAAAACTGATTGACGGGTGCCCTGCTATACAGGGTGCCCTAAAAATGTGCTTCTGGAATATTAATGGTATTTCTAAACTTAATAATTTATGTTCTGAAGACTTAGCGATTTTATTATCATGGCAAATAATTTGCATAACAGAAACATGGGTCCTAGAAAAGCCTTCTATCCCAAAGCTAGCGGAACACTACAATATAGTCCATTCAGAGGCGGTGCGGGATAAGCAGCGAGGACGAGGCAGTGGCGGTCTTGTCATTCTCATTAGGAAGGGAATCCAATTTCAACTAGTTGATGTTTCAAATTTGTGGATTTTTATTAAAGTACAGTTTAGCCCGAGCATGATGATTACCTTAGGCAACATTTATATCAGTCCTAACTACGCTTTAGATCGAGCAATAGAATCTCTGAAAATACTTTTGAATGAACTGAATGCGAATACGCATAATATTATTATTGGTGGCGACACGAACGCCCGGATCGGTGATTTAAATTACCTTGATGAAAACTTGGCAGATGAGCACGGCTTACTGGCGGAAAGAATTTCTCTGGACGAAGTGGCAAACAGAAGAGGAGAGGAACTGATAGCATGCATGGAGGATCACGGGTTTCTGGTGCTTAATGGAAGAACTTGTGGAGACATCCCAGGTCAATACACGTATTTTAGTAGAGTCGGTAAGAGTGTTGTTGATTTGATCTGGGCTAATCCAGAGTTTTGCAAATTGGTACAGGAGCTACGTGTATCTGATGGCATAATCACGTCCGATCATTTTCCTGTGATACTCACACTAGATATTCAAGTTGGACACCAACAAAACACTCAACATGTGGCTCAAAAGATATCGCGTTATAAATGGCTACCAGAAAAGGCTTTGGAGTTTAAGAAACGCCTAAATGATTCTACTGTTTCTTCACAGGTTCAGAACGTGTATGCTGATGTTTCGCTTGCTATCGATAAAGCAGCGCGTGACACGGGTATGGTACAAGAGTATTTTACATCTTCAGTTGTTAACATCAATAAACCTTGGTACAATAGTGAGTGCCGGATTTTGAAAAGGAAATGCCGCCAAGCGTGTAGAAAATGGAGAAATAAAAACAAACAGGAAGATCTAGATATTTTTATCAACATTAAAAAAGAGTACTTTCGTGTATGTTCAGCATTTAAACAACAATACGATAAAGATTTGAAAGAAAAGCTACTTAATATTAAGAACTCCCAAGAATTTTGGAAAACCGTACAAAAATTCAAACCCAAGAAACCGAATAACTGTACCGAGATATCCATCACAGAATGGTCAACTTACTTGAGTGAAAAATTTGCAGTTATACCGGAGGAAAATCATTTGTACGTGGATATCACTCTAACTGATGTTTTGAGAGATCAAATGGATTCTGATTTTTGTATGGGTGAGTTGGAAAAGGGAATTTTAAATTTAAAAAATAAAAAAAGTCCTGGCCCAGATAATATTCTGAACGAATATTTAAAATCGTTAAATCAAGAGTGGAAAAAACGTTTACTTGATTTTATTAATTTTCTTTTTGATGGAGGGGATATCCCTGACACACTCACCAGCTCCTTAATGTTTATGCTTCACAAGAAAGGAGACACGAAATCATGTAGTAATTATCGAAGTATTGCTCTTCTGAACAATATCCTCAAACTTATCACTCACTTGGTATCGCAGCGCGTTCTCGCCTGGAGCGAGGATAATAATGTATTCGCGGAGGCGCAAGCTGGATTCAGGCCACGACGAGGCTGCATGGACAATATTTTCTCTCTCACCAGTATTGTGTCCCTACATCTTATAAAAAAACGTAAACTCTATGCAGCCTTTATAGATTTTAAGACCGCTTTCTCAGAAGTCAGGCATGACTTGTTGTTTTTAAAAATGTTTGAATTCGGAATCTCTGCCAAAGTAATCTCATTATTACGAAGGATTTATCAGAGAGCAACAACTCAGATTAGAGTTCAAAATATCAGAACAGACAAAAGTCTCATAACCAAAGGCGTTTTGGAGGGTGATTCTATATCGCCTGTTTCATTCATCATTTTCATAAATGACTTGGAAGAGTACTTCAAGAAACATGGGGCGGAGGGCGTGTCAATTAACAGCTCGATAAATATTTTGCTTCTTCTCTACTGTGACGATCTTACCATTCTTGCCACTAGCAAAGTAGATATGCAAAAAAAGCTAGATATCCTTTCGTCCTACTGTCGAGATAATCGAATGACGGTCAATGAGGCCAAGTCAAAAGTAGTTGTATTCAGGCGAGGAGGAAGACTAGCTCGCACCGACACATTTCAATACAATAATAAATCGTTAGAAGTAACTTCTGATTTTGTATTCCTGGGTGTGAAACTGTCATCTCATGGTGTATTCTATAAAGCTGCACTTCAAGCTATGTCAAAGGGCAGGATGGCGATCTCCACTGTTAGGAATACCCTGGTAAACTCGAGGATGACGTCACATGATAGTCGTATGAAGCTCTATTATTCTATAGTTTGTACAACGCTACTGTACGGAGCCGAGATCTGGGGAAACAGGTATGAGGATATGATTGAAGTCTGTCAGAGTCAATTCCTGAAATCTGTGTACGGCTTGGCTAGATCTACTCCTCATTACATGCTCCGGATCGAGATGGGCGTGGTGAGACTCGCGTACCTTGTCTTCAAGCAAACCCTGGCATGGTGGTTGAAACTACTAACAATGTCACCAGAGCGATATCCTAGAATTTGTTTTAACGAACTTGTGACCACAGACCAACTATCCCGGAATATTGACAAATACAACTGGGCAACTCTTCTCAAATATCGACTCGTACGGTTAGGACATGCTGAAGTATGGGAAGCGCAGTCACCTGAACTTTTGAAATCTAAAATGAGCGAGCTTTTGGATTCATTTAGCCTTAAGCTAGTTGAAGAGGATTACAATAGGCTTGAAAATTCTTCTTACTGTACCTTGTTCAAAGAGCTGAACCCAAAACCTTTGATTGATAATATGATTCCAAGTACAAGAAAATATTTACTACTGACAGGTAACATCGACAGGACTAGGGTTATAGCTCAGATCCGTCTATCAGGGGATTTAAAAGTAAATTTCTTTTTAAATAAAATAGGATACACATGGAATAGTGAAGAGCATTGTAGTATTTGCAATTTACATGAAAATGAAGACCTACAGCATTTTTTATTCAAGTGTCCTCATTATAAAGCCCTAAGAGACCATTATCTTAATAAATGGATAATACCGGAGCGGCAATGTTCAACTAAAGCTCTAGTTGATAATCCATCCAGATCTGACATCAATAATGTTTACTTTTATGTTCAGGCAGCGTTAAAGTTGAGAGCCTTCCTTAGGAATGAATAAGAGTACTGTGTTGCTATATTATTATATTGTCCTATACGTATAATTTATTTTTATTTTTCTCATAAATAGTTACATTTCAAAAATATATATATTATGTATTATGAATTCTATGGATAAGATATCTATGTCTACTGATCTCGCCCTAAATATCTTTAGGTGTAGACAAGAATTTGGTTTTGTTTATTATTTTGTTTAAAAAGGTAAAGACGAACTGTTTTCGTGTTTGTTTATTATGTTTATTTCAATCAATAGTTTTCGTCAATTTTATTGATTATTATTATCTATTTAAAAACAATTTAATTAATTATTGTAATATATATTTAAAAAGATTAGTCTGAGAGGAGCTATTTAGCTAATGTTTACAGATTTTTGTTTCAAGTTACCATGTATTTTTGTGCCAACCATTGTAATATTTTTTGTTTAAAAATAAATACAATTATTTTTATCTATCTATCTATCTATCTACTGAAGACAAGAATCTATATGCACTGAAGTAACTCGAGATTCGTCAGATATATGGAAAACCACTGGAGAAGATTACCAACAATTCTAAAAGATTAAAATTAATCATCAAGAAGAAGTCTAAAATGAAGTTTGTCAAAAGCCTTGCTCAAATCAATAATCTAAGGATGTATCTAGAACAAATTAAACAAATGAGATGCTCATTGCTCATAACAACTTTGGAGTTCACCTTTCGAATTTGTAGGTCACTCTTAAAAAACAATCGTATTTCATTTTACTGTTTCTTTGTTCATCATAAAATCTTCATTAATTTGCTTTGTACAAATAAAATGAATGATAAACTTCATCTATCCTTACCGAAAATATTTTTCTATTTTAAAGTGTAGAGTAGCTAAAAATGAAAAAAAAATGTTATTCGTACAATGAAATAACCTAATGTTTTTTTTTTAAATAGAAAAACAGTTTCCTTTTTCTATTTTTGAAAAATTACAAGAAATAGTGAAAAATTACAAGAAATCAACACTGTGTTTCGATTTTAAAATGGTTCGAAACACAGCAATAACTGAAATGTTTTTTTTTTTTAAATTGATTTAAAAATTTAACATCCCCAGGTGACAGGGTCCCAGAACCAGCAGATGGTGACTGGGAGCAGCACGAGCAGCGGTTCTCAACTTGTGACCGGGAGCAACCAGCAGGATGAGGCCGTGGCGGGCCCCAGTCAGCAGTATCGCCAGGAGGTTCCCAGCACCAGCACCAGTCAGCAGGTTGAATAAGGCTTCTTATTATTATTATTATTATTATACAACGCTTTATTAGGTGTAAATGGACATTATGTACATATAAAAAATTATTTTAACAATGAAAAAAATGGAAACAATATATACATTAAAAATGAAAAAGAATAGAAAATATATAAAAACAAAAGTCCTTACTAAAGGGCGGGGTTATTGCTTTTTTTTCTTCGGAATCCGTTTTCCATGTTGTAAAATCCAATGTACAGTATTACAGTAATCAACCATTTATAAATCTTTTTTTTTTTTTCGACAAAACCAATCTTTGTTATTATATTATAAACTAGTCAGCGTCCATTTCACGCGGAATAGACCAGTTCTCGTTCTGTCACTGAAGTTAAGCAACGCGCAACGTTAAGTACAGGGTGCGCCAGAATAACCTGACGAGTTTAAAAATGATACTAAAAATGATACTTTTAAGATAGAACAATAATTTTTGTGTTATTTGAAAGAGAAGACATGCGGATTTATTTTAATACATGATTTTTTGAATATTTGAATTATTTGTGAAAGATAATGTTGGTCAAATGTTTACCTCCATTTCTGATACACTCGTCAATTCTGGTCGAAAAATTGTCCATGACTTTCTCAAGCATATTCAGGTGTATTGCACGAATTTCTTGAACAATTAGTCTCTTAAAGTCATCTACAGTCCTTGGCTTATGCATATAGACTTTACTTTTGAGGTAACCCCAAAGAAAATAGTCACAAGCAGAGAGGTCTGGTGAGTTGGCCGCCCAGTCCAGATCGCCCTTCTTTCTCTGAGTAATTGCCACAGAATCACCACTTTTAAAAAATGTCTCTACAACAAAAGCACGATGCGCATGTGTCCACGACTCCATTGTAACTAAATCCGCTTTTATTGGAAACAAAATGACACTAACATCAACCATCTACGACAAGTTATGACTTGATAGTTAACATTTCAAACTCGTCAGGTTATTCTGGCGCACCCTGTATTATTCAGAGGGTTGGTACCTTCAGTCTCTTTTGAGATTAATTGAAGAATAATATTTCTGTTGTTGTCCAGGTGAACGAGAACAGCAGCAACAACACGGTGACCACCTCCCGCACCAATGTGAAGCGGGTCCGCGGCTCCGACCTGGCCGACAGTTTGGTGACCGCTGAGACCACGGAGGAGGAGGAGGAGGGGGGCGGGGTGAAGAGGCGGCGAGTTCTGGAGGTGAGTGACCCGCCGCCATGGCGTTTTGTGTACTGAAGTGTTTTGTGTTTATGTTTATTAGAGAGAGAAAAAAGTACAGGAGTACTTAATAGGACTAAGTGCGCGGACACAACGGAGGCCTGAAGCCTTGGGTAGACCCAGTACCTTTTTTTTTTCAGAAGTTATCGACATATTAAATTTTTTAACAACAATGAGTGAATTTTATTTTAATATTTAATATATTTTAATGTATAATGTACTTCAAATGTATTTTAAATGTAAATCAAATTTAATTTTATCTTAATTGTAAACATACATTAATGTATAAATATACAGTAAATTGATTGATTGATACCTCGTAAATGAATCTAACCATGCTATTGAATGTAAACGGCCACACTATATCAAGTTGTAGGAGGTACCAGGGTCGAGGGTGTAGGGTATAGGCCAGGGTCCTCGTTGTGGCCGCCTACTTAGAGTTGATGGATGATGATGAAATCGTTTGTAGTAAAAATTAAAAAAATAATTACATATTATTATAAAGTGCGTTTGTAAATGCACACGTAATTGGTAGCTTGAGAACAGTGGAGTATACTTGACCAACTTTTCCTAGAACCTCTTGCTCTTCATTACAAGAAAAATCTGAAATTAAATTTACTATGTTAGTCGCTATTTGTTGTTAGTTGAAAATGCTATTATTATTATCTGACCTGGTTGCAGGGTTTTCAGTGAAACCCTTACAATTAACACTGCGACCTAATTAGATCTATTGTGACCAGTTGATTCTATTTGGTTTTAACGTCCTGACTGAGATAGATAGTCAGGACGGGGGTTTTACCCTCCATTCGCTGGGAATCGTACCAGCTACCCACATTAACCTCACCCAGCCTGGGTTGGGCCGGAAATGCCAGCCTCACGTGTTTGGATGAAACAGAATTTTCTTCGAAAAGTCTGCTCCAACCGCGAGTTGAACTCGGGAACTCTGGACCACGGGCAGTAGTCACAACCATTACGCCACGGAGGCTTGAAAATGCTATAGTTTCCCCCAGAAATATCAAATTCACTCTTAAATTCGCAAGGAAATGCTAAAAACAACATTGATAGTTTGGTTCAATATTATGGACTGTCGTGACACTTACTTATCTTTTAATGTAATTGGTTTGTTAAAAATATTCGATAAACACAACCTAAGCAAGGGACTCAAGACTAAAACCCTGGTGTACTCCACTACTCCAACAACCAAAGCGATAGATCTCGACACTTCCCCACACTGATTCGAATCCTGGTTTTAGCTCATTCCTACATATTTTGAATACTCCTCTCATCATGTTTCCTCAGGTCAGAATTTTTCTTCGGGATGAATATGGTCAGAAGCATTTTTCAGGTCTATAAACATACGAATTATAAGATTACTCTCCTAGCATAATATCAAGAGATGAGGATGTTTCACCATCTTAACTAAGTCAGTTTTTTCTTATCCTCGTTTATTATTTGTGGTCAGTTTTTCCTTAGCCTTACCCATTTTATTATTTGTGGTATTTCTTTTTCTCTCGATACTTCTCAGTAAAAATTGCAAGAGGTCCAGATGTTTGACCATCCTAATCGTAATTTACTTTTACTTTGTATTCTATTCACCCCTCTTTTATATCATCTTACTTTTGTTTTTCTTTCATCTATTCTATTCTCACTCCGACTTGATTCCACCAGGTCGAGTACCAAGTGCCGACCTCGTCTCAACGGGATCAGGAGGACGAGATTCTGGTGCCCGACTCAGAGGAGGAGGAAGAAGAGGAGGAGGAGGAGGATGGTGTGGAGGGGGGAGAGGGGGAGCAGGAAGAGGAGGAGGAGGAGATGGAAATGGAGGAGGAGGACGGAGGAGATGTGGGAGGCATGGAGGAGGAAGAGGAGGAGAGACATCGTGGCTACGAGCACGGCCCGGGTGAGTTGTCTACTTGTAGTTTGTAACAATTGGTAATCTTATATTTGATATGAATAAGATACGTTCTTGTTGTTGGAACCAGCTTGGTTCCAACAACAAGATCTGAGGTCCTGGCTTACTTTTGTTTTAAAAAAAATTGCAACTTTTTTTTATGAAATCAATTGTTTCTTGAGCCCAAAAACCAAGTTAACTTTAATACTTACTTAATTTACCTCTAATTCTTACTTGATTTACCTTTAATTCTTACTTAATTTACCTTACTCACCCGGATCCTCACACTGGATACTCACAAAAATATCCTCACTACGATATAATATATATTATTATATTCTCTCTTTTATATATACCTATATTTAATACATTTTTTTTTCTTTTTATAAAATATATTTATGATAGAATATCAGTAACACTTTACTTCTCGAAATCAAATAAGTGGTAACCGTATGGGTTTGATGGCAGAGATTGCCTCATTCAATAATCACGCCCTTTGTCAATATTATTCTTGTCAATAAAGAGTTATTATTATTATTATATTACTTATCTTAACACTTACCTAACATACCTTGAATACTTACCTAACTTACCTCTAATACTTACCTAACTTACCTCTAATACTTACCTAACTTACCTCTAATACTTACCTAACTTACCTCTAATACTTACCTAACTTACCTTGAATACTTACCTTACTTACCTTGAATACTTACCTAACTTACCTTGGCTTTGTGTTGCAGAGGGCGTGGACTACGACGAGCAGGGCCCCCAGTCCCACTCCGCGGAGCCCTCCTCCTCCCAGCCCCCCTCCTACGAGGAGGGGGGGGACGGCATCGTGCCCTCCACCCCCACGCTCTGTGTGCCCCGCCCCTCCCCCCACGTGCCCTCCGGTGAGTTGTTCATCATTCAGGCTTGGATGGAAGAGATTTAGGACGGAATTCACATCTTTCGTGAAGAGATACAAGTAAAGAATTGAGTCTGAGTGGAGACTCAGGGCGCAATTAATAGACATTTTTGTAATACCTCTGTGGCGCTAAGTCACGAGTTGCGTACTGAGTAAGATAGGGAAAATCGACACTTAGCATTTAGCAACGACTTAAGTTATTGATGTTGTCTATTAATTATTCCACCCTTAGTTATTACATATGTTTTTATTTCTATTCATTTTTATTTTTATTGTAAATATTGTTTCCATTGTTAAAATAATTATTTGTATGTGCATAATTATTTGTAAGTGCATTTATATCGAATAAAGTGTTGTATAATAATAATAATCATAACAAACTGAGACTTGTAACCTGGAGGTCGGTGGTTCGAGTTCGAAGTTCGGTTAAAAAGTTGTGCACTGGTAGTCAAGTGATTAACACACTAGTGTGGTAATCCAGGTAGTGTAGGGATCCGCTGGTTCGAATGCCATCCCGTGCATGAATTTTTCCTCATTAATTTGAGTTTGTGACATCCTATTAAGACTCTGAGGGTGGTAGAAAATGCTTTGAGCATTAACCTCGCCTGGTGGTTACCAGCCACTAAAGGGTGTTATTAGTATTCTAAGAAAATAATTTCAGCGTGAGTACTGGTCATACATTATGTAAAAGTTATCATATTTGTGTTGATCACTTTCGTAATATCACAACTACTCAAACTTTTTTAGTAAATTTTTGCTTTATTTGACACTTGAACCACCCACCTTAAAGTGAGAAGTTCACAGCTTTACCGATCAAGCTACTGTGGTTGGATGTAGTAAATAATCTGACCATAGAAATGTTTAGTCTCTACCAGGAGTATTCACAGAGTATTTGTAATTGTAATTGTGTTTCCAGGTCGCTTCACCTTCTCCTCGGACACGGCGGGTCTGGGCGCCGGCAGTGTGCCGCCCGCCGCCCCTAGCAGTGACGCCCTCATCGACCTGACGCTGAATAGCGACGAGCCCACCAGCCGCTCCGTGCCCGAGCAGGTGGTTACCATGGCGACGCTAGATTTCGACGCAGGGGCGCCCCTACGCGGGGACCCCACGGGGGGCGCGGGAGGGGAGGTCGTTGACCTGAGCGAGGTCAGCAGCGAGGGGCACCGGGCGGAGGAGGAGGGGCGCGAGGCCGAGGCTGTGCCACCCAGCGTGGGCGCCCCCCAGCGCATCCCGCCCCTGGTGAGCATGCGTCGGGGCGGCCCACGCGGGTCCCGCGCCTCGCGAGTCACGCCCATCCCCATTGTGTGGGAGGAGGAGAATGCTGCCCGTGGGCGAGGGTTCAGGGGCGGCCGGCCGGGGCGAAGAGGCGGGCGCCCCTATGGCCCATCGAGCTCTTCGTTCCAGCGCTTTATGCCTTGAGTGTCGGGCGGGGGAGCGTGATATGTAGGCCCATGATGTGGTGATAACTCAAGCTAGATTTGTGTAGTCAACCTCTGTGGCTCAGTGGTTAAGAGCATTGTTTGCTGACCCGGAGGTTGCGGGTTCGAATCCCGGCCGGAGCGGAAAACTCTGACCAAGTTTTCCATTTTCCGGAATGGCATGGATGTAAAGGTAAAGTGCCCTGAAGTCATGCGAAAGCGGTTCCGGGGCACAACTACTTTTCTATGTATACAACCAGAAAAAGATTTGTGTAAATTTAACTTGAGTCAAGTCGTAAAGATTTTTTTCCTTCATTATAAACATCTACAGATATACACACTATTGTGTTGGTGAGAATTCGTTTAGCACTGGCCAGCATAAGGTGAGGTCTGCGTTTGAGTTTGTTTAACGAAAAATATCTCATTTGAGAACTCATATGAAATATTAACCTAACCTAACCTTGAGAATTCGATGAGACTGTAATAATATTATGAGACTGTATATTATACAACAGGGACGGGTTGAGATTATGAATTCGTGTTAACCCGCGAGTGGTGTGCTGTGTAGAAAATTTCTCATATTCGAATGGATTGGCACCTGAAACCAGTTTAAACTGGTAGAATCAAGTCAGATTTTCGTCTAGCTTTCTAAATTAGTGTTTTCTTTGATGTGCCGATCAAGAAAATACGGAGAATTATTTATTAGTGCCCGGAAATCGTCCGAGTTGAAAGGTGGTTAGGAATGTCCCCACAGTGTGTGGGGAATGTATGTCCCCCACACAGGAACATACATTCGAGCGGATGTTCCGTTGCTACCAATGCGCCCACCCTGCAGCGGAAGATGATGACAACATGTGACCAACCGAAGTTCAAAAATACTTGTTCAGCCTATTTTTAAGTTATAAGAAAATATTTAACGAAAAATCGCCCTAAAAACGGGAAAATATATATCGTCGCAGCTAAAGCAACACCGCCTATCTAATTTTTTGCAATTTTACAGGAGGCAATAAAAACTGAAATGATAGGCGGTGTTGGTAGCCAAAATCAGATGTGCGGAGATACTAAAAATGAAACTACACCGCTATGTTTTGGAATTTTTGAAAAAAACTTCGTCACAAGGTGCAAAACGATCATTTCTATTCGTAAGAACAAAAATCTCAATTTTGAAAAAAATGCGACACAGGCGGTGTTGCTTTAGCCACGGCGATATGTTAGATTTTTTCTCTACACCACACCACTCTTAACTATTTTTTTTTTCGCACCACTCACGGGTTAAAGGCTATTTGTTGTGAGGACAATATTCCTGGTTGAGAGGTTTAGGTTTTATTTTCTTCTCCCTCTTCTTGTAAGCACTTTAACCTCGGTAGCTTGAACGCTAAGGCGATGGACTTGTAACCTGGAGGTCGGTGGTTCAAGTCACGGTTTCAGCGTGGATTTAGTAAAACGAGTTTGAGTAGTTATGACATCACGTAAGTGATTAACACAAATATGATAACTAACTAACTAAGAGCTTTAACCTTTTCATTATTCAGCTTGTTCGCGCCGAGAGTTAGATTTCATTTCTTCGAAAAGATGAGTTTCCAGTCTCACTTGAGTGTAGATTTTCTTTATCTCTCAGTTCTACACTATTCCTGTTTCCTAAGCCACTAAATTATTTGTCTATTCACCGACCTCAGTAGCTTGATCGATAAGGCGGTGGACTTGTAACCTGGAGGTCGGTGGTTCAGGTCCCGGATTCAGCGTGGATTTAGTAAAGCGAGATTGAGTAGTTGTGATATCAGGACAGTGATGAACACAAAATATGATAACTTTTTATTTATTTTTAACTTTCTATAATACATTAAAACGTTTTAATTCCATATCCCCATTTAAGTGAATGTGAAACGCTGAATCCGGATTTAGCGGATTTAGCTCATGTGGATTTAGCGTCACGTGATCAATTTCCACCAATCACAGAGCTCCAAATTGATCACGTGACGCCATATCTACATGAGCTGGGACCCAGCAGTCGAGTATACAGGTAGACCCGGCCATTAGTAAAGTCGTGTAGTTTGAGTAGTTGTGCTATCACGAAAGTGATTAACACAAATATGACACCTTTTTTTTCTATTCCATCCTAACATTTCTGTCCCTTTCCTCTCCTCCTCTCCAGGATATCATTCAAATATTTTGGACGTGAGGTGTGACGTCATATATTCCAGTGTAAAATATCCAATGTGAAGTAGCTTTGAGTGGACTCTACCAGTGATAATATAGCAAGAGCGTTTCTGAATATTCTTCCGATATGACGTATTCACCATGTCAGTTACAAAGCTTTATCTTTGGATTGACAAGAACACAAGAAATATGTGAAAAATAATTGTGATTTCCTTTCCGATTGATTCTTTTTTGTGTACCAAGGCATTTCTTATTATTTTCGTCAATGTTCTTTTTCAATGTAATTTAAATTAATTTATTTAAATATTAATCATACCATTAATATTGATAGTAACAGCCTTGTTGTCATTTTCACCTTTACATGATTGAATTTTAATTATCTGTGGTATCCATGTTGTTGTTAGAGTAGCGGCAAAAGCTATGCCGAAGAGGGTGTGGATGGTCTCTTAACCGTGTTAATAAATAAAAGCTCAGATTTTTTTTTTTTTTTTTAATATTAACTAATTGCAAATGGCGTCCAACTTTGTGTATGCAGTAAAGTCTGGAAACCCCTGAATATCTTTTGAAAGGGCTTTCTTAATAAATTTAAAACTGTTCACGGTAAGTCGGGGTAATTAGACCTTTCCAAAAATGTATCGCAAGGTGGGGTTTCGTATTTAAAAAAAATGAAGTTGGCCTCCCTGGCCCCAACATGGGGGCCGGTAAAAAAAAAAAAATCGGTCCCATTCTAATATAAGGTCTAATTACCAAGGATTACCGTACACAATTTTGAATTTACTGAGAAAGCCCTTTCGAAAGATATTCAGGGGTTTCCAGACTTTACTGCATACACAAAGTTGGACGCCATTTGCACACAGTTAATGATAAAAAAATAAAATTTGCACCAAAGTATTTCTTATTTAGAGACTTTTCCAAAAATGTATCGCAAGGTGGGGGTTCGTATTTAAAAAAATGAAGTTGGCCCCCCTGGCCCCGACATGGAGGCCGGTAACAAAAATCGGCCCCACTCTAAAAGAAAGTCTTATTACTCCAGTTTACCGTACAAAATTTCAATTTTACCGAAGAAGCCATTCGAAAGTTATTCAGGGTTTCCAGACTTTTGCCCCACCCTGTACAGCTACAAAGCTTGGCTCAGATATGACCTCTACAGTTCTTGTCAAGGAGGAAGTTAAGGGATAGTGTCCACTAAGATTAACTAATCCTGTTTCATAATTCGGACCTTAGTCTATCGTGGTAGCTCAGTGGTCAAGGCAGCACTCTGTGAGTCCAGAGGTCGCGGGTTCGATACCCATCCGGGACATGGCAAGTTGTCCTCCCATTTGGAATTTTTACCACATAATAATACTGTTGAGCTTACTGCTGGAATAATGGTACTTAGTCCTAGTCGAGCAGTCTAAAAAAATATTATTTTACTAAGAACTTAATGAGAGCGGCGAACAAAGAACAACAGAAACAAAGGCTGATTTTCTATAAAATGAAAAATATATATTTTGAAATTAACAAGTTATTATTTTTAGAAAACACAATTTTTAGAAATTGTTCAATAGTAATTAGTCAATATTGTGTAACTAGAGAAAACGAAGAAAATACAAACGCTGGAGTGAGGCGGAGTCTATCACAAGATTCAGAAACATATTATATTGAAGAAAGTTCACATCTTTCATGAAGAGATACAAGTAAAAAATTGATGAGTGGAGACTCAGGTCGGAATAAACAGATGTTTTTGTAATACCTCTGTGGCGCTAAGTCACGGATTGCGTACGATAGGTAAAACCGACCCTTAGCAATGACTTGTGATATAGGAATTGTCTATTAATTCCGCCCTAAGTCTTATCAGTTGCCACATCCAAGCTAACTCCACTTGGCAACTACCATTGCTACCATTTTTTTATTCCCGAGGTTGTGACCACATAATAATAAGGGCGGAATTAATAGACGTTTTTGTAATACCTCTGTGGCGCTAAGTCACGGATTGCGTACTGTGTAAGATAGGGAAAAGCGACACTTCCCAACGAATTAAGTTATTGATGTTGTCTATTAATTCCGCCCTAAGACTCTCAGGGTTAGGTGGTTGCCTTCCACTAAAGAGTGTTGTTGTTTCTGGAATGGGCTACTGGTTCCTTGCATTCTCTTGCATCCAGGTTCGACTTTAACAATAATAATACCCTTATCAACTGATCATAATGCCATGCATGGAATACCGGGTTCGATTCCCGTCAAGGCAAGACATTTTAGATACTACAACCCTCGAGAAGTCATTAAGCCAGCATTACAGGTACGTTCAATACATCAGTTCTCGCCAGATCACTCAAGTTAAGCTACGTCCATGGTGGGTGACCCAAGATCGAACCCTCGCTGACTAATACCGGCCCTACCCAGGCTGGTGAAGTTAATGTGGTTTGCGAGTTTCCAAAGAAAGGAGGGTAAGACCACACCTTCTTGAATGACCTGTGATACCATCTCTATTTTAAAAACTTCGAGTGATATAATACGTAATTCACCCCGAAAAACAATAATATAGGTTTGAGTACCTCGCTTATTTGACAATTTGTAATAAGTAGCCCGCAAAATAAAGTCAAAGCCTCTTACACATCATTTGACAATCCACTCAGCTACAGGCTTTCATCCGGGGTAAAAAAAATAATCAAAAAATAAATGTAAAAACAAAGAAAAAGAAACAAAACAATGATACGATAAAAAAATGTGAATGGAAATTGAATGTCCAGGAATGTTGCATTTTCTTTATTAGTAAAAAATAAATAAATAATAAAAATAAATATGTATATATAATAAATATAAAATAATACTGCTACATCGTAATATCAGTGACCTGTTTATTACACAACAACGTTTTTTTTTTTAATATTTAATAATGTCTAAAATGAGGAAGAGAAAATATTAAATTCATCGATTTAAAGTCTAATTTATCCGTCAAGTTGAAACGGAAAAATAAATTGCAACACTGCCGATTTCATGTCTGAGGGTCATATTATGAAACAGGATTAAATTTAAGCTCGGCTAGACACGCCCTCAAGTCGGGGTTTTCAACCAATCACAGCGCACTATATCCCGAGTTAAGGGATAGTGTCCAGCTGTCCACTTATATGAAATCTAATTCTGTTTTTAGCCAGCGTCGATGGCATGTTGACTACACCGGTTCCCTCCAGAACACCGAAGTTAAGCGACATCCAGCGAGGTTAAGACTTGGATAGGTGACCTTTCAAATTCTAATTCTCGTGACGCTGGCTTTTCCCGGCCCCACTCAGGCAGGGTGAAAACAATGTGAGTAGCAGGTTTGTGAGTTTCCTGCGAATGGAGGGTAAAACCCCCATCGTGATATGACCATGGCAGTTGAAAGCGACGTTAAACCCCACTTAAAAAAAAAAATCCTGTTTTATAATTCGGACATTAAACTTATGAGTTGAAGAACGAAATGTATTAACAAAATAACTTTAGCCAGCGTCGATAGCGCGTTGAATGCACCGTTTCTCTTAGGATCACCGAAGTCAAGCAACGTCCAGCGAGGTGAAGACTTCGTGATTCTGGCATTCCGGCCTCACACAGGCTGGGTGAGGTTAATGTGGGTAGCAGGTTTGTGAGTTTCCAGCGAATGGGGGGTAACATCCCCGTCGTGATAATATGACCACGAAGTTGAAAGCGACGTTGAATAAAAACCAACAAATAGCACTCATTAATTTAACGATTAGTTAATTAACCACAGATTAAACTCATGCTGGCTAGTACCTCAGAGGGAGCAAGGACTTTCTGTAGTCCGGTGTACTTATGTACATTTGTACATATGTGTATTGGTTAAGAAGCAAGTGACATTTTATTGACAGTGTAAAATTTATTAAAAAAAGATACCTAAACAAAACAAAGTTAAAAATGACATATTGGAAAATTACATGCGAGAGAAAAAATGTAAAATAAATGCATCGGAAACAAAGTAAATAGAATTAACAATTAATTAATAGTGTTAATAACATGTCATAATATACAACGTACAATTATTTCTTAATCTATGATGTCCTCATAACGCAATGCTACAGGTCCCCAGTCCTTCAAACATCACAATATTAGGCTAATTTTAGCTGGAAAGTACTTTTTTCGGTGAATGATAAACTTTGGGTTAGAGTTGACAAAAATTAACCTGAATTTTAAAACTATCTCTTCTTACTCACAATAAGAGTAAAGCCTTTATTATTTAATCAAAAAAAAAAAAAAAAAATATTCCATTAGAGAGAAAAAAAGTGATATCCCCCGTTACAACCGACATTGCGACAGTGATAATTTTTCGTCAATTATATGCAGGTAGTCACACATTTAGTTTAAAGAGTTAAATACAATTCGAGTTCTGACAGAAGATTAATTTTATTACTCTTTTCTTTTATATCTTTTTTTACCAATAAAAAAATAGTTTAATTTTAAATATTTAAAAAAAAAAAAAAAACTGTTAAAAAAATCCAGCCCAATGAAACTTAAAAAACTTCTATTACTTATGCTGGATTCTAAGAAAACGAAATATATGATTTTTTTGTTGGTGCACAAAAACATTCAAAAATAAAATTACAATATCTGAAGAGTGATATTAAAGATTTTAAACCATTCCCATCTGTCTAGTTCGGGTGCACCTGAGTTCAGGCCCGAGGCATGGCCCTATATTTATTTTTCCTAACCCTACTCTACACAATGAGGCATTGCCGTACATCAACTCGGGCCTGAATTCGACGCCACCAGTCTAGTTCTACATAAACACTCTTTTTATGATTGCCAGTATATGGAGGCTAACTAAGGGCGGAATTAATAATAATAATATCGCCTTATTTATACTGCCCGATTGGGACTATGAAAGTCCCATTATTCCATCAGTAAGCCCAAGACATATTATTATGTGGTAAAAATACCAATTGGGAGGATAACATGTCATGTCCCAGCTGGGTTTCGAACCCACGACCTCTGGAGTCTTTGGATTCACAGAGTGCCGCCTTTACCACTGAGCTACCGGGACAGACAAAAAGGACAGGCTAGGGAAAACCGACGCTTAGCAATGACTTGAGATATAGAATTTGTCGATTAATTCCGGTCTAAAAGTTCCTACGAGTAAAATGTACTAATGAAATTAACAACAATAAAAGTCATTTGTAATAAGAATAATGAAACACAAGTTGCTATCAGACTCGTGGTGTCTGGTTTGTACTCGGATAATTCGGATTTGAAACCTATAGAATACCTACAGTTCCTAGCTAAAACTAAGAGTTGAACGGGAAAATTGCATAGTCAGCCCTAATGGTCTATTAAATATTCTTTGACTAATTGATAATTTATTTTGTAGTGAAATTTTGATTTTATAGATGCTGAGAATAATAATGAAATCGCTTATTTATACTGCCGGATGAGGACTATTAGGTCCCATTATTCCAGCAGTAAGCCCAAGACGTATTATTAGGTGGTTAAAAATCGTAGATGGGAAGATAACTTTTCATGTCCCGTCTGGGTTTCGAACCCACGACCTCTGGAATCTTTGTATTCACAGAATGCCGCCTTTTTCACTCAGCTACAGGCGATTACCTTTTTATTTCGTCGTTAAAATAAGACTACGACGAAATAAAAAAAGATGGGGAAAATCTAAGCAATGACTTAAGTTATTGATTTTGTCTATGAATTTCGCCCTAGAACTCGTGAAGCATTACACATCAGACAAATCCGTTAGACTTAATGGAACATTAACTAACGTCCCATTAGGACTCAGAACTAAGCAACTGGCCCGGGAAAGGGAAAAAGGTAAATAGTAATTGAGAAATAAGAAAATGGAGACGTCATACGTCCGTCCCCTCACAGACTATCCAATAAGGCTACTGTTATTACCTTGAAAAACACGTAAGAAGAAAAAATAATTTGTTATTGTTCTGATTTCCCCTGGGTTGAAACTAACAAAGATGGCCGATTTTTAGGGGACAGGTGATTAAGAGTCCTCCATTACTTATTACTCCATGGTATTTTTGTTAAAAAGTTAAAACTCCGCTGCTGCGTATTCTATGAGTACAGTAGAAGAAGTCTGATAATCCGGCATCCAACAAATGTTTTGAACGGTTCCGGGATCATATGTTTAGGGGTAGAGGTGGTTTTTAGTGAGGATGATGCACTGTTGTCCGCATCTCAGTACTCACACTGTTCACTAGGGTAAAATCTAGTGTTCGTCTACAGATTTTACCACCTCTTCTTAAAAAAAAACAGTCCAGTATGCCCATCGCTCCCGAAAATTGTAAAAAAAAATAGATTTCTCCTAAAGTGTGTCTTTAAAGCAAATAAAACGCTCGAGACCTATTTGGAAGTTCAAGGTAATAGTTTCGAAAGCGCTCGGTATTGTTCGAAATTTAATTCTAAACGCCAACAGTCAAGCTAACAGAAAGACATTCGTGACTTTTTTTAAATCTAACTGAAATATGTTTTACAGAACGTGTGTACTATTGTACATACATTAAAAATGTAAATTAAACTTTGTTGTATTTGCATACTGTATTTGTAGATTATATATTACCTAATTGTTCTTATGATTATTTTCTCTATTTTCTGTCTTCAAAATCCTCTCTACTCAGTCTCCTTCATATCTATTTGAGAAATATTGCTTCCGTTCTACTATTAGCACACGAGAAACTAGGTCTCACTCACTCCTCCTAGAAATCCCATCCTGTAGAACGGAGGCGTACCACAAAGGGTTCCTAGTCTCCTCTGTGAACCTCTGGAACTCCGTACCCTATCCTATCCTTAACTCACTATCTGAACATTCCTTCAAAGCAAAGCTTACTGAAGCAGTTGGCAACCACTCCTTAGCCCTATAAAATCCCAATCTCTCCTACCACTCCTTCCTTCCTCCTTTTTGCTCGTGCTAAGTGTGAATGTGTGTGTGTTTGGGTAACTTTATTTTATTATTATTATTTTTTTTTTTCCTTCACATTATTAATTGCAATTTATATTATATTTTATATTTTTCTATATTCAATAATGTAAAATCATGTAAAATTTACAATAAATAAAGAGGTGCTATATTAAACTGTTAGCGTAATGGGACTTCTTGTCTCGAGCCGACAGTCTAAATAAAGCACTACTATACTATACTATATGATTACGATTTACGTATGTATGTACATACGTTTGTTTTACGGCAAAGCCTACACTAAAGGGAAGGAGTACCACCCAATAGACCAGAATTTTCGATAGTCCGTCACCGAGCCGGTACGAACGTGCCTGATTATCGGACTTCTACTGTATATAACAATTTGTCAGGGTTACAAGGCACTAAAACAGATGAAATCGAGTGAAAAATTGAAACTTTGAAAGTTTAATAAAAGTTTGGAATGAGACGAAGAACAAATTTCAAACTAAACTAGCAGAGATGTACAAACTTTTTCAAGATTCCGTAAACTTAGTTAAGAAAAAAAAAGATAACTTGGAAACTCAAATTTTGCCAGCGTCGATGGGACGTTGGTTACACCAGTTCTCATTCAGTCACTGAAGTTAAGCAACATTCGGCGAGGTTAAGCTTAGATGAATCACCATTCGAATTCGAACCCTCGTGATGCTGGCAACTCTCGCCCCCTCTCAGGCTGGGTGAGGTCAATTTGAGTAGCTGGTTTGTGAGTATCCTGCGAATGGAGGATAAAACTCGCGTCGTGATATGACCATGCACTTAAAAGCAACGTTAAACTCATAAATAAAAAATAAATAAATGATTTTCACTGGTGAAAATGAGCTCTAACTAATAAGGTCCATGCTAATATTTTTTTTTTAAAGATAAGTATTTTACAGCCTTTTTTATTTCGTAGCCATAAAACACGAGCTACTGTAGACGCTTGTGGTCTGTGTTGTAGCTTACCCTTCACATAGTATGTCTCCCCCTCTGATGGGCGAGAAGTGACATAATAGTTTTAGTTTATTTTTTTAATGAATATTTATTTAAAGAGAGGTCTGTAACATTCAGAGTCCTTGCCCCCTTTAGTTTTTTTAGTTATCATATTTGTGTTAATCACGTTCGTGATATCACAACTACTCAAACTCGCTTTACTAAATCTACGCTGAAACCGGGACTTGAACTACCGACCTCCAGGTTACAAGTCCGCCGCCCTATCGATCAAGCTACTGAGGTCGGTGAACTCGGTGACACAATACTTCCCATTAAGGTTCTGGGTCAACACGAGCGCATCAAAAGGTATCCCTTACAAACAAATGTAACCAAATTTGAAAAAAAAAAAATTTGTCGGCTCGGGAGGTTTGAACCCGGGACCTTCCGCATGGCAAGCAAGTACCTTGCCACTGAGTTAGTCATGCGCTCAAAAGAAAAAGTTTGAACACCTCTAGAATTTTTTTTCATTACAAGACTACACAGGTAAATATAAAATAAAGATCATTGCTATTTCAAAGAAGGTAATAAAAAAGCTTTACAAGTAGTGAGAGAACAATTAAGTCGAGTCAAACACGAAACTAATTCCAAGTAAAATATTTTGTTAATTAATAAGAATTTAACGATTTAAAGTATGAATTTAACGAATTTCAAGTACAGGTAGCGAGATGTAGGATGTCATATGAACCTCCCCTTTGGGGCCAAGTAAGATACCAAAGAGGGGAAATTTGCGGTGGCTCTAGGTTTACAATCATTATCAAGTTGGATTTGTAAACCGAGAGCCACCGCAAAGTTCCCCTCTTTGGTATCCTTACTCGGCACCAAAGGGGAGGTTCATATGACATCCTACATCTCGTGACCTGTACGTATTTAACGAATTTACAACACGTATGATTTATTTTTATTAAATAATCAACAAAATAGCAAGATATTTAATAGATTAAAAATTTCTATGAGTAATAAAACAACATAACGGAAAAGATGTACAACGGATTAGTAAAAATATTCTGTTACCCCGTAAAGGAAAATAAAAGGTACACAATTGATTTTTTTTTTTTTTGTTGATGCAAGTAACTCAACGTTAACGATTAATACACAAAATGTTCTCTTAAGAGATCGAGGGACCAAATTTTTTTCTGTTATATCTAGGTTCTCTTTTAAAAAGGTTATTCCCTCAGAGCGAAATTTGAGCTGGACACTATTCTCTTGTATCTAATTTTCTCTTATATTCAAGTTTCTCTTATAGCAAGGTTATTCCGTAAGAGAGAAATTTAAGTTAGAAATTATTCTCTTGTACCTAATTTTCTCTTATATGCATGTTCGACTGTATACATCAAAAAATGTTTTGATCTTTTCTTTTACAGACAAATTGATTTATAGCCTTACTACTCGTTTAAAATTTTTCGTTCCTTCTATCATTCTTTTTTTTTGTCTCTGTTTTTTTTTTTTTCCCCCCCGCTACAAGACTAATTTAAAATTAATAAAATATAGAATTTAATAAGAAAGTACATATTTATTGCAATAAAAAAATCTTCTGAAAATATTCATGCGGTATGAGGAATTCTACCTTTTTCAATATTATTTAGAATGTTCAACACAGGCTGACTTTCATCTGATATCGTCAAAACATTTAAAATTTATCCGTAAACAAAAATCGTAAAATTAACAACAGAGGGTTAGAAAAATATCACTAGGGGACTTGCTGGGATAGCTGATTGATTGAAAAATAATCAGTCCATCACTGAATTAGTTCAAAATAAACATCATTTTTCACAGCTCCAATTCATATGTCTCGTGAATCAGGCTAAATAGTCGCTTGGGAGTTGCTTTTTTTAATAATAATAGTTTATTTATTTAGTTTGTTTATAAAGAAACATTTTATACAAAGATACTTCTCCTAAGCTTTGAAGGGCTTTTAAGAGATTTGTTGTTCTAATTTGTTTGAACTTTTTTCCAATTGGGTCTCAGTTCTTCTCCGCGCGGCAGTATAAAGTATTTTTAAATTATTATATTATTTGATTTAACAAAGTATTGTTCATTCATACTTTGTTACAGTTCGTAAAGTAATAACTTAGGATAACACTTTTGCCACGTTAGAATTCTCTGTTTCGCGGAGAGCGAGAATTTTCAATATTAAATCAAATCTTTTCATAAAGCTATTCAACCCAAGTCTTGTAGCGACCACTGACCAAAGTTTTTAGCAAATAATGAAATAAATATCCCATTCACAAGGTATGAGTCGGGAAAATGATAAAATCATTGTTATCTTGAGTTCCTATTCTAAGATCAGAATGAACAGACAAATAAAATCGTATACTTAAGTCTATGTTCAACACGAGTCACATATTTTCATACGATACACTATTTAATTGTGTGAAACACAAGTAACTCTCATGAGTTAATTACGTCCATTTTATTTTATTTAAAAAATATTTTTTAAATAAAAGAAATTAACTTTTTTTTACAAGTGAGAGTCTGACATTGCTTGAGACAGTTGTCTATTGCTAACTCATAGAGAGAAGAATAAGAAATAATTATCCTAAAGGACTGGCTGATATGCTCAGAAAAATATCACCTCTCCATCAGCAGGGTTCTGCTGATTGCTGCTTAAAGATGAAGTCTTGCTAATGCGAAATTGCTTCATACAATGAGCTCTTGCTGATTCAAGAAGTGACGAACTATTATCTTGTTCAGAAAAATATCACTTCCTCATCAGCAAGATTCTGCTGATTGGAATTGTTAGTATTGCTGCTTGAGAATGAAATCATGCTGATGCGGGATTGCTTCATAGAAAATGAGCTCTTGCTGATTCAAGAAGTGACGAACTATTATCTTGTTCAGAAAAATATCACTTCCTCATCAGCAAGATTCTGCTGATTGGAATTGTCAGTATTGCTGCTTGAGAATGAAATCATGCTGATGCGGGATTGCTTCATACAAAATGAGCTCTTGCTGATTCAAGGAGTGACGAAATGTTAACTTATGCGACCACCAGACTTAGGTTGCTCAGAAAAATATCACTTACTCATCAGCAAGATTCTGCTGATTGGAATTGTCAGTATTGCTGCTTGAGAATGAAATCATGCTGATGCGGGATTGCTTCATACAAAATGAGCTCTTGCTGATTCAAGGAGTGACGAAATGTTAACTTATGCGACCACCAGACTTAGGTTGCTCAGAAAAATATCACTTACTCATCAGCAAGATTCTGCTGATTGGAATTGTCAGTATTGCTGCTTGAGAATGAAATCATGCTGATGCGGGATTGCTTCATACAAAATGAGCTCTTGCTGATTCAAGGAGTGACGAAATGTTAACTTATGCGACCACCAGACTTAGGTTGCTCAGAAAAATATCACTTACTCATCAGCAAGATTCTGCTGATTGGAATTGTCAGTATTGCTGCTTGAGAATGAAATCATGCTGATGCGGGATTGCTTCATACAAAATGAGCTCTTGCTGATTCAAGGAGTGACGAAATGTTAACTTATGCGACCACTAGACTTAGGTTGCTCAGAAAAATATCACTTCCTCATCAGCAGGATTCTGCTGATTGTTAGGATTGCTGCTGGAGGATGAAGTCTTGCTGATGCGGAATTTCTCCGGTAGCTTAGGATAGGTGTTGGTGCGGCCTGCTTTCTGCCCGCTGCCTTTCTCTATTACCTGAGGGCGAGAAGGAACACAATTTATTCATTATTATCAGTAAATAAGGGTTGGATGGAAGAGGTTGCCAAAAGCAATAACCCCGCTCTTTAGTTAGGACATATGTTAAGTATGTATTTATTTATTTATTGTTTGTTTTTTTCTTCTCTTATAGAGTATTTTAATTTGTAATTATTTGTGTTGTATATAATATGTCCAATTAATAAAGTGTAAATAAATAAGACAATATTTCCGATGAAATACTACCCTAGTTGTGGGACCAACAAAAAAGAGCGGGGAGGTTTTTAGCGGGTTGAGCCGCCAGGAATGTTGCCACAGAAGGGCGAAACACCATATTCTGAGCCGTGACTCCAGCATACCAGCATACCCCCCCCCCCCCCCCCCAACTTGCTGGGGTTGAATCTGAAAGATTTTCTTCCTCATATAAAAGACACTATTTGAAATAGATATCTTATACATTCGAGTATATCATAGATAAAACATTTCTTCCAACTCAAATTTACGAGTTTATTAATAAGAGACTAATAAACTTGTATTAAATCTAAATATAAATTTCAAATAATTATTTATTTAAGGAAGACCATCGACAGAAAACCAACTTTTAACATACAATTAATAAAATATATTGTTTATTGCGAAGACCACAGACTTCAGAAACTAATCTGAATCATGGCAGAAGTAATGTCAGTCCGCGCATGCGAGGAATACTAGCCGTGTCTCACCCAGCCTGGGTTGGACCGCAAACATATCACTTCCTCATCAGTGGCAGAGAATGCCTAAGGCATTAACTTCGCACCGGATTACAAAACAATTGTGATTAAAATATAATATTGATCTTTATTTCTTTTTGTACATACTTCTAAGTTTTTTAAAATTTATTGTTAATTTTTTGTTGTTGTTGATGATTGTTTTGTAAAAAACAAGTGTACATAAATAAAAAAAAAACATGTACCTCATTCACCACTCACCTCAATAGTCTGCATCATGGCAGGACTGCTCCCCGTTCGCGCATGTGAGGGAACAGCCGGCACGCTGACACTCACACCCGGGGGGGAAGCGTTGTGCGGGTCCCCGGGACTCACTAGCCTCGTGTAGCCTCGGTGCTTCCTCTCCATCGAGTCCGCCGCGCTCACGCTACTCGACAGCTTGAGGGGGAGCATCTGTACCACGCCGCTGGGCGGGGGGCCCGAGGGGGAGACGGGGGACGAGGTTTGGGAACCGCTGCCGAGCTTCGTGGCCAGCTTCAGTGGGAGTTGCTGCTTGATCTGCACGTTGGGAACCACTTTCTGGAAACGGATAATGTTTGTAGAAATTGAAATACAAACCATAGTAGAATCTTGCTCACTCGAGGATAGGTCGAAAATCTCGTTAATAATAAGCAATAACCAATAACCCCGCCCTTTAGTTAGGACATATGTATATATTTTGTTTATTTTTTTCTTTCTTGTTTATATTATTAATATTGTCAATTTGATATTTAATTTTTACCATTATTTGTCTGTATATATGTTCTCCTAATAAAGAGTTTCTATATAAATAAATATAGAATACTTCGGCCCTTGTCGAAAGATCCTTATTTGACATTCCGACAACACGAAACTCGATAGTTCGAAATGACACTCCTGTCCCTTGAATTTGAGTTCGCGGGATTCTACTGTAGCAAGTTAGTAAGGAGACTTCACAAAGATTTCAAAAAGTAATCGTATCACAAGCATCAGGACATCAAGACCTTGCATTCAATTCCCCCACTCGATGGATTTCAAAAGTAAACGAACCGGCTTACTTTTAGGGCCGTCAAGGGCTCACCTTTTCTTTTCGCCACAGAACGGTTCCTTGGCTACATTGATACAAAAAAAATTGAACCATCCGTTCGGGAGTTATCGTGGAACAGACAGAGAAATAGAGAAACGAGAACCAAACTATCTCGTATACCCATGATAAATTGAAACAGTACCTCACTTAGCGTCAGATTATGAAACAGGATTAAAATTAAGATAAGCCAGACACGCCCTCAAGTCAGAGTTTCAACCAATCACAGTGCACCAAAGCCCGAGTTAAAGGTAAGGTCCTTTAAATTTATAATCCTGTTTTATAATGCGACCCTTAAGGCCCAAATTATAAAACATGATTTTTTATATATCTTAATACCTACACTTTCCCTTGACAACAACAACTATCCCTTTCACCTTGACAACAACTGTACAGGTCCTATCCAAGCCGGGCTTTGTAGCTGTATATTACTTCTGTGACATAACGGAGCTGTGGCCAACTTTCGTGACAGAAAATCTTATTTTAGAATACCTATCGGTCAGCTGATAAAATCCTAGGGTCAGATTAGATCAACTAATTTTGTCTCATAATTCGACCCTTACTGAACTTCTACGTTCGATCAAAGAAAAGCTCACCTTCTGCTGATTGGTGGCGGACACCAGGTTGAGCGGTAGATGCGGTGGCAGGGGGGAGGTGCCCCCGCCGCCCCCCGCCACTCCGGCGCCCAGCTTGCGCCTGTGGGCGTCCGGGGGGGAGGGCAGAGAGGGCGGGGAGGGGGTGAGCTCGCCCCCTGGCGGGCCAGTGGTCAGCACGGGCATGTTGGGAGAGATGAGGATGCCCTGGCTGGTGAGAACTTCCAGGCGACGGTACAGCTGTTCCCGCTGCTGCGCTATGTCGTTCTGTTCCAGCTTCACTTGCTCCTGAGGAGTGGAATAGATAGTTCAATTAATGAAGATACTCCCGGCCCCACTTAGGTTGGGTTGAGGATCCCTTGTCTGGTGAGAACTTCGAGGCGACGCTACAGCTTCTCAACGTATTATTATAATGTCAAATCTCAAATGGGAGGATAACTTGTCATGTCCCGGCAGGGTTTCAAACCAGCGACCTCTGAATTACTAGACAAAAGCCTTGACCACTGCGCTACCGGGACAGACTAGAATATAAATTAGATGAAATAGAATAGACAATTAATGAAATATAGTATTTCCGGCCACCGACCTCAGTAGCTTGATCGATAAGGCGGCGGACTTGTAACCTGGAGGTCGGTGGTTCAAGTCCCGGTTTCAGCGTAGATTTAGTAAAGCGAGTTTGAGTAGATGTGATATCACGAAAGTGATTAACACAAATATGATAACTAGTATTTCCAGCCCCACTCAGACTGAGATGAGGATCAACTTGCTGGTTAGAACAACGAACAGACGGCACAGCTCGATAAGTATAGGTAGTGCTTTATTTATACATTCAGCGCAAAACAGGTAGTCCTATTGTTCCAACATCTTTGCCACTCAACTTTAATGCCTCCACAGTATCTTGAGCATAATCCAGTGCGAAGGAAATGGTAGATTAAAACTATTGAAAACATATATATTTTTCGCAAGTTAATTTATTTTCTATGTTGGAAGTTTTATTTGAACGAAAAAATAGTTTTGATTTTATGAGTAGAAGAAGCAGACAGCTGAGAGATCAGAACACCGAAGTTAAGCGACATCCAGCGAGGTTAAGACTTGGATGGGTGACCATTCAAATTCTAATTCTCGTGACGCTGGCTAATCCCGGCCCCACTCAGGCTGGGTGAGGTCAATGTGAGTAGCAGGTTTGTGAGTTTCCTGCGAATGGAGGGTAAAACCCCCGTCGTGATATGACCATGGCAGTTGAAAGCGACGTTAAACCCCACTTAAGAAAAAAAAAAACAGCTGAGAGAAGAAGAGTAGAAAAAGAAGAATGCTCCAGACACAACACCCCCCGCGTCTCACCTGTATCTTGAGAAGCTGCGCGCGCCGCTCCTCCAGTTCCCTCTCCTCCGCCTCCCTCTCCTTAGACCACGCCTCCTTCTCCTGGCTCAGTCTGTCCTGCAGGTTCCGCAGTTCCTCTAGCTGCGTGGTGTGCCGGTAGGGCCGCCCCCCGGGTCCCGCTAGCTCCTCCCCCGAGGCGCCGCCCCCCGGCCCCCCCGCGGCGCTCACTTGCGATCTGTACGCGCTCAACTGCGCCTGCAAACTGCAAATGGAAGGAAATAAGTAGATCAAAATTCAATTTTTTTTTAAATGTATATTTATTTTAGTTTTTTTACATGTTTTGTGACTCTCTCCCTAAGGAATACTTCATTTTTTAAATTTAATATTTATTATTAAATTTAATATTAAATTAAAAATATTAAATTTAATATTAAATTAAAAATATTAAATTTAATAAAAAATAGTATTAATTTTGGTTTGACTACGCTTCAACTGTATGGTCATATCACGACAGGGTTTATACCCTCCATTGGCTGGAAAATAATAAACAAGGTACTCCAATTAACCTCAACCTGTCTGAGTTGGGCCGAGAATAGCCCGCAACATTATAACTATCACTTACCTATCTATGCTAGTCATCTGCTGGGCTATGATACAGCTGAGTGTGATGGTAGAGCTCTCACTTACCTATCTATGCTAGTCATCTGCTGGGCTATGATACAGCTGAGTGTGATGGGAGAGCTGTCACTTACCTATCTATGCTAGTCATCTGCTGGGCTATGATACAGCTGAGTGTGTACACGTGATGGGAGAGCTGTCACTTACCTATCTATGCTAGTCATCTGCTGGGCTATGATACAGCTGAGTGTGTACACGTGATGGGAGAGCTATCACTTACCTATCTATGCTAGTCATCTGCTGGGCTATGATACAGCTGAGTGTGTACACGTGATGGGAGAGCTCTCACTTACCTATCTATGCTAGTCATCTGCTGGGCTATGATACAGCTGAGTGTGATGGGAGAGCTATCACTTACCTATCTATGCTAGTCATCTGCTGGGCTATGATACAGCTGAGTGTGATGGGAGAGCTATCACTTACCTATCTATGCTAGTCATCTGCTGGGCTATGATGCAGCTGAGTATGATGGGAGAGCTATCACTTACCTATCTATGCTAGTCATCTGCTGGGCTATGATACAGCTGAGTGTGTACACGTGATGGGAGAGTTATCACTTACCTATCTATGCTAGTCATCTGCTGGGCTATGATACAGCTGAGTGTGTACACGTGATGGGAGAGCTATCACTTACCTATCTATGCTAGTCATCTGCTGGGCTATGATACAGCTGAGTGTGATGGGAGAGGTGTCACTTACCTATCTATGCTAGTCATCTGCTGGGCTATGATGCAGCTGAGTGTGTACACGTGATGGGAGAGCTATCACTTACCTATCTATGCTAGTCATCTGCTGGGCTATGATGCAGCTGAGTGTGTACACGTGATGGGAGAGCTATCACTTACCTATCTATGCTAGTCATCTGCTGGGCTATGATGCAGCTGAGTGTGTACACGTGATGGGAGAGCTCCATGGCGATGACCTGTTGCTCCTGGCCCAGGGTGAAGAGGGAAGGGGGAGGCAGGGAGGGGGGCGGGGGCGGGGGAGGAGGAGGGGGGTGGGGCAGGTTGTCCTGGAGGGAGAGGCGGGAGCGGGAGTGGGGGTGGGGGTGAGAGTGAGGGGCGGTGGAGGGGAACTCGAGCAGCGCGGGAGGGGAAATGTCCTCGGGGCTGTTGTTGTTGCTGGCCCCGCCCCCTCCCCCGCCCGGCTCCTTGCTGTTCTTCTTGTGCACGCCTGCCATAAAAACAACAATAAATAAATACGAGGTTTGTAAGGGAACATACCTTGAAAGTTTCAGTTCGATTGGACAAAAATTGCAGCTTTTATGGCGAAGAGAAATTTTTATTCAAGTCCTAGTCTTGCTCGACGTTGCTCAACATGGTGTCATGTCATTTGTACATACTATTTAAAATTGTTTAGTGAACAAAACCCTTTAAGCGTATTTTAACGCCCTCTTCATCGTATTTTAAAGCTTCTTAACTTTTTATTTTGTAATGAAATTTATTTTCTTAATTATTACCACAGGCATTAAACCCGCCCTTTAGGTAGGATATTAGCTTCATTCTCTTTTTTGTTCTTGTTTCTTTGATCAATCTATTTTTATTTTTTTTCTTTTCTTTATAATTTCATTGTATTTTACTGTACCTATATATTTTTGTTTTACCTAATAAAGCATACTATTTTTTTTTAAACAAAATACTCTTTATTTATTTTAATTATACATAATATACCTTATATACAGTGAGTTTATGAGGTACTATTACCCTATTTGTTGTGGGTTGTGATGTACCTCTTTTTTTTTTAACAAATTTTATTGTGTTGTATTCGTACCTCATTTATGATATACAATAAAAATTTAAGTTTAAAAAAAAAATATATAATAATGAATGAGTTTATCACTAATTGATGTGGGACTCACTCTTGATGGGCGGCTGAGCGGTGTCGAAACCCCCGAAGGTTTCGGCCCGCTTGGGCAGGGTGGGGGAGATGTATGTGTGGCTCTGGTGTTCCCCCACACTGCTGGCACTGCGGCTGAGGTTGGAACCCGAGGTGTAGAGGCTGCTGGCCAGCTGGTTCACTTTCTGGAGGAACGAGTGGTTAGTTAAGTGGCAGAGAACGCCTCAGGTATTAATAATTGTTAATATTTGTAAATATAAATTAAAATAATTTTGTTCTATATTTCTTAGAAACCTTAGCTTAGGAAAAATACCTTATTATTTAATAAATAAATTCATTAATAAAAAAAAAATTGTATAAATTTATAAGTTTGTCATCTTTCCTAATCTTATAGAGAGGAAAATAATGGAATCATCAAAAAAAAATATATATCTCCCTTGCCTTTATCCCATATTAGCTTATGTTGCTTTTGGGGTGGGCATTGTTCAACCTCATGGTTGAGGTTGGTAGGGTGGAGCACTTTTTTTATGGCTGGATGCCCTTCCTAACGCCAACGATTCTATTTGGTTTTAACGTCCTGATCTGGACGGGGGTGTTACCTTCCATTCGCTGGGAATCGTACCAGCTACCCACATTAACCTCAAATCATTAAAAAAAAATTAATTATTCTTAATTAATTGGTATTTTTTGGCATTCATTAAGTGGCAACTTTGGTAAGAAATTTATTTGCTATTTATGATCATTTATTAGCATTTCAGGAAAGATAATTTACCGTAACTACTCAAGCTCTCTCTTTTTTTGAAGGTCCGAATCTGCCCGTATTATAAAACATGATTAGAGTTATTGTTAAGATAAGCCAGACTGTCCCTCAACTCGGGCTACAGTGGGCGGTGATTGGGTGAAACTCCGCCTTGAGGGGTGTGTCTAGCTGAGCTTAACTTTAACCATGTATCATGATTTGGGCCTAAAATGTTTGTCAATGAATAAGTAAAAGTTATCATATTTGTGTTCATCACTTTCGTGATATCACAACTACTTTTTTTTTTTTTTTTTTTTTAAAGATGAGTGTTTCACAGCCTTTTTTATTTCGTAGCCATGAAACAGGAGCTACTATAGACGCTTGTGGTCTGTGTTGCAGCCTGCCCATCCCGTAGTATGCCTCCCCTCTGATGGGCGAGAAGTGACACAATACTTCCCAATTAGGTGCTGGGTCAACACAAGCGCACCGGAAGGTATCCCTTACAAACAAATGTAACCAAATTTTGAATACAAATTTTTGTCGGCGCGGGGGTTCGAACCCGGGATCTTCCGCATGGCAAGCGAGTGCTTAACCACTGAGCTATTCATGCGCTTACTAAATCTACGCTTACTCAAACTCGCTTTACTAAATCTACGCTGAAACCGGGACTTGAACCACCGACCTCCAGGTTACAAGTCCGCTGCCTTATCCATCAAGCTATTGTCAATGAATTAGTAATAAATATAATAATAATATTAGTGTTTCTTTGACTTATTATAAATACAATTTTTAGTGGGTAGCGCAGAATTATAGGACTTTTCCATATCTTTAATATCCCAATATCTTAACATTGTATTTAATATACTCAAATAAATAAGGAGTTGCTTTGTTAAACTGTTGGCATAATGGGAGACTACCTGCCTTGCGCTGACAGTCTAAATAAAGCACTACTTATACTTATTTTTGCCTATAATTTCGCCACTGGTCGCTGCTCACACTAAAGCTCCATTGATTTCCTCCCTCATGACTTACAACCCACATTCCTCTACTTTAGACCTTAGTTATATTATTACCATATAAAGAAATGTGTAAAGAGGCTTTATTTTTTCCTCTGTAATATTTTTTAAATATAAAATCCTGTTACCTGTTTACGTAATTGCATATAATATGCGTGTAAACAGAGATAAAAAAAAGCAACTACTCATTTTTCGTCACGAGATATGAGTCGACCCCGAATTGTCAATGAATCAGTGAGTATACATAGAATCTCTGTTACCTTATTCATTTATTTAGAAACTCTTTATTTTTTTTTTTTAATTTTTTAATTTATTTTATTTGTATTTACATTTATAATGTTTTACAAATGGTTGGTAAACAAGAAAAATGATTTATATCTAAATTTAATATGGAAAAGGTATCAGGATCATTGACTAACTCAAGCAAATGAATTTCAATAAAAATCTATATTATTATGATGATCTAAGGGAAGGCTGATTTTGTATGCAAATTAATAATGCTTAGGAATTATATAAGCTATAGCTACCTTTACTCTACCTATATTTTATTTCGTCATTGAATATTAATAATTGTGACATTTCTTTCTTTCCTGTTTTACTTGATTGTATTTTATGTCTAAGCAATTAAGCATATTCATTTATTATATTGTTTCGTATTTTTAATGAAATTTCTAGGTAATTGTATATATCCAAAAGTTTTTCTTTACTTGAGATGCTCAGGATTTGTTTAAGTTGGGATTGTTGATTTAAATTTTCATTATCGAGATACTTTTTGATGTATCTATTTCTTAATCCGTTATACACGGGGCATTCCAGCATGAAGTGTTCCAGTGACTCGTCTTTAGCTAAATTACAGAGGGTACATCTTAATTCTGTTTCCAGGACATGAATGTCTTTATGAATGGTAATTCTGACCAACTTCTGCGCACAGGTTCTTATTTGAGATATGGCTCGAATTTTGTGGAGGGGCAGGTCTAACTTTAAATAACTCTGAGCTTCGGTGTTCTCAGGGACAAGCAAAGCTTTATACATCACATTGTAGCCAGACTCCTGTATCCTTCTGCTATCCTCTTCTCTATTCAACTCCTCGATCCTGCTTATCAATGCCTCTGTTTGGTTTCTTATAATTCTTGGATCTGGTGTATCAAATAGATTGGAGTATTCATATTGTACAAGAATCTGCTTCAACTGTGCCGCCCAATTGTACTTAGTGTCAGTTGGTTGTAAGTAAGCGATTTCTTTCAATCTTGTTAGACATATTTTAGGAAGTCTATCCTCGTCCATCTCTACCACTGTGGCTAGCCATTTCACTGCTCTTCCAATTATTTCCTGTGCCATTTTTTGCATTCCCATTTCTTTTCTGATGATGTAGTTGGGCGTGTTCCTAGGGAGGTAGAGTAATGATTTCAGGTACCTAACTTGTGGTCTCTCTGACTCCTCCAAGTACCTCAATGCCCAGATCTCCGATCCATAGAGGAGAGTTGACTTAACCACGGCGCTATACACAATCATATTAGCCTCCCAGTTATATGTTTTTGTTCTTGCCCATAAGGAATTGACCGTTGAAATGGTACCCATTGTTTTTTTAACAAATTTTTTGACATTTTCATTAAAACAGAGACCTGATGTGAAGAGAACTCCCAAGTAGACATATTGCGGCACGATCTCTAGCGGCGTTCCTTGGTAAGTGAAGTTGATGCCCTGCCTTAGCCTTCCCTTCTTTCTAAATACCATCACTTTTGTCTTTTCCTTATTAACGTCTAATTTGTGAAGCGCGCAGTATTCTTCCAGGGAATCGAGAATACTTTGAAGTTCAGACTCTTTGTTTGTCAGTAGGACTTGGTCATCAGCATAATAAAGTCCAATAAGATTAAGGTTTGTATTTACAGGTATTCCTTGGATTTGCTTACTTTTCATGAATTCAGTCATGTCTGAGATGAAGAGGATGAATAGGAGGGGCGATAGAGTGTCCCCCGTCAAAACGCCTTTAGTCATTTTTACGCCTTCTGTATCTCCGGTTTCTGTGCGTACGCTCATAGTTGCAGTCTCATAGATATTCCTAATTACTCGGATGCATTTCCCCGACACTCCCAGCTGAAATAGTTTCCTCCATAAAATCTGGTGGTCTATAGAATCAAAGCAACGTTTATAATCCACAAAACATGCGTATACTTTTGAGCAGCTTTCTCTTATGTTAATTGCAAGCGCAGCATACAGATTAAAAACATTGTCTCGACATCCTCTCTTTTTCCGGAAACCCGCTTGTCCTTCATCCAAGATACCAGCTTCCCTGCCCAGTTTGAAATTCGTCGTTCCAGTATGCTGGTAAAAAGTTTAGTTGCCGTATTAATGAGCGCTATTCCGCGATAGCAGAGTGGGTCCTCTGTGCAGCCCTTTTTGAATATCATTTGTATGATGACTCTAGACCAATCCTCAGGAATTTCTTCCTCTTCAAATATACTGTTGAATAAACAATGCAGATATTGGATTCCTTCTTGAGGTAAATTCTTATAAAATTCGTATGCAATGCCATCCGTTCCCGGAGATTTCTTGGTCTTAGTTTGTTTGATGACAGCGATTATTTCTTCAGTTGTTATTTCCGTGTCCATTTTTGGATGACGTGCGTCCATCATTGTTAGATTTTCTGATCTCTCCCCTAGGTACATTCTTTTCATAAAGTTTTCCCATTTTTGCTTATTAATCTTTATCAGAAACTTCTTTCTTATTTTAAACTTGTTTATTGTTTCCCACAACTGAGTTCTGTTTTTAGTGTTTTGTATCTTTTCTTTTATATTTTGATTCATTTCGTTCTTTGCTCTCTTTATTTCTTCATTGTATTGTTTCCTGCTGTGAACGAGTTCTTTCACTGCTGATTCTTCATATTTTACTGTTTTACACTTTCTAATACTCTGTCTAAGCTTTCTTTTTTTAATAGCACAATTTCGATTGAACCAGTTGTTTTTTCTTTGTTTTTTATGTCTATTTATGTTTATTGACATGTTGAGCTTTTTAGCTGTTTTGTATATTGCTTTCTTCCACATTTCATGCATTGATTTTATACTCGGTCTTTGTTTGTTTTTGTCAAACACTTCATTGATGGCCATTTTCATATCTCTTATGTATTCGCTTTTTTTATCTGCATTCCATCTGTACGTTTCCATAATACGGTCCCTTTCGTCTCTATTTTCCGTCCCTGGATCATTTCTATCTCCTACGATCATCATCGCTGTTTTTACCTGTATAGGGAAGTGGTCTGATCCTGTGCAGCATTCCGGGCCCAGTACATAAAAATCTACAATATTTGGCAGGTTAGTCACATTAGTCCAAATGTGGTCTACCACACTTTTACCATTCATATTCGTGAAAGTAATGTTACCGTCTGAGTCTCCATTTGATCTACCATTCAAGACATAGAGTCCCTGACCCTCCATAGTTTCCGTCAGAATAATACCTCTTACATTTGTTGTCCCGTCTAAGGATTTTCTTTCGTTAGAAATCATAGTACCTTCAAAAATTTCATCTTCATCTATTTGGTACGGACCAATCCTTCCATTGAAATCCCCTCCTAAGATAAAGTTGTTGTCCATATAATTGGATTTTATCAAATCTAAAGCGTCCTCCAACGTCTCAGAATATCTCTCATTTTTAAGTGATGGCTTCAAATAAAATAAACCAATAATTGTCTCAGGTGTTGTATCTAACAGTCTTATAAGTATCCATGCGCTGTTTATTCCAATCAGCTCTACTTGATAACTCTTGTCTACCAATAGCGCCAGTCCACCACTTGCCCTTCCTCTTCTTCCTTCTATTTTCTCTGCTTTGCTTTGAAAAATATTATATTTGCATTTTTCTTCTTGAGTTAAGTAGATCTCACCTGTAACCCATGTTTCCACGAGTCCAATAACTTTCGAGCCGTTGAACGTTTTATCTTCTAGATCATTCCAGCGTCCTATACCTTCACAATTCCAGTAGGTTAGTAGTTGCTACTTCTGTGTTTCCTGTATGATTTGCGCGCTGTTGCCTGTAGGTTCTATGGTGTCTTCTATCGGTGGAGTATTATAAGTGGGTACTCCTTGCGAGTTAGGTTCAGTATGTGTGTCTTGCGTGCTTTGTAAACCACTAAAATAACCATCCAATTTACTTTGGCTCAGACCTAATTTAGAGTCTGAGGAAGATTTCCATTTCAAATATTTCTTGGTTACATTGTTGAAGGCCTCCGTGCTAGGTGAGGTTATGGCCTTTCGCTTATTTGAGTTTGTCAAATCAAAGTCCTCACTCATTACTTCATCCTCCTCTTCCTGTTGTCTTCCTCCAACTGCTCCTTCTTCAGCCTCGTTATTTCCAGCTTCCACAAACAGTCGGTCGTACCTGACGTATGCCTTGTTGCCCTTTAGTTTTTCCTCCTTCGCTTCCTTAAGAAGCTTTTTACGGGTTTCTTGAACGTCTGGTGGAAAGTCCTCCTTGATTGAGATTCCTGTGTTTTTTAGTTTTCTTCCATTGGTTATAACCTCCATTTTTCTCTTCCAAGTCGTTAGACCCATCAATATCGGTTTTTTGTCGGACGCTTTTCCGATCCTTTTGACAAAATCTACTTCAATTCCTTGTATTTCCACTCCCATTATATCCTTGATAAGTTTTATCACTTTTTCTTCTAGACTTTTAAAATTTTCACCTGGTTCCTGTTCCACCCCAAAGATCACTAGAAACTCTTTATTAGTAGAACATATATACAGACAAATAATGTTAAAAATAAATATAAAAATTGACAATTTAATAATATAAACAAGAAGAAAGAAAAAAAAAAAATAAACAAAATATACACACATGTCCTAACTAAAAGGCGGGGTTATTGCCTATGATCCTGAGACCTGAAGTTCTACTGGTAGAACATTAAAATCTCCTCAATATAAACCTGAGTGTCTATAATTTTTTTACTGAACATGTTCAAAATAATGTTCTGGGAGTAGAACGCTCGGTCTATATACATGGAAAAAAATTTCAACCTTCAGGTCTGTATAAAGTAAAACTCAATGTTCTACAATTAAAACGTTCGGTCTATATCCAGTAAAAAGAAAAAAAAAACACTCAGGTCTCAGGAGGCTATGGCAGTCTCTTCCACCCAACCCTTTCTTTCTCTTCTTACCTTGACCGTGGTCATGACGTGCTGCCACGTGGCGCTACTCCCCTGGGGTTATTGCCTATGGCAGTCTCTTCCACCCAACCCTTTCTTTCTCTTCTTACCTTGACCGTGGTCATGACGTGCTGCCACGTGGCGCTACTCCCCTGGGGTTATTGCCTATGGCAGTCTCTTCCACCCAACCCTTCTTTCTTTCTCTTCTTACCTTGACCGTGGTCATGACGTGCTGCCACGTGGCGCTGCTCTCCTGGGGTCCCGCCACCAGATGGGTGTAGGAGGGAGCCGCCGGCACATTGGGCACGCCCGCCGCCGCCAGGAGCTTCAGCTGGAGGGACATCTTCTCCTCCAGGAGGAGGGCCTGCTCCACGTCCTTCTGGCGGAGCACCGCTGAGGAGGGGGGGGCAGACAGTCATTAGTCATTCAGGGTGTCTACTAAATGGTCAAAGTAAAATTCCCTGACTTTTCCAGGTTTTCCAGACCATTTTTCCAGTTTCTCCAGTCTACTTTTTTAAGGAGACATTATATGTATATTAAATAAGACGTCAATCTGCCTTCTATTTTTTTTTTTTTTTTTTTTTTTTTTGCAAGCCCACCGCCACGCCACCAAACCAAACATTTTTTCTAAATCAATTAAATGAGTTTTCTGGTACGTTCTACGATATCAACATTTAGCACCTACTGGGGAAGAGACATCAGCAGGATATCGAATAGGTGGATATTATGTACAAATTGCTTACTCATGTACTATTTGATTATTAGTACACAATAGGTAGGTAATGCATATTAAAATAATAGTAAATATGCAAATTAGACATGTCATATTTTTAGAAAACATGTTTAGCTCCTTGCTTTTAGAAAACATGTTTAGCTCCTTGCTTTTTTTTCAAATAAAAAATCTAGTGTGATCACCACAAGACTTTTATTACCTTATTGCTAAGAAATCACCAATTCTTTTCTCGTAAATTTGATAAAAGTTCGCTAACGGAAGCTCCTACCAAGAATGTGTTAGGAATGATAAAAAAAGAAATACACAAATTATATTCTTATATTTTTTTAAAATTTCGCCGAATACTATACTTTCCTGATTATAGGATAAGGAAAGTTAAAACTAAATGTAATAAATCAACACACAAATAGGAACCCTAAAGAAAATTGAAGAACTTTCAGGGAAAACCCTGAAAAAAAAACCTGCTAAAATTTTGTTAATCTTATCAAAAAGTGGTTAAGAGTGTTTTGTGTTTCTTACCAAAGAAGTATTATCACAATGCCTGGATTACAGTGGCGCCGCAGGCGATTTTTTTTTTTTATCATTTTCATGACAAAATTGGATCTTGAAAAAAAAATTCCCTGACTTTTGGTGTTTTTCCCAAAATTCCCTGACTTATGGTGTTTTTTTCACAAAATTCCCTGACTTTTCCCTGACTTTTTTGGTCTCGAAAAATTCCCTGACAATTCCAGGTTTTCCAGGATTTCCCTGACCAGTAGACACCCTGGTCATTAGTCTCGGGTCCAAAATTTGTATTCTTAATTTGGTTACAGTTGTTTGTAAGGGATACCTTCCGTTGCGCTCGTGTTGACCCAGCACCTAATTGGGAAGTATTGTCTCACTTCTCGCCCACCAGATGGGAGGCATACTACGGGATGGGCAGGCTACAACACAGACCACAAGCGTCTACAGTAGCTCCTGTTTCATGGCTACGAAATAAAAGACGGCTGTGAAAGACTCATCTTTAAAAAAAAAAAAAAAATGAAGCGTCAGTGACGATTTGCTATTTTCTCAATTATTTATTTACACTTTATTAATTTAAGTATATTTGAAAGGTAAAATATTTCTTCGAGCTCACTACCGAGAGGAAGCGTGCCTCTGATGCTCGAGCTTAAATAGATAGATCCCCTTTATTGATTGGACATATTATATACAACACAAATAATTACAAATTAAAATACAATATAAGAGAAGAAAAAAAAATATATCCATAATATATGTCCTAACTCATTCAATCAATTGTAAAAAAAGAACACAATAACTCCTCCGATTTCTAATCCTAGAAAATTCCGGCCCAACCCAGGCTGGGTGAGGTCAATGTGGGTAGCGGGTTTGTGAGTTTCCTGCGAATGGAGGGTAACACCCACGTCGTGATATGACCATGCAGTTGAAAGCGACGTTGAACCCAAATTAAAAGAAAAATTAAACTCGTATTTGTAGCAGGTCAGAATTGAGTTATATTAAAACATGAGCACAATATAATATTGGATTTACGGGTGATCCCCGTTTCAACCATTTTCTTTACCAAAAAATTGGTCTAGCCATTCAAAGAGGAAATGCTTTTTGCATCCTCGGTTCTCTTCCATAAGGACGGTCCCTAGGAGAAGTTTTTTTTATATTTAAAAAATAAAACATGAGTTATTTTGTAAATCAAAAAAAAAAAAAACAACACCATGCATTGTGCAATTAACTAGATCTCCATTCAGTATGTTACTATGTACATCTACAGTCTACATACTGTAATAAACAAAGAGTAAAATAAAAGCTAGGGCGGAATTAATAGACCGTTTTTTGTAATACCTTTGTGGCACTAAGTCACGGATTGCGTACTGTGTAAGAAGATAGGGAAAACTGACGCTTAGAAATGACTTGAGTTATTGTCTATTAGGGCAAAATAAATAGACAAATTCTATAATTCAAGTCATTGCTAAGCGTCATTTTACACAGTACGCAATCCTTGACTTAGCGCCACAGAGATATTACAAAAACTTCCGCCTATTAATTCCGCCCCTAGTCCTTCATCGGCTTTTTTTTCGCATGCTCTAAAAAAAGGAAAACTTAGTTGAGAATAATATATTATGCTGACAAGGTGATTCATTACGTGTTCTATTTTCTACTCTGTTTTTTTTTTTAGGTCCTCTCGATTATCCGGACTTTTAAATGGGACCTCAATTATCCGGAATACCTCCAGCAGACATGAATCCGGATAATCGAGGTTCCTCTGTATTGAAATAAAAAGATCTTTTATAGTTCTTCATTATTTTCCCCACCTTCAGCACAAGAATTTTTATCTTTTGAAGGTGGGTATACCCTCATTATGTTGTTGAAGATGTTATTTATGAAATATATACATGGAAACTTAATAAAAAATAAAAAAAATGATAATAAAAAAATCGACCTCAAGAATATCAAGACAAATCAGTGGGTTCTAGTCTACGTGAGAATGAGTAAATTACATGGGGTGGGGTACCTTCGAATCCGAGACTGGCATCTGGGGGGAGGGGGGGTGCGTTATGGGGGTAAGAGAAGGGAGAGGGGGGTAGATAGATAAGGTGTTGGGTTAATATGGGAGGTGTGGTAGTTTGTACAAATTTTATACATTACATTGTACCTAGGAGTATAGCGTGTAGAAATAAGAAGTGAGGAATCTTAGTTGCATGGAAACGCCACATAGCGCGACACCATCGCAAAGGAGTAGAATATTTCTCATGTTCTATTTATGTTTATATTTTATATATTTATGTTTACATTTAATACCGGGGAAGAAATTTTGTGAGGGACGAGGAGAGGAGACTCCTTTGCGATACTAGCGCTGAGGACGCCACGATGTATGCCGGCGGGGGGTGGTTTCCACACTTCTTAATTATCCACACTATGAAAGGGGTATGGTAGTCTCGTCGTATTTAATACAAAAATGTAAAGGTTTTAGGCTATTTACTTCTACAACGCTGATATTTCAATTCAAATGACACCCAAGCTACCATTCAGATATGGTGCCTTCGATATGAAGTAAAATAATATTCACGCTATTTTTTGAGTGACGGTAATCCGGCCTAAAGCTTAACCTACATTACCTAAAAAAATCATTTAAATTGAAGAACTATTCAAATTATAAAACGAATAACTAACGGGTAGTTTCCTATGACTTAAACAAGTAAACTAATTATGTCTCTTAAACTATTTTACATTCACATTTTTTTTATATATGTTGTTTGTCTGTTTTTCTTGTTTATATTGTTCTCAAGTTGATATTTTTATCATTACTTGTTTGTACATAGATTTAATATTAATAAAGAATTCAATAATAATAATAATATCGCCTTATTTATACTGCCCGATTAGGACTATTAAGTCCCATTCTTCCAGCAGTAAGCCCAAGATGTATTATTCTGTGCGGCCATTCCACGAAAAAGAGGAATTCAAAAGTGAAAAATAAATGTTATGACTGTGTATCCTAATTGCTGTCAGAAGATAGTAAATATTTTATAATTAATAAATCCGTTTTGATTTTTCGATTTTTTTATTTTTTTAACAAAAATTCAGTAACTTTTTGAGAGGTCGGAAAAGAAAATTTTTGGTTGGCATTCTGGAGCTAATTTAGAGAAGTCAAATGAGCTGTTTTTATGGATGGGACATAAACAGCTGTTATAACTTCAAAATAAACATGCTTTCAATTTATTATCTTTTTCAGATTTTTTTCTTAGAAGTAAACTGTTTTCATGAAATTGAAGGATGAAAATTTGAAAAGTTAATGTAGTGTCCGTTACAAAATTTATAGTTTTTTTTAGGTTAAAAAAGCAGCGAAATAAATTTTGATAAACCATTTCGGCTAAAGTAAAACCAAAGGTTTCAGGTGAGTGAAATACATTTTCTTGTTTTTTTCATTATTCTCTTCATAGGTTTTTTTAGTGTTGCGGACACTACTGTTATGGACACTACTATAGTATATGTAGTGTCCATACATCCTGTATTTGCCAGTTTGAAGAGTATAAGTCAACCTACTACTAAATATGTAGTAGATATGTTGTTTTATTATTCAGTATGATCTATTCATCAATCGACAATCTAAAACTAGAATTGAAGAATTTCATGCAATTTGTCAGAAGGCGAACTTAAAGTTATGTTTTTAAAGAAAGCTAATAATCTCTACATTGCCGATGCCACAGATGAGACGTATGTCTCATTTGATCAAGTGATAAGAGTATTACCTGCTCCTGACATGATTAAGAAGGGGGGTAGAATATTCTACAAATTCTAAGCAATATGTACTAGGCATAACTACCTATATGTCACAATTCACAAGCAGGTATACCTGTCTGGTTAACATTCTTTACCTATAATTAGGTATTTATGTTTAATTTTGTTACTTTTCATGTTTCATTTTAAAAGATTCAAGTGAGAAAATTTATTTTATTTTAATTACGACTCCTATCCCAAAGTTTTTTTTTTTTTTTTACAAGTACTTAGTACGTACCTAATTGATCTCAAAGTTTTCATTTTTTCTAATAAAGTGATAAATATTTTTTGTACTAACATTTCTCATTTTGTTTTTATTGCTTTAGAGTACCTCTAGTTCATGTGTTTCCATCAAATAACTGCATAAGAGTGAAGATAATTACTATAGAACTTTTTGTAGAGTCCGCGATGTAGTGTCCGCAACATGACACATAATTTTTGGAAATGCAAAACTCAAAAATGACTCTACATAAAAAAATGAACAATACATTATTTTAAAGTAAATATTTTCCTCTTTAAAAAAAATACGGCACTTTGAAGGTATTTTTTCCATAGGGACTGAACTTTACATTTAATTATAAGGTTCTCAAAAAAATCAAATAGTAAGGTAGTGTCCGCAACGGCAACAAAAAGTGGAATAACAGCTAATCCAGGAATCTTTGAGAAAAAAACCTACAACTAGTTTATAAACTATAAAAATATAGAAATCATATGAGCAAAAAAAAAAATTCTATCTCTTTTTATTGTTCCACAAATTTGTTTTGAAGAGTAAAAATGTAGTGTCCGCGATATATGGAATGGCCGTGTGGTAAAAATCCCGAATGGGCCGATAACTTGTCATGTCCCGGCTGGGTTTCGAACCCACGACCTCTGGAATCTTTGGATTCACAGAGTGCCGCCTTTACCACTGAGCTACCGGGACAGACAATAATAATAATAATAAAGTACTACTAATCTAAACTCACCCACTATCTGACGGATGTGGGCCTGTTTCGCCTCCAGCAGCTTCTGTTGATCCTCCGCTGATAACTTGCTGCCTCCTCCTCCTCCACTATCCTCCACATCCTCAGGACAGCGCTGCACTGCGGAGCTGTGGGGACATTAGTATTATTAGTAACACATATACAAGTGTAATAACTAGCCATTAATCAATCAATATTTAATTATTATTAATATAATTAATAATAATTTTAAGTTTGTGTCTGTAATAAGAAGACAAAAAAAAATCTTATATTTTGTTAATGTTGTAAATTGGTCATGTACCGTGGGGTATACCGTATACAGTACCCAACGGTATTTATTATTAAATATTTTATTGTGTTTAATATTATTTGCTTGTATTGATAACTTGTTGGAACAGCAAAAATAATTAATAATAAATTTTTAACAAAGAGCTTTTATGTGACATTTAGTACCATTCTGTTGGTCTAGGCACTAAAGAAGTTATAAAAACTGTTTGCAATATTTGGAACTACTAAATGACCGTTCAAATAAAAGTTAACCATTTATTTATTTACTTACAGTTTAAATTGGACATATTATAATAACAAATTAATATACAATATAAGAGAAGAAAAATATATAGAAAAAATAAATAAATACATAATATATGTCCTAACTAAAGGGCGGGGTTATTGCCTTTGGCGATCTCTTCCACCTTTAAAAAAAAGCATTAAAAAAAGTAAAACCTAAGTGTCAAAAATCTTTTGTTTTGGGTTGAAAAGAAGGTTTAAAAATAAAAATATACAAACAATTAAAAAAGAATAAATGACCTTTTCAAATTAAAATAACGTTAAGCATCACAAAAGTAAAACCAAGTCTCAGCAAACCTTTGTTATTCGGGTATGAAAAGAAGGTTTAAGAAAAGAAAAATTAACGAAGAATTAAAAAAAAAAAAAATGCCCCAGCCCTAAAAAATCATGTATGAAAAATATAAAAAAAAAATGCCACTGCCCGGATTCGAACCCAGGACCTCGGAACAGCAACTCACCGGATGGCGTCGATCCACGCCTGCTTCTCCTTGGGCTTCACAATCTTGAGCTCGAACATCTCTGGCTCCGCAGGGTTGGATGAGATAAGGTAGATGCCCCGCGTATCCGCCCCTGCTTTCTCTCGCACCAGCAGCTTCTGCAGAGATATCACCCCTGTCTGGAAACAATGATAAAAGTCAAGTTAAGCAACGTCCAGCAAGGCGAGGACTTGGATGAGATAAGGTAGATGCCCCGCGTATCCGCCCCTGCTTTCTCTCGCACCAGCAGCTTCTGTAGAGATATCACCCCTGTCTGGAAACAATAATAATAATAATAAGTCGAGTTAAGCAACGTCCAGCGACGCGAGGACTTGGATGAGATAAGGTAGATGCCCCGCCGCGTATCCGCCCCTGCTTTCTCTCACACCAGCAGCTTCTGTAGAGATATCACCCCTGTCTGGAAACAATAACAATAATAAGTCAAGTTAAGCAACGTCCAGCGAGGCGAGGACTTGGATGAGATAAGGTAGATGCACTGCTGGAGTCCTGCAAGTGTTAAGCTACGTCGGTCGTGGCGACATACCTTATTGTCGGGGGTGAAGAAGGTGTACTTGGGGCCACTGGTGGAGTCCTGCAAGTGTTAAGCTACGCCGGGCGTGGAGACATACCTTATTGTCGGGGGTGAAGAAGGTGTACTTGAGAGCACCGCTGGAGTCCCGCAAGTGTTAAGCTACGCCGGGCGTGGCGACTCACCTTATTGTCGGGGGTGAAGAAGGTGTACTTGAGAGCACTGCTGGAGTCCTGCAAGTGTTAAGCTACGCCGGGCGTGGCGACATACCTTATTGTCGGGGGTGAAGAAGGTGTACTTGAGAGCACTGCTGGAGTCCTGCAAGTGTTAAGCTACGCCGGGCGTGGCGACATACCTTATTGTCGGGGGTGAAGAAGGTGTACTTGAGAGCACTGCTGGAGTCCTGCAAGTGTTAAGCTACGCCGGGCGTGGTGACTTACCTTATTGTCGGGGGTGAAGAAGGTGTACTTGAGAGCACTGCTGGAGTCCTGCAAGTGTTAAGCTACGCCGGGCGTGGCGACATACCTTATTGTCGGGTGTGAAGAAGGTGTACTTGAGAGCACTGCTGGAGTCCTGCAGGGAGTACTTGTGCTGGGAAACCTCCTGAAGGAAGAACAGGATGTCCGACAGAACGATGACTAGAACTTCTTGACTTTTGCCGCGGCCTTGCATGAGGGAGGCCAGGCCTTCGAACCTGGGGACGGCAAGAAAAATTTGGGTCAGTATTTTTCCTTTCAACATTGTAAAATGTAATGAAAAAAGTCTTTATTTGTACAATTAAATTTACACACAACCTTTTTTTTAGCTATTTTTTTAAAAGTTAAGTTAACGTTGAGGTTAACGCTCGAAACATTTTCTAGCACCTAACCCTCAGAGTCTTATTATTAATTGGTCACATAAATCAAATAGATGAGGAAAATCCCATCGCCTAAACGAAAGAGTCCGTCGCAACATCGATAGCCCGTCGCCTAATCGTTTGAGCAACTCGAATTTTATAAGTTTCGCAATATAGTGTTCCCTCACCTGAGTTTCCGGTTGAAATTCAAGATGTCAGACTTCTTGAACTTGACGCCGCGGTACTCCGTGGAGCTCTTGGCCTCAATCCTGTTGTACATCTCCAGCTTGCGGTCCTCCTTCTCCTTCTCCGCCACCTGGGCGTTCACCTCTATCAGGATGTCCTGGGGGAACAGAAGGGAATAGTATAGTAGACATAGACAAGGGTTGGGTGGAAGAGATTGCCAAAGGCGATAACCGCGCCCTTTAGTTGGGACATAATTATATTATGCATATATTTATTTATTTTTTTTCTTCTTTTTTAATTTGTAATTATTTGTGTTGTATATGATATGTCCTATTAATAAAGTGTAAATAAATAAATAAAATAAACAAAGACAATTTTTTTTTTTTTTTTTTGATTTTAAATATATACATAAAGATGAGTGTTTTACAGACTTTTTTTGTAGCCATGAAACAGGAGCTACTGTAGACGCTAGTGGTCTGTGTAGTAGCCTGCCAATCCCGTTGTATGCCTCCCATGTGATGGGCGAGAAGTGACACAGTACTTCCCACTTAGGTGCTGGGTCTACACACCGCAGAAGTTGCTAGTTCACTTATCACGTATCATGAATATCATGAATAAAAAAAAAGTAAACCAATTCAAATTCAAATTACCCCTTTAACCTTCCATCTAGTGCTATGCTAAATCTCAGACTTTCGAGCGCAATTGATCTGTGAGCTGTGATATTAAATCAATCAAAACACATCTTTTTTAAAGCTCTTAATGTTCTTTTTTACTATTTCACACAAGATGAGGGATTCAATAAAGAGATGGTACTTGTTACACTATAGGTCTACAGTGCACAACACTACCACATAGCTCACCTTGATAAGGAGTTGTGCTTTGTGCAGTTTCTCCTGTTCCAGCTTGTTCTCCTTGGAAGTTTTGATGAGGGGTTCAATTAGGAGGGGGTACTTGGTCAGTCTTTGGGTCACGAATAGGATACACTCCGGGATGCCTTTCTTCTTGAGCAGCGGGTTCAGCTGTGGGGAGAGAAGAAAATAGATGTTTGGTTTGGAGTCATTATATAAAAAATAAAAATAACTCGAACAGTAACAGCTGAATGCTTTTGCTTTTCGTGTTAAATTTAGGACTTGGTTTCCCATTACTTAAGTAATCATAATTTCTAGCCAGTGTCGATGGCGCGTTGAATGCACCGATTCTCCTAAGATCACTGAAGAGAGGGAACGTCCAGCGAGGTAATTATTTCGTAATGCTGACATCCCGCCCAACCATGGCTGGGTGAGCTAGCAGGTTTGTGAGTTTCCTGAGATTGCAGGGTAACAACCCCGTCGTGATACGACCATGCAGTTGAATGCGACATTAAACCCAAATTAAAAAAAGGCAACGTCCAGCAAGATTAGAACTCGGCAAAGCGCGCATCACTGGAGAAGTATTCCTTGTAGCAGTTGACTCCTACCTAGGTTCCACTCACCTGGCAATGCTTCACGAACTCGGCAAAGCGCGCATCACTGGAGAAGTATTCCTTGTAGAAGTTGACGGCGTCACGGTGCCGGGAGCAGAACTCACCGTACGCTGTCTTCAGTCTTGATGCCTCTCCGCCTGTAATGTAATAATGAATATTTATTTTAGTATTTTTTTTTTTACAATTTTTGTGGCTCTCCTAGGAATACTTCTAAGGAGAGACCTTGTTACAATGACTTTTACAATAGAGAAACATAAAAATACAATTTCATATAAATAAGATTGAAAAGTAAGGGGGAAAATTTACCTAATGCAAACAGTGCAATATTTTTTTTATTTTTTTTTAAGGATAAATTCTGTATAATTTCAAATACTTTAGCTTTTAACGTAGAATGACAATTTTGTTCTACATACGTATAGCGAGCATTGACATAGTAACAAGCGATAGTAAATAAATATAAAAAACAAACCAGCCCTACCCGGTCTGTCCCGGTAGCTCAGTGGTAAAGGCGACACTCTGTGAATTCAGAGGTCGTGGGTTCGAAACCCAGTCAGGACATGACAAGTTTTCTTCCTAAAATCCCATTTGTGATGACCACATAATAATACGTCTCGGGCTTACTGTTGGAATAATGGGACTCTATTAACTGTTGGAATAATGGGACTATTAAAGTCCCATTATTAAATTATTAAAGACCATTATTAAAGACTTTAATAGTCCCATTATTCCAACAGTTAATAGAGTATAAAAGACTCTGACGGTTAGGTGGTAGAAAATGCTTTAAGCGTTAACCTCGCCTGGTGGTTAACTTCCACCAAAGAGTGTTATTATTATTAATATCTGTTTTTGACAGCAACGTAAACCACGCCGATTTATTTTATTAATTCCCCCGGGGTTAAGTGGCAGAGAACGGGGTTAAGTGGCAGAGAATGCCTAAGGCATTAACTTCGCCCCGGATTACATTATACATTTAAATTTAATTTTTTTTTTCTGTATCTTATTTTGTAAATACCTATTGTTAATTTTTTTTTTTTTTCTTTGTTAATAATTTATTGTTGTATGTATTGTATAAAAAATAAAGTGTAAATAAATAAAATAAAATCCCTGTTACCTGAGAACTGCTCCAGCAGAATGTCCGCTATCGACTCCACCACAGCGTTCTGTTTCTGCCGTCGCTTGAGCGCTGCCAGGAAGCTGAGGTGGATCTCGGTGAGGTCTTTGAGTCGCGGGAACATGCGGTCTATGCTGGGACCCGCCAGGTGGAAGTGCTTCTGAATTCCGTCCACGAACACCTGAGAGAGAGGAGAATATATACTGTGAATACCAATTGTACTGATATGTATTTATGTTTTATTTTACACTTGAATACGCTTTACCCGTAAATATACAATTACAAATTATGTTATACCAATTGTACTGATATGTATTTATGTTTTATTTTACACTGGGCTTGACCCGTAAATATACAATTACAAATTATGTTATACCAATTGTACTGATATGTATTCATGTTTTATGTTTTATTTTAAACTGGTCTTGACCCGTAAATATACAATTACAAATTACAAATACTATACATTTAGAAGTAGTCACTGTGGCAGAGCGAGTTAGCGCGCTAGGCATTGCACACATGGTGACCTGGGTTCGATTCCCAGCGGGGGAGGATTTTTTCTGCTCTGTACTTGGATGTTTGGGGTCCACTCATACCTCGTGAGGAAAAATGAGTAGTTACTTGTATGAGTAACGACCAGTGGCGGCATTACCAGAGTAAAAAGAAAATAATGTAATAGAATAATTCGAAATGTAAAGGAGGCTCTTAGTAATGCTGCGCTACCCACAAAAAAAATGTGAAGAGGCCTTGTTGTGCTTCACCACAAAGAAATTCGTACATACATACATACTATACATTTAGATAAATAAAAACTAAGAATCTATACAGCACATTGAATACGCCAGTTCTTGGTCTGTCATTGAAGTGATCATCAAATTCGTACCATTGATCTGGCTATTCTAGTCCCAACTGAGGCTAGGTGAGGTCAATTTATGCAGCTGGTTAAGAGTTTTCAGCAAATGGAGGGTAAAATTTAATCCTTATTCGAAACAGGGTTCTCTTTGTCTAGAAAACCCCATGAGTAATGGATTAACCATTTTTAAATTCAATTTCATTAAAATATCATATGCTCTCTAATATTCACTCTAGTATTAAAGACAAGGACGCATATAATGTGAACAATCAAATAAAATTAAAATATTTATGGTAAAAAAAAATCCTGTCGTGATATGGTCATATAGTTGAGAGCGACATTAAACCTTATTTTAAAATAGCTGTACGTATATAAAGTAATAATACTTCTTAGTGAGAAGTTAATTAGTAATTACCAAATACGGTACACATAAGGTTGGAATTTCCGGCCCACTTCAGGCCGGGTGAGGTGAGACTCACCTTCTGCATGACCCGCTAAGGTTGGAATTTCCGACCAACCTCGCTGTATGTATATTGTATACAAAGTAATAATACTTCTTAGTCAGAATTTAATTACCAAAAATACGGTACACATAAGGTTGGAATTTCCGGCCCACCTCAGGCTGAGTGAGGAGGAGACTCACCTTCTGCATGACCCGGAGCGTGAGGCAGTGGTGCTTCTCGGTGAGAATGAACTCGTAGATGTGCTCCTGGCGCTTCACTTCCTTCTACCTCGCTGTATGTATATAAAGTAATAATACTTCTTAATTCCGGCCCACCTCAGGCTGGGTGAGGAGGTGAGACTCACCTTCTCGGTGAGAATGAACTCGTAGATGTGCTCCTGGCGCTTCACTTCCTTCTATCTCGCTGTATGTATATAAAGTAATAATACTTCTTGATTCCGGCCCACCTCAGGCTGGGTGAGGAGGAGACTCACCTTCTGCATGACCCGGAGCGTGAGGCAGTGGTGCTTCTCGGTGAGAATGAACTCGTAGATGTGCTCCTGGCGCTTCACCTCCTTCTACCTCGCTGTATGTATATAAAGTAATAATACTTCTTAATTCCGGCCCACCTCAGGCTGGGTGAGGAGGAGACTCACCTTCTGCATGACCCGGAGCGTGAGGCAGTGGTGCTTCTCGGTGAGAATGAACTCGTAGATGTGCTCCTGGCGCTTCACTTCCTTCTACCTCGCTGTATGTATATAAAGTAATAATACTTCTGAATTCCGGCCCAACTCAGGCTGGGTGAGGAGGTGAGACTCACCTTCTGCATGACCCGCAGCGTGAGGCAGTGGTGCTTCTCGGTGAGAATGAACTCGTAGATGTGCTCCTGGCGCTTCACCTCCTTCTACCTCGCTGTATGTATATAAAGTAATAATACTTCTTAATTCCGGCCCACCTCAGGCTGGGTGAGGAGGCGACTGACTCACCTTCTGCATGACCCGGAGCGTGAGGCAGTGGTGCTTCTCGGTGAGAATGAACTCGTAGATGTGCTCCTGGCGCTTGACCTCCTTCTCCTTGAGCCGCTTGGCGAGCTCCTTGCTCACCGTGGGCACCCACGAGTCTGCGTCCTCTTCCTGGAGGCCCAGCCCTGGGTCTGTGTCGAGGTCGGCGGCCGTCAGGGGCGACGCGTCCAGGAACTCGAAGGGCACCAGGGGCGTGTCGTCGGTGTAGCTACGGGCGAGAGATAATAATAATATCGCCTTATTTATACTGCCCGATTAAGACTAAAGTCCCATTATTCCAGCAGTAAGCCCAAGACATATTATTATGTGGTAAAAACCCAATTGGGAGGATAACATGTCATGTCCCAGCTGGGTTTCGAACCCACGACCTCTGGAATCTCTGGATTCACAGAGTGCCGCCTTTACCACTGAGCTACCGGGACAGAGATATGAGAGATGCTATGTTTCTCATTTTGAGTACATATGTAAGATAAGCTGAATTGGAACCAGTTGTTCTGATATATGTATTAATTTTGATGTATACGTAATATTTCTGTTCCAAATTAAGGTTTATTTATTTATTTATTTTTGTAAGATTATTTTATTACTTCCGAGAAATTTCTAATATTAGAAATCGGAAGTATTGTGTTCGTTTTTGTAAAAGAAAATATTTTTTGCTCCGATTTTTTAAAATTAAGGTTGTTTTTCAACAGCATGGTCAACTGGTCAATTGGTCATTTACGACGAGGGTACTCTCTATTTGCAGGATACTCACAAACCGGCTGCCCATAGTTTAATATACAGGGTCTGCCAATAGAAAGGAGTCACTCGAAATATCTAGAGAACGGATTAAAAAATTGAAAAATCCTGAAACACATGTACCATTAAATCACAGTAGAAAATTTTTCTGGGTTTTTTTTTTTTATTTATCATTACCAGGGCAGGTGTTAAGGGGTCAATTTAAATCCGTTCTCTAGATATTTCGAGTGGCTCCTTTTTTTTGCCGGACCCTGTAGAGACAAGCTCAAAAATGGATAATTTCAGGACGTTTTTTTTTTTTTTTTTTAATATACACAAATATGTGTGTTTCATAGCTTTTTTTATCTCGTAGCCATGAAACAGGAGCTACTATAGACACTTATGGCCTGTAATCCTGTACTGTCACAATTTTTAGTAGGTAGCATCGACATTACCAGAACTAATGCTAATGCATCATATCTCCAACCAACCGGCATATTCCAATATCCATCTCGTAATGCCACCACTGGTCGTTGCCCACTCTACAACTACCCCAATTGTCCTCACGAGGCTGGGATAGGTCCCGACATCCAAAGTACAGAGCCGAAAAAATTCCAACCCCGCCGGGATTCGAACCCGGGTCACCTGGAGTGCAAGCCGAGCATGCTACCGCTAGGCCAAGTGACTACTAAAATAATAATAATAATATCGCCTTATTTATACTGCCCGATTAGGACTATTAAAGTCCCATTATTCCAGCAGTAAGCCCAAGACATATTACTATGTGGTAAAAATCCCAATTGGGAGGATAACATGTCATGTCCCAGCTGGGTTTCGAACCCACGACCTCTGGAGTCTTTGGATTCACAGAGTGCCGCCTTTACCACTGAGCTACCGGGACAGACAGGGATAAAATAAAACAAAGGTTCACTCACTTGACATGGTCGTGGTGGTGGTGGTCTCCATCCTTGTCCTCTAGAATTTGACTGAAAAGAGAAAGCACAAGCATGAGACATGATCTTAAGTAGATTAATAAATAAAAGCTATAATAATAATAATATTCCCGGTAAACATGTATTCGTGGAAAGAATCATGTGTACAAATTATAACGATAAAAAGAAGATAGTTACAATAGGACAGACTTTAAGAGCAAATGGAATTTAAAAACAAGGAAAAATAAAATAGGTAATACAAAAGAAGATATTCTTATACAAGAACAAGTGTCAAATAAATAAAATAAAGTAAATAATGTTAAAATGACCAGTAAAAATGAAAGAAAACAAAATAGGTACGTAAAAAGTTATCATTTTTGTTTTAATTACTTTCGTGATGTCACAACTACTCAAACTCGCTTTACTAAATCATTGCTGGACTTGGGATTTGAACCACCATCCGTACGTCGGTTACAAGAAACATAAATAATAAAATGTAACATTTTATACATATACAGGGTGTCCCACCAAACTTGGACACCTCAAATTACTCGGCCCCTGAAAGAGTTTTTGAAAAATAAAAAATCCTGGGGTACATGGTATTATTATGCGGTTTCAGTCATGAAATTTTTTATATACAGGGTGGTTCAAAAGTCAGAAATTGAGGTGTCAACTTTCGATTTTTAAATGGATCGACCTGAATTGTATTTGATAATTTTACTTCTAAATGGTTCCTGAGTACTTTTTTAAACCAAAATTTTACATACAGGGTAGTTTTTTTTCGACCAATTTTTTTTCTAAATCTCGAATAACTCAAGTTTGTTTATTTTTTTCGATAACAAGAATAGAAAGTGTTTGTGTAATGAAAACACGGACTTTCAATTGGCATCAAATTTTTTTATACAGGGTGGTTCACAAGTGAAATAATGACTTGATTTTTTTTAAAACTGAGTTTTTTAATTTTTTATTTAGGATTAATAATTCTAACCTAAATTTACACATTTTTTGTTAGTCATATCGAAAAACAAAACTAAAGTGTTGTACAGGGTGAGACATAATTTTATTGTGACACCCTGTATATGGGCAGTCAAAGAGACGTAAAATTAAATATAAAAACTATATGGGCAAGAAAAACTTCGATTTTTTAATTATATAAAAAAGTTATGGTGTTTTAACTAATATTGTCACATGGACCACCCTGTAGATATTTTCTTAAAACATCATATGGGTAGTCGAAATTGTCTAAAATTCAACGAGGAGTCCAAATATGAAAGAAAAAAATGAATTCAAAAAGCCATTTTCAATTTTGTGTCTACACCTACCTACTTTTTATTTCTAGTTTTAAAATCATTCAGTGTGTACACCAAATTGAAAATGGCTTCAAAATTCGTGTTTTTTACTTGTTTTTCCCCACGATTCGAAGTCTTCGTTGAATTTTATACAACCTCGAGTATCCACATGATAGTTTAAGAGAATATCTACAGGGTGGTCCATGCGACAATATTAGTTAAAACACCATAACTTTTTGATATCATTAAAAATCAAAGTTTTTCTTGCACATTTAGTTTTTATATTTAATTTTACGTCTCTTTGACTGCCCATATACAGGGTGTCACAAAAAAAAAAAAAAAAAAAAAAAAAAAAAAAGTCTCACCCTGTATAACACTTTAGTTTTGTTTTTCGATATGACTAACAAAAAATGTGTAAAATTAGGTTAGAATTATTAATCCCAAATAAAAAATTAAAAAAACTCGGTTTTAAAAAAAATCAAATCAATATTTCACTTGTGAACCACCCTGTATAAAAAAAATTGATGCCAATTGAAAGTGCGTGTTTTCATTACACAAACACTCTCTATTCTTGTTATCGAAAAAATTAAACAAACTTGAGTTATTCGAGATTTAGAAAAAAAATTGGTCGAAAAAAAAACCACCCTGTATGTAAAATTTTTGTTAAAAAAAGTACTCAGGAACTATTTAAAAGTAAAATTATCAAATAAAATTCAGGTCGATTCATTTAAAAATCGAAAGTTGACACCTCAATTTCTGACTTTTGAACCACCCTGTATATAAAAAATTTCATGACTGAAACCGCATAATAAAACCATGTACCCCAGGATTTTTTATTTTTCAAAAACTCTTTCAGGGGCCGAGTAATTTGAGGTGTCCAAGTTTGGTGGGACACCCTGTATTAATGATTTTGTCACTGTGTCGTTTTGGCAACCCAAGTTTTGGGTAGTTCTTGCATAAAAAATATTGATTGCTTCTCTGACTATTTTAAACTCAAATTTAGATCGCAAAATCATTCATGACATAGAATTAATACTTTAAATAACAAGTACCTTCCTCATAATAATAATATAAAAAATATATATATAAAAAATATTAATTAATTACAAATAAATCATATCTTATCTTAGTAACTACCTAATACCTACCTAAACAAAATTCCAGAAAATTATGAACTTTTTATAATTGAGAATTTAAAGATCCTCAAATTGAGCTCGAAAACGAATTGTAAAAAAAATCCAAGAATAAACCTGGAAACTGGATGAGATAAAGAAAAAAGGAAACTTGAATATGGACAAAATATTTGGTTGATAAGTCTGAGTTACTTTACTTTCCATAAATTTCTAATATTAGAAATCGGAAGTATATTAATTTCAAACTTTACATCTATTCAGACATCATTCGATACTATTATAGAATGGCAATATGAAGCTTGAAACTAATACATTCAATAAAAATGGTAGGTCTTTTTCATGATATCTAATACACACAATTACAAATGGTGATCCCCATCTGTTCGTCACATCGTAAGCGAAAGTCAAACTTTTAATGTAAAATATTTGTAAGGCAAAAAAAAATTTTGCACTAATATTTCATCGGTTA
>CM044955.1:7950066-7971046 GCA_024516035.1 Bactericera cockerelli
AACTACCCATATTAATCTCACCTAGCCTAGCCAAGCCAAAGCAGGACCATGAATGCTAGTCTCATGTGTTAAGGGAAACAGAATTTTTTATGCTCAAGATCTCTTGACCATAGGTTGGCTAAAAAAAGGTTCTGGTTCAAGCAAAGAAACAGCTGAATGCATAGTGCTAGATAGTGAAATTTTTCACTCTGTGGATTTTATTTAGATGTACAATACTTTATAAAATATAAATATTCATTATAAAATGAATATTTCACTGATAGGTGGTTCTGCCACACTAAAAAATGATGTTTACTTTGTGACATGCTTCCTGATTACTTGATTTAAAATTAATTGGCCAATTTACTGTGCACTGTTCATAATAACAATAATAACTATTGTGCTCTCTCTACCACCTTATTACTATGAAGGCCCTTAAATTTTCAGTTAATTTTATATCTATATAAAAAAAGTGTTCCACACTATTGTGTTTTATAATTTCACTAGTCTTAACAAGTCAATTTTGTTTTAATTTAAGTATAACAATGTTTTTTGGTAATAATTCTCAAAGCAAACAACCCAGCAATTCTAATTAGCCACAGCAGTATATAAATTGTCATGAAGGATTACAAATACATAATAACATTCACTAATCCATGTTCAACCCCGTTAGACATTGCTTAACTTTTGCAATTTCATGAAAACTAGTGTATTCCATGCCCCATCTTCATTTTCTGCTGGCTATTAGTTTATTTCTTTGTTATTTTTGGTTTCTCAAAAGAAATATATTTTAATTTACATAGTATTATTATTTTATTGTGATTATGTACATGTTATGAGCATATTTTATAATTGGATATCATTATTTTATTTCTATACTAGCTAAAACCTGGCATTTTGTCACCATTAAGGTTTTTTCTCATGGCCGGTGTCCCAATAAAATTAATAATAACACTTTTAACTGGAAGGTAACCACCAGGTAAGGTTAAAGGTTATGCTCAAAGCATTTTCTACCACCTAACCCTCAGAGTCTTATTATTATGTGGTCACAACCATAATGAGGAAAAAATTGAAACAACGGAACCCTACGCTAGGTTGATTATCTGACTAGCGCATTAACCACTTGATTACCAGTGCACTTGAAAATTGTATTAGATATTTTAATTTTGATAATTTTCTAGTATGTTGAAGGTGGCTTAGGGGGGGTGAACTCTCAGTGAGAGTACCGTTTGGTATTGTAACCCCAAGAGGACATAGTCAGCCAGACATGCATAACTTTGAGTTTTATATGTAGAGATTATACCTACTTAGAAATACTTGTGATACATTGGTACAAGGTCTTGTGACATGGTGGAAATTTGATAGTGCATTTTACACTTTTGGGACAGTTTTTTTTAATAATAAACACTCTTATTGTAAAAATATAATAATGTTAAAGAGTCTTATTTGAATTGTGTTGTTTAAAACAGATTAGTTATTTTCTTTTTCTTTCCAAATTTCTATATAAAAAAAAAATATACTCAAAATTGTGTGTGTGTACATGTTAAAAAAACCTATTTAAAATTTATTACTTTATTTTTATACAAAAAAAATATTCTTCATGAGATTTGAATGTATGGCCTCTAAATTAAATAACTGAAATTGAATTTATGCCTAATATACATTTGTTTCTAGTATTTTTTTACTATTATTATTTGAAAAAAAAAAAAAAAAAAAAAAAAATGCATATAATGGGATTCGAACCCACAACCTCAAAATCAAGCATTTGATTATTATGTAGTATAATGTACAGTATAGGTAAATAGGTATGTCAACATTGTGGTAGTGAGTTACTACCCATCCACTAGAGAGCGCTACAAGTAGCTGGAAATAAGTGGAACAAATCCAGTTGACTTTGGGCAACTGACTTCCAGTTAAAAGTTGGGTTACTTTCCAGTTCATTTCCAGTTGATTTCCAGGTGGAGGTCAGGTGGAAGGTAGAAATCTCCAGCTGATTTCCAGGTGGGCAAGTAGACTTTTTCCACCTAACAGTATGGTATACATCCAGTTGACTGTGCTGTCTGGGTTAGCACTGCTTTTCACCATCTAAGGGGAAAATTAATAGACAAAGTATACATCACAAGTCATTGCTAATAAGTGTTGGTTTTCACTCTCTTACACAGTACACAATCCACGACTTAGCGCCACAGAGGTATTACAAAAAAGTCTATCAATTCCGCCCTCAGACAGCAAAATGTAGGGCGGAATTAATAGACGTTTTTGTAATACCTCTGTGGCGCTAAGTCACGGATTACGTACTGTGTAAGATAGGGAAAATCACTTACCAACGAACTAAGTTATTGATGTTGTCTATTAATTCCGCCCGTAGTCTTAGCTCCACAGAGGTATTACAAAAACTTCTATTATTATCGCCCCAATATCGGAATGACGATCTAAATTATTAGGAATTTTTTAATACCCTAATGGCGCTAAGGCTTGATTTGCTATTAGATGTTAAAAACCAGTGTTTAGTCATGACTTAAAAACACAATTTTGTATATTCATTTCGCGCACTTTCATGTAGAAAAATCTAGCTCTATGTTTTTTTTTAGGCAACACTGGTGAAAGTTCTACCATCTTGTTATCTAACCCGCGAACGTTTTGAATTTGATTTTTCTAAAATTAAAAAAAAAAAATTGTGAAGGAACATTTCATTTAATTAAATAATTATTCATTTGAAATTTTGTGTTATAAGTTATTATTGCTGTGTCTGAATAAAATAATTGAATAAATCAAGTAAAGTTTAGAGCTTAATTTAGTGGTATGACTGTTTTAAGTTGAAGGTAAAGAACAAGAAGTACCTAATTTACAAGGTGAATACATTATTAATTCCTAGGCTAGTGTTGTATCCTCTCTAACACTTGTTGTTCCCAAGGAATCAGGACTTCAGCTTTACCAGGAAATTTTAGATGGAAAGATTTCCCAAGCACCAAGACTTGTATCTTTAGTTCAGTATTACACCCTGTAAAATCTTGAAGATTTATGACTTTGTTGAGATTCATCAGGTAGGTCTTGGCTCATGTAGATATAACATCACATGATCATTTTGGAGCTCTGTGATAGGTGGACATTGATCAGATCACCTTGAATCTACATGAGCCAGGACTTAGCAGCCACATCTCAAGCCAGCCATTAGAAATTTTGAAGAGACCCTTAGTAATATTTATAATAATATTGCCTTAATTATACTGCCTGCTGAAGACGGTTAAGTTCCATTGTTCCAGCAGTAAGCCCAAGACTTACTTATGATTTGTTATAGCATACATATTGTATTGACATTTTGTATATAAGTCTTGCTCCATTAATAAACACCCATTTACCAGGCAAATTATTATTATTATGTGGTAAAAACACCAAATGGGAGGATAACACATGTCCCAGATGGGTTTGAACCCATGACCTCTGGATGACCAGATCACCATCTTTACTACTGATCTACCAGGACAGTACTGCTGTGCAAAAATTGCATATAAGCTCTGTTTTCACCACTAAAATATCAGCTTTGAGCCTATGATTAGCTCAGTGGTAAAATACTGCAATGCTGTTTGATCCTCAGAGCCAACAAAAAAATTGTATTGAAAATTTGGTAATATTTGTTTGTAAGGTATACCTTTCAGTGTGCTTGTGTTGACTCAGCACCTAATTGGAAAGTATTGTTTCACTTTTTGTCAATCAGATGGGAGGCATACTACAGAATGGGCAAGCAACATAGATAACAAGCAAATTGTCATCACATCAACTCCTTCACATTTATAAATTAAATCTTAAAAACTTATATTAGTCTCTTTTCCATGCATCCAGACTAGCTGCATGCTGTATTGCCAAAGCTAGTCTACATAGATAACAAGCATCTACAGTAGCTGTTGTGAAACACTCAACTTTAAAAAATAAAATAGGAAAAGCTGGTATTTTCCTTATCAGGTAACCTGGCAAAATAATGAAAACAACATCAACACAAAAAAGTGAAATTCTGTACCTAATGAGTTGATAGAGTTTTACTACAACTAATTACTTTTTGAAAAACAGTCAAACCTGGATATAAGGTCAGATTTACTTCTATGGGTAAATTTTATGTTTAAAAATTTACTCCCATATTTTCTAAGTAATCTAAGATTTTACTAACCTTTGAGTACAGAAGTGGTGTTTTTGTGGTACACGGAGTGTCCTTTTTTAATATTAAGTTGTGTTTCACAAACGATCTCTAAATTAAATAGGTTTTTTTTTTCGTTTTAAGTGGTGTTGCTTTGGCATAGGCCTAAAAAGCCGTGTGTTTCCATTGTCAATAACAACTGAGTTAAAACAAAATCCGTAAAACTTTAAGCAACTTTAGACGTATTTATAGTGTTTTTTATGCCTATTGAACAGTTTTCGGCAAAATTTTGAGCATTTAAAGCCCTATTAAACGAAATAAATTATAAATTAATTCATAAAAGTTAAACGGTTTGTAAACAGCTGTTAACCTGCGCCATTAAAAATTCAATTTAAACCAAACAAAAGAACAACTAAACAAAAACAAGACACTGAAAACAAAAACAGTAAAATTCTGTAAACAAACATAAACATTCGCATTTTTTATATTAAAAAAAAACATTAGAGAAAAGTTTTACTTCTTCATTTTAATAATTTAATTCAAACACGATACATAAATTTACGTTATCGATCATTCAAATCAAACTTAAGAACCAAAACTAAAACAAGCGTCAATACGATACTAGATACTCATTACGCACAGTGATCATAAGATAAAACATAAACTGCACATCTCTTACTTCACAAAACTTAAAAATGAACTGTCATAAGTGCAAAGAGGATGTCTTCTCTGAAGAACAACTGAAGTGCCTAGAGTGCAAAGCTGTCCTTCATGCCGAATGTGCAGGAATAATGGAAACACTATTCAGAAAAAAGTCTAAGGAATGGAAAGAAAATTGGAAATGCATGGATTGCAAAAACTCAAAGAAGAGCGAAACCCCAGAAGATAACAACAAGGTAAACAAACAGTTGAACGAAGACCCTAACCAAATAGATACAAATGTCTTAGGGGCGAAAACAATGAAGGATATGTTTGAAGGGCTAGAGAAAAGGCTAGCTGATAAAATGGACCAAATTGAAGAAAGTATGAATTTCCATTCAAAACAATATGATGACATACAAGTAATGTTAGAGGACATGAAAAAGAAAATGGAAAAGATACTGGATAAACAAGAAAAGCTAGAGAAAGAAAATGATTCATTAAAGAAGAAAATTGCTGAAGTTGAAACAAAATGCGAAGAAAAGATGGACGCACTGGAAAATAGATCTCGAATTAGCAATTTGGAAATCAAGAACGTACCAGAAACACAAAAAGAGGATGTTGAGGAAATCGTAAGGAAAATAGGAAACGCCATAGGTATCTCACACATTGGTGAAGGGGACATCCAGGTGGCTCATCGGGTGGACCAGAGAAACAAAGAGAGAGGGCAAAGGCCCATCATTGTCCATATGGCGTCAAGATACCTTCGTAACAAGTGGTTGAAATACTTCAGAGATTACAACAAACAGCCTCATAAACTTTCGGCGAAATCCATCCATCCAAGCTTACCAGATAATACGATCTATTTAAACGAGCACATCACTGTAACAAAAAAGATTCTTCTCAAAAACGTTAAGGATTTTGCAAAAGAAGCTGATATTAAATACGTTTGGATAAAAAACAGCCAGATCCTGCTAAAGAAAGGCGATGATGCAAAGCATGTTCAAAAAATTAATACCAGAAGAGAGCTCGAAGAATACAAATTGCGGAATGGGACTTCTTTCACCGACTAAAGAAGAAACATAAACCAAATTCAACTTCGCCCATTTTCATCCAATATACCGAGGAAGCACATACAAGTTTAAAAGTAAAACCAAATAGATACTGTTCTCATGTTGATTATGTAACGGAAATGCATATACCTATGAATCTTATTTTGTATACCTATTACCTACTAACTAAATTCCAATTATCTACCTTTTTAACTAGTGTGATTACTCTATTCTGTAATGACACCTATCTTCATATCTGTACACTCTTAAGTATTAAGCTACTATTGATAATATTTATGATAAGCATTCAATATCTTTATAATTATCTCCTAACAAAAGTTTTGTTATACCTTTCGAGGTTTTGTTTCTTTCAAATGTATACTCAAAGTCACTCTCGAGAACTTACTCATAAGCTCTTGAATCTGGGTCTAATATTTTTTCAATGTTATTATTTTGTTTATAAGAATAATAATAATAATCAAAAATGAATGAGCTAAACAAAAATAATGCTTTATTCGAGTTAGTTTATGAAGAAGATAAGGTTATCGAGGGGAATATTGATGAGTGTAGAGAATATTTGACCAGAAGTGAGGGATTCAAACTTTTTCACATGAATGTTCGCAGTATTAGAAATAAAATTAACGAACTGAAAGTCATCATGAATCAGATCAAAGGGAAAGATCTCGACTGTATCATTTTTAGCGAAGCCCATATAAATGAAAATATCAAAGCAGAACAGCTTGATTTGGACATAGGACATTTCAAGACGTATGTCACACAAAACAATAAAAGAAAATCAGATGGCATCGTTATATACATAAAGGGGTCTCTAAGCCATTCAGTTCAAGAACTTAGTCTAACAGATTGCAACTGCATAAAAGTTAACATAACTAAATACAATAAAAATTTCACCTGTCATGCTTTTTATAGATCACCAAATGGAAAAATTAATGTATTTTTAGATGAGCTCCCAGAAATTCTAAAAGTTGAAAAAAATAATAGAAATCACATAAATATACTAACAGGGGATATTAACATCAATATTTTAGAACATACTAACATAAAAGTACAAACATACCTAAACACTTTAGCAGAAGAAGGCTACATGCAACTATTGAATAAACCCACCCGTGTAGATAAATATTCCCAAACATGTCTAGACCACATTTTCGCGGGACCAAAAGTTACAGAAAACTTCTCGACATTTATCCTTCAAAATACAACATCAGACCATTACCCAGTAATTCTAAAAATCGATAAAACAAATAAGACCCAAGCCAATTCTAAAGAAAGAGATTTATACACTACTATAAACGAAATACAATACGAAAAAATTATAAACAAGCTTACTCTAGAAAAATGGGAATTGATTTATTCAAATGATGATCCCAACAATGCACTAAATTTATTCACAGGAAAAATAAAAGAAATTCAGGAAGAATGTACAACATCAAAAACCATCAAATCTAGAAAAAAAATAAAACCATGGATCACAAATGGGTTAGTAAATGCAATAAATAAAAGAAACAAACTTCACTTACTTGTTAGAAGACAGCCGCTGAACACAAAATTAATAGAAACATACAGACAATACAGAAATAAATTAAACAGATTATTAGAAACGACCAGAGCAGAATATCTTAAAACACAAATTGAAGAAACTAAAGGAGACCGACGCAAAATATGGGGTATCATTAATGAAGAATCAAAATACAAAAATAAAACGAAACAAAATATCGAAAAAATAGAAATAGAAGGTTCAATAATAAATATAAAGGAAAATATACACATAGCTGCTAATTATTTTAACGAATATTTCGTGAATATAGGCACAGACCCTATAATATCAATAAACACTTCTCTCGAAAAAGAGCACACAGAAAATCATAGTAACTTTTTTATGAAACAAATTAAAATAGAAGAAATTCGCAAGATAATATCTAATTTAAAAAGTAAAACAGCTCCAGGATGGGATGGGGTAGAAACAAATTTAATTAAAAAAATTGGTTCATTTATTTCGGCACCATTAAGCCACATTTATAACCTATGTATTAAGAAAGGTGTTTTCCCTGATCAATTTAAGAAAGCAGTGATTTGTCCTATTTATAAGAAAGGTAACCAACAGGACGTAAAAAACTATAGACCGGTGTCATTATTAACAACTTTTTCAAAAATCCTAGAGAAGTGTGTCAAAAAAAGGCTGGTAAAATATTTAGAGGAAAACGATATCCTTAACTCAGCACAATTTGGGTTTCGAGAAGGAAAGAGCACAAGTGACGCTATCCTTGAATTAGTAGAAGAGATATATCCTATTATGGACGAAAGTGAAAAGGGAGCAGCCTGTATGATGGATCTTTCACTTGCTTTCAATACAGTGAGCCACAACATCCTAATAAGGAGACTTGAACAGATAGGGATTAAGGGAACAAGCTTAGAGTTTTTCAAAAGTTACCTTAGTAATAGGTCCCAGAGAGTGAAATTAAATAATTACGTCGATATTAATAAAGAAATCAATAACAAAATTAAGAAGGTTACCATAAAAGAAAATTTTCTGAGCGACCCTGTTGATAATAAACCATATTCAGTCCCCCAAGGAACAGTGCTATCCCCAGTTCTATATAATATATATGTGTCGGACTTGTATAACCTACAATTAGAAGGCAAACTTGTATCCTTTGCAGACGACACAGCTTTGTTAGTAAGAGCATCATCTTGGCAGGAAGTACTCTCAAAAATGGCAAATGACATGAGGAAAATAAAATGTTGGTTTCAGGCTCACAATCTACGCCTGAACACAGATAAAACTAAAATAGTGCCATTTGCCATACAAAGACCCCAACTACCCACACAGACGATGTTAGTTGTCCATGAGAGTCCTGACTGCCAGGATTCGTGCTCTTGCTCTGCTGTTGAAATTGTGAAGGATATAAAATATCTTGGGGTACAAATGGACTGTTTTCTTAGATGGGACACGCACATTGAGGCATTGATTAAGAGACTAAGAAGGTACATATACCCTTTCTTAACCCTCAGAACTTTCCTACCGTTATACCTTCTGAAGGAAGTGTACCATGCTCTCGTTCAATCGGCCCTTGAGTACGGGATTATAGCTTATGGTAGAGCTGACAAAACAAAAATAACAAAACTTGAGACAGTCCAGAATTCCTTACTGAAAATAATATACAAGAAAGAAAGAAGGTATCCAACGGTAAAACTCTACCAAAATCTTAAAATACTAAACCTAAATAATCTATTTACAAAGAATATCTGTGACTACATACATAAAAACAAAGAATCACTTGTAAAAGAAAAGAAAACTAAACATCAACTTAGAGAAAGAAAAATAAATATTGAAAAATGTAAAAAATCAAAAGGCCAAAAATCATTAAAATATCTTGGTATCAAAATCTATCAAGAGCTACCAACAAAATTAAAAAACCAAGATGACTGTAAAAAATTTAAACTCGAACTCAGGGACTGGTTGAAAGAGGTGCAGAGTAAAAAATAAGAAATATTGTAGACATAAATATTTACTATAATAATTATACATACATGTAATATTCTATGATGTATATTGTATGTACCAACCTACAAAATTATCCATGTACATAATAACATGTGCTTATCTATTAACTTTTTTTTTTTTTTTTTTTGCCATAAAGAGAGAAACTATACAGCGAAAAAAGAGAGAAAGAAAAAGAGGGGAAGGAAGAGAATAAGAGAAAGAAAAGGAGACAATGATTGAGAAAAGGAAGTGAGAACGAGATAAATAATAAATTAGACAGAAAAAGAAAATAAACCAAAGAAAGAAAGAGAGACAAAGAGAGAGAAAGGGAGAGAGAGAGAGAGAGAGAGAGAGAGAGAGAGAGAGAGAGAGAAATTAAAGTTAAATCAAGTGAGAAAAATAGAACTATACCACAAAACAAGAAAATCACTGATTTTCTTAGTGTGGGTAGTTTTGGACATGCTATGTGAGTTAATATGTTATCTATTTAGTATTTAAGTTAATCTTACGTACCTATTGTAAAAATGTATTTTCAATGTATTGTCATCATCAATAAAATCAAATCAAATCAAAAAAATCAAAGAGAAACCTGGATAAATGAGGAAAAAAATCTGATTTTTTGAGTTCTCTAAGATGAAAGTTGACTGTTATTGTAATAATTTTTAAAATTAAATTTTGAGACATTATTTTTATTTTTTTTCATAGACAAATATGCTTGGATCCAACAATTCCAAATGGAACACGGCACTTCCAATCATCATCATTGTGGTCACCATTCCACTCTCCATGTTACTTTGGCTTGGGAACCTGGCTTTTACTTTCATAAAGTCTGATGACAGTGCTCAACATATAGGTAAGTGTTTAGATATACCTAGGTATACACTTTATTTTATTTTTTAAACATAACAATCATCAACATTATTATTAACATAAGAACTTGAAAATATGTATAATATACTGAAACAGAAAAAAAGATAACTATTAGAAAATTAGTTTTATATTTACAGTTACCTACTGTTGACAGTAGATCATCTTCTTTACTCAAATAACTAAAAAGTGAATTTCTTGAAACATTGGGATTCTTTGTCCATCAAGAAGCATATTTGATTTATCTGGGTTTAAGGCCAAAGAATGATAAAGTGGAGAAGGGTTGGGTGGAAGAGATTGCCAAAGGCAATAACCCCGCCCTTTAGTTAGGAGTATTATGTATATATTTATTTATTTTTTCTTTACTTTTTTCTTCTCTTATATTGTATTTTAATTTGTAATTATTTGTGTTGTATATAATATGTTCAATTAATAAAGTGTAAATAAATAAATACTGTTACTATAGTGTTGTTATTACCATGGTAACAGCCAATCACATAACTGAAATCAGATACTAAAGTACAGATAGTAACAGTGTCCACCACAGCAGAGTTCATTAATTCGGTCCTGAATACATTATTAAAGCATTGTGTTGCTTGTAAAAAATATTTCGTTCTAATTTTATTGCATTTATTTATCCAACAGAAACTATATCTCCTACAAGATGGTTTGCCGCTACTTTGATTCCAATTGTTATTGCTACCTGGGGGTTGAAGAAAAACAGTTTAACTCTGAGTGGAGCACTTCTTGGTAATGTATACGATTCAAGCATTTGTCACCACTTTGATTCAAATTGTTATTTCAAATAAATAGTATAGCTCCTAAACAAGAACTAATTAAGAGCCAACATAGAGATGAAAAAATGATAGATTTGTGACAAAAATAAAATAGCGAGCTATTAGCTCAATGGTTAAGCACTTGCTTGCCATGCGGAAGGTCCCGGGTTCGATCCCCCGTGCCGACAGATAAATTGTATTCTTAATTTGGTTACAATTGGTACCAAATTGGTAAGTATTGTGTCTCTTCTCGCCCATCAGAGGGGAGGCATACTACGGGATGGGTAGGCTACAATACAGACCATAAGCGTCTACAGTAGCTCCTGTTTCATGGCTACGAAATAAAAACGGCTGTGAAACACTCATCTTTAAAACAATAATAATAATAACAACACATCCTCCTTGAAAAGTTGTATGTATATGGATTTCTTCAATGATGTTTCCTTACATAATTACAAACTTGTGACCCAGATAAAATGAAGTCTTTAAAAATGATTAGAAGTCTACTCAAAGAAACTTAGGACAAAATTAATAGACGTTTTTGTAATACCTCTGTGGTGCTAAGTCTCGGATTGCTTACTGTCTTAGAACGAGAAAACTGATTTTAAAAAATTAGTCAATTTATAAATCACAAGAAACTCACAAACGAGTTACTCAAATGAACCGAACCCAGCCTTAGTAGAGCCGGAAACAGCCAGTATTACGAGGGTTCAAATTGTTTTTTTTTTTTTTTAAACATTTGAACTGCATTATTTCATGCTAACCTTAATTTCAGGTCTCATTGTCGGCTTTGTTCTCACTATCAGCAGCTACGCATTCCTCTCATGTCTCATGATATTCTTCATTACATCATCAAGAGTTACCAAATTCCGGAGTAATATTAAACGGAAAATTGAAGAGGATTTCAAAGAAGGTGAGTTTAATAAATGCCTGTTATGCCTAATAAATGCCTAGTGAAATATAAACAAGAATTACCTAATTCCGGAGTATTATTAAACGGAAAATTGAAGAGGATTTCAAAGAAGGTGAGTTTTATTCCCATTATGCCTATAATAAAAGCCTAGTCAAACATCATCAAGAGTTACCAAATTTCGGAGTAATACTAAAATCAACAGTGAAACAAGCAATTAATTTTAAAACTCGATTTTATTGTTAAGAGGAGGTAAATTTTATGACCAATTCAATACGATGTGCGGGGCTAATGAGCAGAAATCTGTGTCTAATACCCACTGACATCCTCCTCTCCCACTCCTATAACTAATGTACCCGGAACCATATAAAATACATTTTTTTGTATATACCTACAATTTTTATAGTCCATCTACAAACTGTATTTACACTTTTATAAATAAACTTCGACTTATCTATAGCGCTTTTAATATAATATTACAGTTAATTAATAAATGAGAGGAGCCCACCTCCACAACAAGGTAGAAATTATCTTAGGAGGTGTCATATAATGTAATTCAAAATTGTATTAAATAAAGAATAAAATCAACAAAAAAAAAAAAATACTTCAGGTAAAACTCGATTAGCACTTTGCTTTAATGTCTCAATTAGGCTTGAAGGAATGGCCGGTTAAGGTTTTAAAAATTAACATCTTGAAAATATTGTACTGCGTCTTTGGCAAACATCGAAAGGATGTCAGTTAGCAGTTGGTTAATATATTAGTTAGTAAGTTAGTAAATATACTAGTAAGTGCAGTTAGTAAGTATTAGTAAGTGCTGGCTGTATGGAATGGCCTTGCCTGCCAATGCCAGAAAAAGAAAGAAAGAAAAAAAATCTGGTGTAAACATCACACGACTTTCCTTATCTCCCAAAAAGGAGTCGAATTCCGCCACTGGTGACTGAACGGTAACAGATAACTAAAAATCAATGCCAAATTCGTGATCAGCACTTCAAAATCATTTAATTTGATATGTCACAACCCCCATCTAGGATGAATAATAAAAAAGTTAGTCCAATCGGGTCCCCCTACAATACCGGTAAATTGGGGCCGGTTTCCAAAAAGTTAAAGATATCAAAAAAATGATCAGAGTGAACCCCTATAATTTTTTTAATCTGAAAAAATGTTCTTCTCCAACTTTTTTTGTATCTTTAACCAATTCAAAGAAGCGGTGCTTGCGGCCAATATTTGCGGCCCTGCGGCCGCAGAATGCGGCCGATTTCAACCAAAAGTTTCATGGTTCGTCTGGTGTATAAAATTAATTACCATACCAAATCGCGTCTGTCTGTGTGTGTGTGTGTCTGTACACACGCACACAGACAGACGCACGGACCAATGGCTGAAAACCACTTTTTTGGTATCCTGAGGCTATGATTCGTCCAGAAATGTGAAAAGCTGGGTAGGTCAAATTTTCGACGAATACAATACTTTCCTTATTATAGGATAAGGAAAGTAAAAATATATTTGACTTTATTATTATTATTACGTATTTTCAGGAGGTCAGAGGAACTGGGTGCAAGTTCTGTGCAACGGAGGCATGGCCCCCCCAGCTGGCCGTGTTCTACATACTGGACGCGGGATGCGGGGAGAAGCCCATTGATTTCCAACTGGACTACAGGTCCTCGTGGCTTGCTCTGGGTATTCTCGGTAATATTTCTTTTGACATTTTCATGTCTTTGCTCTGGCACATAACCAAAATTATGTGACGAAATTATGTAACGAAATTATGTAACGATATTATGTAACGAAATATTGAATTGTAAAGGGAGAGAAGAGGGAAAGTGTGTGTCATGCGCACAATGGCGAAGTATTGAATTGTAGAGGGAGAGAAGAGAGAAGGTATGTGTCATGCGCACAATACGAAATTTGGTCAGTTGGGTTTTGGACCTTGAATAGTAAAGATGAAAATGTCCCAATGGTTGCAGACTCGTATGCAAGCGTTTTTTTCTTTATTTTTTAATACTTTTTCATCATTTATTTTTTATAAACATAATATATATAACAATTAACAAGCACAGAAACATAAATTAAGGGCGGAATTAATAGACGTTTTTGTAATACCTCTGTGGCGCTAAGTCACGGATTGCGTAATGTGTAACATAGGGAAAATCGACACTTACTAACGACTTAAGTTATTGATGTTGTCTATTAATTCCGCCCTAAATAAAATAATATTATATACATAGATAAAATGCTTAAACTTGTTTTTTGTTATTTCAATTGGAGTAGAAGAGACCCGAAGTGCGCAAGCATGTGTTGGTGTGAACACATTTATTTATTCATAATAAATTATTGTTTATCATTTGCCCATATTTTCCCCTCTGGCTGCTGCTCACATCAAAGCAGCTACTCATTTTTCCTCACGAGGTATGAGAGTACAGAGCCGAAAAAATCCGACTCCGCGGGGATTTGGATTGAAAGGAAATAGAGTAATCAACTTATCACATTTGTGTTAATCACTTAGCGTGATGTCTAGTGATGTGCCGCGGGGTAAATACCCGCGGGAAGGTAAATAAAAATTGGGTATTTACCCCAGGGGTCGGGTAAATTCCCCAAACTGCGTTTTCAAATATTCCTGCCCAAATAAAGTTTTTCTGACTTGAGCTCTATAAAATTTCAAGTGGTGGGTAGGAAGCACCTACTTTTTATTATTTGTGATTTAAATTCAATTTAAAAAAAATAAAAGTCTTCTGTTTCTAAATGTGGTTCTTTACATTTCCTGTGATATGTTTATTTGTTTGAATAATTTTACGTAGGTAATTAGAACCAGGGCAAATGGAGGCTGCAATCTAAAAGGCCTACTTGAGCAGAATAAGGCATGGCAGAACAAGTATGAGTAATATATGACTAGTTACCTAAAAATACATTTTTTATAATTAGTTCTGTAAATCCTAACCTTCATGATCAACATTTTAATGTTTATATCACAGAGAGAGGGATCAGGAATAGGAGAAGATGTTTTATTTGTATATTGGCAAGGAAATGTGCTAAAATGGGTATTTACCCCAAAAATAAATACCCGGGTATTTGAACATCACTAGTGATGTCACAACTAGTCGAACTCACACGGCTAATTATTTTTACCGAACTCGGCACTCGATCCCTCGCCCTCCAGCTTGTGAGTCCGCCGCCTTATCGAACATATGACCATGCAGTTGAAAACAACGTTTTCTCAGGTGTTGTATTCGTTCCGTTGGTTCAAATCCCACCCAGTGCATGATTTTTTTTCCCTATCAATTTGAGTTTGTGACCACATAATAATGAGACTCTGAGGGTTAGGTGGTAGAAAATGGTTACATTCCTCTAAAAAACGTTATTTTTATTTATTTTTTTCATTTTTTTAAAAAGATGAGTGTTTCATAGCCTTTTTTATTTTGTAGCCATGAAACAGGAGCTACTGTGGACGCTTGTGGTCTGTGTTGTAGCCTACCCATCCCGTAGTATGCCTCCCCTCTGATGGGCGAGAAGTGACACATTACTTCCATTGGTAGTCAAGTGGTTAACGCGCTAGTCTGGTAATCCAGGAAGCGTAGGGATCCGTTGGTTCGAATGCCACCAAGTGCTTGAGTTTTTCCTCATTCATTTGAGCTTGAGACCACATAATAATAAGACTCTAAGGGTTAATTAGGTGGTAGAAAAATGCTTTGAGCATTAACCTCGCCTGGTGGTAACCTTCCACTAAAGAGTGTTTATTATTATTACTTCCCATTTAGGTGCTGTGTCAACACGAGAGCACCGGAAGGATTATTATTATTATTACTATTGTATGATGTAAATTTCAGGGGCGTTTGCTCAGGTGTTGTATGATGTAAATTTCAGGGGCGTTTTCCTGCTGCAACGGGGACACGTGGGCCTCGGAGATTGGGACTGTGATGGGCTCCAGCCAGCCGTACCTGATTACATCCTGGAGGAAGGTTCCCAGGGGTGAGTGACCTGATTACATCCTGGAGGAAGGTTCCCAGGGGTGAGTGACCTGATTACATCCTGGAGGAAGGTTCCCAGGGGTGAGTGACCTGATTACATCCTGGAGGAAGGTCCCCAGGGGTGAGTGACCTGATTACATCCTGGAGGAAGGTTCCCAGGGGTGAGTGACCTGATTACATCCTGGAGGAAGGTTCCCAGGGGTGAGTGACCTGATTACATCCTGGAGGAAGGTTCCCAGGGGTGAGTGACCTGATTACATCCTGGAGGAAGGTTCCCAGGGGTGAGTGACCTGATTACATCCTGGAGGAAGGTTCCCAGGGGTGAGTGACCTGATTACATCCTGGAGGAAGGTTCCCAGGGGTGAGTGACCTGATTACATCCTGGAGGAAGGTTCCCAGGGGTGAGTGACCTGATTACATCCTGGAGGAAGGTTCCTAGGGGTGAGTGACCTGATTACATCCTGGAGGAAGGTCCCCAGGGGTGAGTGACCTGATTACATCCTGGAGGAAGGTTCCCAGGGGTGAGTGACCTGATTACATCCTGGAGGAAGGTTCCCAGGGGTGAGTGACCTGATTACATCCTGGAGGAAGGTTCCCAGGGGTGAGTGACCTGATTACATCCTGGAGGAAGGTTCCCAGGGGTGAGTGACCTGATTACATCCTGGAGGAAGGTTCCCAGGGTGAGTGACCTGATTACATCCTGGAGGAAGGTTCCCAGGGGTGAGTGACCTCATTACATCCTGGAGGAAGGTTCCCAGGGGTGAGTGACCTCATTACATCCTGGAGGAAGGTTCCCAGGGGTGAGTGACCTCCTTCTGTGAGCAGTTTTTTTTTATCTGAACGAAGCGAACCGAAGCTGACCTAGTCACTGAAATTCACTTTTTTTTATTTGACCGGACCGAAAAATCCTGACCAGAGTGGACCGGCTCGTTCGTTCGGTCATGGCATTTGGTTCGGTAAGAAGAAGAAGTGGATGATTTCAAATGCAAAATGTAAACAAACACCGATATCTTTAATGTAAACAAACCAGAGTTCCAAAAATCACTTTTTTTTACTCTTCAAATTTTGGTTGACCAGAGCTGACTGTTCGGTCTCGTTCAGGCTTTTCGTTCAATTAAAAAAAAAAAAACCGTTTTGTGTGTCCTGGTAGCTCAGTGGTAAGGAGGGTAAAAGTCCATACAGAGGGGTGAGTGACCTTCTTCTCCTTCTGTCTGTCCTGGTAGCTCAGTGGTAAATATACCTTATACCCCGTCTTCTTCACAGTTATTAACTTTGAATACGGGTATACCATCCAATTATTTTCATTGTAATAATTGTATCTTATACAAATAAATGGAAATATTGTTTAAAAAAGAGGGTAAAATTCCATTCAGAGGTTTTTTTAATATAAATATTCATTTATTTATTTATTTACAAGACAATAATAAGACAATGTACAATTTTATCTGGTACCTATCCCTTGGTATTTAACCCGGCAGTTGAATTATTCCATTCAGAGGGGGAACGCAACGAGTATTTATTTCTTTGTTTCATGACAATTTTAACATTCAACATAACATTTTTAGAATTTTACATGATAGGTACTTTCTTTTTTTCTTCTCGTTCTTATGGCGGTCTTCGTTGCACACTAAGGGTGGAATCAATAGACGATCTCATAATACCTCTGTGGCGCTAAGCCACGGATTTTGTACGGTGTAAGATAGGGAAAACCAACGCTTAGCAATGACTTGAGTTAAAGAATTTGTCTTATTAATCTTATTAACTGTACGTCTTAGAGCTTTAGCCAATCGATTTCTCGGGTCGAAGTCACAAAGCTATGACCCTTGTTTCGTGGAATATAAATGAGGTGTTTAATTTTAAAAAGTATACCAATCTTCCTTAATTATTTTTTTTTTATTTAAAAACATTTTATTTATTTATTAACAATATTGGATTTTTACAAAGGTTCTTTTCCTAAGCTAATGATAAAAGCTTCTAAGAATTTGTTTTTGCATACTCTACTACCATCACAAACAACCATAAAAACGGTGCTCTTTTCCAGGAACAAACGGAGGCGTCTCTCTGGTGGGCCTGCTGGTTAGCTTCCTGGGCGGCCTGGTGATTGGAGGGGCGTACTACGCCAGCACCGTGTACCTGGTGGACGCCAGCTGGCTCCTCACCTCGCCCAGCCAGTGGCCCGTGGTGCCCATCTGTGGGCTGAGTGGTCTAGCGGGCTCCATCATTGATTCTTTGCTCGGCGCTACGCTGCAATATTCAGGTAAGTACTTATACTAATGAAATGTTTTTGTAAAAGAAAAACACGCTATTTTTTTTTCTTAATGGACATACGTAACATCATTTAGAACTTTCCTTTAAAGTAGTCTAAACGACAATACTAATGTCCTATTTTAAATACCATGCCTCAGAGTAAAAGCATGCAAAGCGAGCTCGACTATTTTTCTTTTAAAAAACATTTCATTTGTACATTTTAAATAAAACATGATGAACATTTACAGTTTAAAAAAACTACTTATACTTTGATAAATATATATACGAGTATATTTTTTTTTTTAATTTATGGATTGCGAATCCATTTTTATAACACGCGGACCTACAGGGTGATCGAAACCACCCAGCCACTATCTTTTTCTCGAGAACGGTTTGAGTTAGGATCTTGAAACAAAAAATTGTTCCCCAATATAAAGTCTGAAGTTTCATGGGAAAATATTTTGAACCTCCGCCCACCGTCCCTAAGGGCGTTTTCAGGGGGGCACATGTCCGTTTCTCCCGAATTTTAAATGGAATGCATATTTTTTTATTCTACTTTCAAAACATGTAAAGCAAGTTAGTAACATTAGTAAAAAGAAAAAAAATATTCCTTGGTTCGAGTCCCGAAAAAATACGGTTTTTAGAAGAAAATAGGCCCAAGTTGCGAAAGTCATTACGGGCACCCGGTAAACCTTGTAAAAAAAATAAAAATGTCAAAAAATAGGGAAAGTTCTCTTCTTTAATTTGATGTACTTTCTTTTATTCATTGAGGAAGTCATAGGTCCTTAAATTGGTCATAAACTTTTTTCAGTTTCAAAAGACCAAAAGTCCAGAAATTTAAATTCGATCCCCTATTTTTTTTTCTTTTAAATAAAAGAAAAAAATTATTAACATACAATGCAAAAAAATTGAACTTTCTGCGATTTTTTCCCTTAAAATGGCAGACGAATAACCTCTGAAATGCGTTCATTTCCGTGCGCGTGAGTCATCACACGAGTCCGTGCCTGAAGTTTGTATGTACGGAACCCTCATTGGATGAGAGAAGTTAATGGCCAGCATGTATGTAGTCTTAATGTTTGGTGCGGTGTCCTTAGCACTAGGATTATTGGACCGTACTTCCTCGACAGAAAGCTGACGGGAGAGAAGTATTTAAACTTTATTTGAACTTAAAACCAACATTAAGGATACAATGTTGTTCCAACAAGACGAGGCCCCACCCATTTTTATCTGAGGGTGTGAGAACAACTTGATCGAATGTTCCCTCAGAGATGGATCGGTAGAGGAGGACCAAACTCTTATACCCTCCGCACCCCGGACCTCACCGTCATGAATTTCTACCTGTGGGAAAAGGTGAAATACTAAGCATACCGAACCAGGCCAACAGATGTGGAAAATGTGAAGCTGCGCATCATTGAGATCTCCCCGCAACATCACACTTGAGGAGCTAGACAGAGTTCATGCCACCTATCCTGGCAGACTCAGGAAATGTACTGCAGCAGAGGTGTTTTTGATCATCTCTAGAAGTGAATTACCTACATCGTACATACAAACTTCAGGCACGGACTCGTGTGATGACTCACGCGCACGGAAATGAACGCATTTCAGAGGTTATTCGTCTGCCATTTTAAGGGAAAAAATCGCAGAAAGTTCAATTTTTCTGCATTGTATGTTAATAATTTTCTTCTTTTATTTAAAAGAATAAAAAATAGGGAGTCGAATTTAAATTTCTGGACTTTTGGTCTTTTGAAACTAAAAAAAGTTTATGACCAATTTAAGGACCTACCTATGACTTCCTTAATGAATAAAAGAAAGTACATCAAATTAAAGAAGAGAACTTTCCCTATTTTTTGACATTTTTATTTTTTTTACAAGGTTTACCGGGTGCCCGTAATGACTTTCGCAACTTGGGGCCTATTTTCTTCTAAAAACCGTATTTTTTCGGGACTCGAACCAAGGAATTATTTTTTTTCTTTTACTAATGTTACTAACTTGCTTTACATGTTTTTGAAAGTAGAATGAAAAAATATGCATCCATTTAAAAATTCGGGAGAAACGGACAATGTGCCCCCCTGAAAACGCCCTTAGGGGCGGTGGGCGGAGGTTTAAAATATTTTCCCATGAAACTTCAGACTTTATATTGGGGATCAATTTTTTGTTTCAAGATCCTAACTCCAAACCGTTCTCGAGAAAAAGATAGTGGCTGGTGGTTTCGATCACCCTGTATATGTAATGCACCTACTTAAACTATAAAGGAAATATAAAATAATAGTATCACTTAACTAAAAATAAACCTATCTATTTCAACAAGAGTTATAATGAAAATATCAATTATTGCTTTTCATACAAGAGTATATGTTACATGCTGATCCTATAACTTATTTTAACTTATCTCTTCTTTGTTTTATGTTCAATTTATATTCTTTTTGTCTTATGTAAATATTGTGTATTAGCCTTTTGTAAGAATAGCGATCGGTGCGGCATTACGAGAAACAATAAATTATATGCATTTGAGAATGTGGGTAATTGGTAAGATTCCCAGCGAATGGAGTGTAAAACCTCCGTCCTGACTATCTATCTCATTAGGAAGTTAAAACCAAATAAAATTAACTGATCACAATACATCTAATTAGGTCCGAAGTGTTCATATTACAAGAGTTTCACTGAAAACCCTGCAACCAGCTCAGATATTAATAATAAAATACCAGGTAGCTCAGTCTGGTAGATTTTGTCAGCGTTCTAGAACTGAAAGGGATGAACTCATGTCTGGTAGATTTTGTGAGGGTTCTGGAACTGAATGAGGATGACTCATGTCTGGGATTTTTTTCAGCGTTCTGGAACTGAATGAGGATGACACTCATGTCTGGTAGATTTTGGGGGTTTTTTGGACGAATGAGGGGACTCAGCGGAATTTTTTTTA
>CM044955.1:7971146-8070002 GCA_024516035.1 Bactericera cockerelli
TCCCTGAGTGAGCAGGGATCCGACCCTGACCTTCACCCCCCCCCCCATTATAATTCTAATCCTTACGCCCCCCCCCCCCCCCCAGATACAGAACCTGAGTGAGCAGTACGCCCGTCTCTGCTCGTCCTGCCCCTCCCTGAGTGAGCAGGGATCCGACCCTGACCTTCACCCCCCCCCCATTATAATTCTAATCCTTACGCCCCCCCCCCCCCCCCACCCCCCGCCCCCCCCCCCCCCCCCCCCCCCCAGATACAGAACCTGAGTGAGCAGTACGCCCGTCTCTGCTCGTCCTGCCCCTCCCTGAGTGAGCAGGGCTCCGACCCTGACCTGCTGTCCAGCCTCCACAGTTCCCCCACCTACCACCAGGCGCGGGGCAGCGTCTCGCTCAACACTCCCGACATGCTGCTCAAACGTAAGTGTTGAATTCAGGCGACACAATATATTTAAAAAATATGTAGCGACCTATTTTTATGTCGACCGACATATTAAAAAAAAAAAAATAATAACAGGTTGGCTTCAGGTGGGGCGGGGGGCGGGCTGATGGTCTCCAGCCAACTTTATTTCAAAGTTGGCTCGTCCTGAACCACATATTTCTATGTGCGATCAACCATCATGAGGACTTGGACTTTTATTTTTATAAGCCATTAAACCCTTAGGAAACTGCAAGCTAGCCTGGCTTGTAAGGGTCGGCTAGTCCCATTATTTATAAGCCATTAAAAGCCTCAGGAAACTGCAAGCTAGCCTGGCTTGTAAGGGTCGGCTAGTCCCATTCTCAGTTTATAGTCCTCACGCGAGACACAGGTCTTCTCCCTGTTTAAAGTCCCCCAGCCAGAATTCTCTGTCTCTACTTCAGTGGATTGATAGTATGCGTATAACAACTTTTTATTTAATTCTTTAGTCCAACGCATACGGCCCGTTTTTTTTTTATTACGGTGACATGTTGTACTGGGTGATGAGGTACGTTCAGGTGAAGATAGCATCGACAAGGAGGAATGTCCAGAGGAATTATTATTATTATTATCATGATTGCAGGAGGCTCCATGGACTGGCAGGCGCCGGACTCGTCTGAGCTGCTGAGGAGGCGAAGCTGGGCCGCGCTAGATGCTCTGGAGGAGTGCAGCCTCCAGGTGGAGAGGAACAGGAGGTGAGTGGAGGGACGTATGTGAATTCCTCCGATTTAATGACTCTCTAATTGCTCCGGACTCAAATTCCTCCTCGGTTGATTTTGGGTACACGGGGACCACATGTTTAATTCCTCCGATTACTGTGGTCAGGTAGATAAACTTTTTCATGTGAATTCCTTCTCTCATCATAGATAAATTTATTTTATTTGAGGAGACTCCTTGTCAGACAAACGGTTGTCAGACTAAATGTTGTGTTTCGTTAGCCGGCTAGGATAGCTTGGGTGAGGGACTTAGGTTAGGTTGAAATTAGCGCAGGATTAGACCGGGTCACTGCGCGACCCGGCCTAACCGCCTGCGCTAATTTCAACCTAACCTAAGTCGGCGGGCCAGTCCAGTTCCTCCCCAAAAAAATTATACGTTAAAAAAAGGTATACGCTAATTCCTCCTCTAAAAATTAGAACACTCTTTTCATTTTTTATTAAGAATTCTTGTTTTTATTGTTATTCATAAATGAAAATGAAATTATTGTCTATTGGAATTTGATGCGCAGGCGGTTAGACCGGGTCACTGCGCGACCCGGCCTAACCGCCTGCGCTAATTTCAACCTAACCTAAGTCCCTCACCCAACCATCCTACCCGACAAACTGAAGTCAGTGATCTATCGTGCAATCTCACCTTGTTAACTTTACCTAACCCTATCTAACTACAAAATTCCTCTAACTAAAAATTCACTTACGCATCAAATTCCAATAGACAATAATTTCATTTTCATTTATGAATAAAAATAAAAACAAGAATTCTTAATAAAAAATGAAAAGAGTGTTCTAATTTTTAGAGGAGGAATTAGCGTATACCTTTTTTTAACGTATAATTTTTTTGGGGAGGAACTGGACTGGCCCGCCAACAGCCCCGACATGAATCCAATCGAACACCTATGGGACGAGTTAAATTACCTTTCTTTTCGTGTCATTCACAAAACTCCAGGATGTAGAGAAAAAATTAAAAAAATCCTCAACTTTGAAATTTTTCTTGCCCCGAATTTTTTGATGATGAGTGTATATTCTACAATACAATACGAGACAGCACGGCCAATCTGCTCAGCAGTACTGAAGAGTATGTTACTGTCTATGCAACTTATATAAAAGAAGAAAGCAAAAGCCTTTTTAAAAAAGATCAAAAATATTTATTTAATAAAAAGAACTTAGAATAATTTTACAAGTACAAAATAACTTAAGTATAAGAAATTAATATAGCGGAGTGCCACTGCGCGATGCAAGGCTTGAGTCTAAACTGAATACAGGACAATGGGTTATGACAGTGGAATGCAAATAACAATAGGTGCTGAGCGAAAGCTAAAAGAGTAAAGTCAGCGAGAATGGTGGACTTAACTTGCATACATATCACATGTATTATATTCTCCTCCCTTGCTTCCTCTTCAGTGTAAGTCTGAGTAGCATGGAGTCAGACATGGACTATCTGCTGGGAGACAGCAGTACTGAAGAGTATGTTACTGTCTCTGCATACCTATCACATGTATTATATTCTCATCCCTTGCTTCCTCTTCAGTGTAAGTCTGAGTAGCATGGAGTCAGACATGGACTATCTCCTGGGACACAGCACTGAAGAGTATGCTACTGTGCATGCATACATATCACATGTATTATATTCTCATCCCTTGCTTCCTCTTCAGTGTAAGTCTGAGTAGCATGGAGTCAGACATGGACTATCTCCTGGGAGACAGCACCGCCAATCTGCTCAGCAGTACTGAAGAGTATGTTACTGTCTATGCATACCTATCACATGTATTATATTCTCATCCCTTGCTTCCTCTTCAGTGTAAGTCTGAGTAGCATGGAATCAGACATGGACTATCTGCTGGGAGACAGCAGTACTGAAGAGTATGTTACTGTCTCTGCATACCTATCACATGTATTATATTCTCATCCCTTGCTTCCTCTTCAGTGTAAGTCTGAGTAGCATGGAGTCCGACATGGACTATCTGCTGGGAGACAGCAGTACTGAAGAGTATGTTACTGTCTCTGCATACCTATCACATGTATTATATTCTCATCCCTTGCTTCCTCTTCAGTGTAAGTCTGAGTAGCATGGAGTCCGACATGGACTATCTCCTGGGAGACAGCAGCACTGAAGAGTATGTTACTGTCTATGCATACCTATCACATGTATTATATTCTCATCCCTTGCTTCCTCTTCAGTGTAAGTCTGAGTAGTATGGAGTCAGACATGGACTATCTGCTGGGAGACAGCACCGCCAATCTGCTCAGCAGTACTGAAGAGCCGACAGGGGTGAACCTCATGCGGAAGCTGAGTGCGGGGAGCAGCCTGGTGTCTCCCAGGCGCGTCACGAGGCTGGGAGGGAACTCGTCCACTCACTCACTGAACGAGGCTGACCTACAGGTGAGTCTTCGCCCCGGATTACAAAACAATTGTAATTAAAAATTAATATTAATCTTTATTATTATTTTTTTTGTACATACTTCTAAGTTTTTTTTTTAAATTTATTGTTATTAATTCTTTGTTCATGATTGTTTTGTAAAAATAAATAAAGTGTAAATAAATAAATAATTTGTCCACATACCGACCTCTCAATAGCTTGATCGACAAGGTGGCGGACTTGTAACCTGGAGTTCGTTGGTTCGAGTCCCAAGTACAGCAAAGATTTAGTAAAGCGAGTTTGAGTAATTGTGATATCACATTGGGATTTAACACACATATGATAACTTTTTAATTTTATTGAAGATTTTTTAATGATATATAAAATAATAGATCAATTCTCTAAAAGTTCACATAGTAGTCAGAGGAAAATTTAAATGTAGTTAAACATTGTAAGATAAATAAGGGCGGGGTTATTGCCTATCGCAATTTCTTCCACCAACCCTTAGACGCTTAGACCACATAATATCATATATCCGATCCGGATTTTCAATTCCGACGGACTTTTCCCAAATTTCTTCTATTTATTTATTTACACTTTTTTTTATTTACAAAACAATCAACATCAACAAATTAATAACAATATTTTTTTTTAAAAAAAACTTAGAAATATACACAAAAAAATAAAGAACAATATTAATTTTCAATTACAATTGTTTTGTAATCCGGGGCGAAGTTAACCCAGATAACGCGGTGAAATTTTTTGTTTTATTTTTTTGGAGTGATATAAATTGAGTCCTGAATCAAAATAAGTGCTGTCAACTTATCACTCGGACTCAAAACAAAGAGCTTAAGGTGTCGCCAACTAACCTCAACAAGCTGAATTAATTAGAAAAATCCACAACGTTAGTACCTTTCACCAGATGGGGCTGACGTCCTTCCAGAAGGCCGTCCTTCTGGAAGGACGTCAGCCCCATCTGGGTTAATGCCTTAGGCATTTTTATTTTTTTTTTATTTTTATATATAACAATTTTAAACATTTTATTTATTTACAGTCGAACCTGGATAAAGAGAACTTGGATAAAGAGGAAACCCCTATAAAAAGGAAGGAAATCGTGGCCCCTTCATTTTTTGACCAAAAACCTGGTTAAACAGGAAATTCGAGCCTCTATAAAGAGGAATAGTATGTTTTTTCGGAAACTCGTCGCCCCGCGGTTGGGAGCCTCTATAAAGAGGAAAACTGTTTCATCTGAACCTCTGTAAAGAGGAATTTGGATCGAGCGAGCCTCTATAAACAGGAAAACCATTTCGCCAAACTTCTTTAAACAGGACTTTGTTGTGACTTGTTTAATCTTGCACACAATGTGTCGCTTATGAAATTAATTCTCACTCCTTTTTGTATCAGTCAGTTTCAGTTTCAGTACCTACCTTCAGTTCTTATTTGTTACTAGAGAGACTATAGTTTTCAATCATGTCTGGTAAAAAAGTTCCACATAAAACTCGAAGCATGAAAGAAAAGCTGGAGATCATCGCCAAATATGAAGACGGGGCAACACCAAAGCAACTGATGGAGTTCTATGGCATGTCGTCAACATCCCTCTACAATCTCATAAAAGCAAGGGACACGATAAAACTCAAGAATGCTGAAGGACATGGTGAGGTGAAGAGAAAGCGGCAGTCTGAACATCCAGCCATTGATAGAAGTCTTGTTGAATTTGTCAAGCAAACCCTAGACAAGAATGTACCAATTGATGGTCCTTTCCTCTCGACCTGTATTTTAATGAACCTCTAGAAGCAGGAAAACGAAATTTGGAACCTCCCTAAAGAGGAAACCTTTTTAAAGAGGAAACCTCTATAAAGAGGAATAGATTGGCGGTCCCTTCAATTCCTGTTTATCCAGGTTCGACTGTATTAACAATATTGGATTTTTACAAAGGTTCTTTTCCTAAGCTTATGATAAAAGCCTCTAAGAATTCTCTGCCACTTAACCCCGACTTCTTCCACATCATGCAACCCTCTCCCCCTCTCCTCCTTCCCCAGAGTGACTTCAACAAGGTGCTCGCCAAGCGAGAGGCCGCGTCCCGTCTTCTCTCCACCGTCAAGTTGCCCCTTCAGAAATCCATCTCGACGCCTTCAATTCTGGGTCCGCGAGATCTACAGGCGGGCGAGGTGAGCGTCGCGGACTCTACCACGCTGCAGACCCTGCCTGTGTGAGTATCGGGGGGCGGGGAAATCATTATTATTTCGAATTTTTTTTTACTTATACGCTTATATCTCGTTAACGGAACACCCGATTTCGATGGAATTTTGTATGTTTAATTAGCATATAAATATGCAATATATTCATATTAGTATATGCCTTGTTTATACTGCTGCGGTAAGACTGAAAAATCTCTTTACATTTTTTAGTGTTTTGCATAGTGCATTTGTAACTATTTTTCAAAAATAAAATATGATTGAACTTTGATATTTAATAAAAACCGAAATTTTGGACAAAAAAGTGCAAAAATAAAGTCTACACCTTGCCGAATTTTTTGTAGACTGTAGGGAAAATGGTATGCTACCAAATCAAACATTTTTGAAGAGAATCAGTTAAGAGCTTTTGGAGATACAAGCGATTTAGTATAAAATCTCACAGTTGTCAAGTGTATACATTGTGAACCACAGTCTTGAGGAAGTATTTTGTCCATGATTGGCAGTGTATTACTTCCGATAAATTACTAATATTAGAAATCGGAAGTATTGTGTTCGTTTAAAAAAATTTTTTTTTCTCTATTTCGTTTGTGTCCGTCTGAGTAATGCTGCAGCAATGCCAGTACTTGTTAAAATTGGGACATTTTTCATTTTCATCTATGAAATGTTCTATGCTTATATTTAAACTACAGTATTTTTATTTTGTACAATCTAAATTATTGTGAAAAATATTTTAAGAAAATATTGCTGTTAAAATAAAATCAAAACTTTAACCAGCGCAGCGATTTTTTTTTGTGAAAGTCAAAAAGAAAAAAAGATTTAGGCCCGAATTATAGAATAAGGTTGCAACATAGATAAGCCTCACTGTCCCTCAAATTAGCAGACATAATTCTTTATTAATGTAGGATTTTTGGTATCTCCTTATTTTAAAATATTTATTTGTAAACTGTTATTTGTTGGACATTGTCACTTGTATCTTGGGTTGGTCCCGTGTTATAAATAAATATAAATATAAGATCGGACTATTATTATTATTATAGTATGCTTTAGACAAAATATTTAAATTAAAATACAATGAAATTATAAAGAAAAAATAAACAGATTGAACAAAGAAACAAGAACAAAAAAGAGCAAAAAGCAAGAAAGAGCTAAAAATGTCCTACCTAAAGGGCGGGGTTTTTGCCTGAGGCAATCTCTTCCACCCAACCAATCAGACTAGTGCACTCTGATTGGTTGAAACTCCGACTTCAAGGAGGGTCTGCGAATCTTTCTTGTTATTCTAGCTTATCTTGAGGCTTATCTTTGTTCTGATCCTTTTCTATCTTTCGGTTTTAAATCTATCTGACTTTGACAGCAAAAAAGCGCTGGGGCTGGTTATCTCGCTATCCTGTTATAGTTCGGTCTTGATATACCTTAGTCTATCACTCGTCACATTTCACATGCACTGGCACCCGTCACAATTAGTTGAAGGCGGAATTAATAGACGAAGTTGGACACTTGAGTTTGACTTAAGTCACAACTTCCTCTTTACAATTTTTTGTATCCATAATTTGTGACTGTCAGGAGTCTTGAAACTCGTCTATTAATTCCGTCCTAATAGTTGTAGTGCTTTGATTGTATAGATTGGATAATTTCGATCATTAAACTAGGCGAATCCCGGTCGGAGCGGAAAATTCAGACCAAAATTTTCCGTTTCCAGAATGGCATAGATGTAAAGGTAAAGTGCCCTGAAGTAATGCAAAAGCGCATGTAGGGCACAAGTACCTTTTAAAAAAAAAATAAAAACAACCAGCCTAATCCTAGTTTAATGATTAAAATAGTGTTTTTTTTTTCTCTAGTACAAAAAAAGTTTTTAGTGGTAGTTAAATCCCTAACTTGGGGCTAGATCTTGGCAGTGCTTCACGCATACTGGGTGTCTCATTTGTTCTGCATGCTGTAGATTCCTCACCCTGTATATGTACACTCGTTTTTATTTATTCTTAGATTGGAAAGCTTGGTCACTAACGGACGGATTTAATTGTGACCTTAACGGGCCTTTTTGTTTAAATAGACCGATTAATTTAGCCATTATTTGTATTTAAAATTGTGTATGAAGCCATAAAGTTGTTTGTTTGTAAACATCACACCGACCTCTATTAGATCTATTGTATGTTGTTTGTTAAGTTCACGATTAAGTCCGTCCATTAGCAATTGTACAATCGGGCATTTAGTCATTGCATTTTAGTTTCCAATCAGTTTATCTTATTTGTTATTAATTTTATTATTATTGTTCATATCATTTATTTTTAATTTTTCACCCGATTTATTTCATTCGATCTTATTTTCACGCATTTTAAATCATTTTATTTTCTCATTTATCTCTCATATGGTTCACCCGTTTTATTTTGACTCACCCGTGTACAAAACCACACAGGAGCGAAGCGAGCGCTGTTTTGAGTCGACCCTCGAGTGCCGTCTTGAGTCTGAGTCGGCCCTCGGGCACGGAGAGTGAGACGGAGGAGGAGCTGTTACAGAGACAGTACGTGAAGCACCATTTCACCGAGTGAGTTGTCTCCTCTCCTGCTGTCGCTACCTCCTTGGTCTCATCGTTTTATTTCTCTTACTCTCTCTCTCTTTCCTTTCTCATACTCTCTCGTTTTCTCTCTCCCTCTCTTCTTTTTTTCTCTCTCTCTTTCCTCTCTCTTCTCCTTTTCTCTCCTTTTCACTTTACTCCTTTTCTCTCTCTCTCTCCCTTTCTCTATCTCTCTCTTCTCCTTTTCTCTCTCTCTCTCTCTTTGTCTCTTTTCCTTTTCTCTCTCTCTCTCTTTTTCTTTATCTCTTCTTTTCTCTCACCCTTTCTCTTTCTCAGATTCTCTCCTTTTCTCTCGCTCTCTCTCTCTATCTCTCTCTCTCTCTCTCTCTCTCTCTCTCTCTCTCTCTCTCTCTCTCTCTCCCTCCCTCACTCCCACCTCTCTTTCTCTCTTCAACGACTTCAACTTTATGACACTTTCTCTAACAATTACTGTTTCGCCCGTTCACATCAGGTAAGTCAAAGAGCTTAGCAACCTATGTACATATTGTACATAAGTCCTAACGCCTCACTTGATGGGGAGCTTAACGTATGTAATAATAATATCGCCTTATTTAGACTGAGTCCCTCCAGCAGCAAGCCCAAGACTTATTATTATGTGTTCAAAATACCAAGTGGGAGGGCAACTTGTTATGTCCCTGCTGGGTTTCGAACCCACGACCTCTGGAATCTCTGGATCCACAGAGTGCCGCCTTTACCACTCAGCTACCGGGACAGTTCGCCGGGTAGCTCAGTGGTAACTAATGAAACTCCATGAGTTCCATTTTCCCACCGGCCGCGCCTGGGTTGTAGGTAGGCACTCCGTGATAACTGTTAACTACCTAACCTGCGACCTCTGGGTTCCGTCTGACTGGACCACTGAGCTACCGGGACAGACAATGTAATGAGAATCTGGGGAAGGCAAGAACTAAGAGGGCGAAATTAATAGACTAAATTGATAACTTCAGTCATTGCTTAGCATCGGTTTTCCTCTAAAAAAATTTCCTCTTCTAACACATTATGCAATCCGAGACTTAGCACCACAGAGGTATTACATTAATTTCACCCTTAATAATTGTGACATCTGGACATGAAAGGAGCCTAGACATTGGATCTGGGCGTCCATATAATCCTCTCACCACCGTGATTTAGGTAACAATACCTACCTCACGGACAAGCAATTAATTATTATTATCGTGATTAACACAAATATGATAACTTGAAGAAGGAAAAAAAATAAAATAATAATAATAATAATAAAATGTGTTTTTGATAATAAAGTCTTTCAGTTCAGGAAAATACTTTACTCATTGGCTAATTCAAATGTGAGCTTTTCTTAGGATTTGGGATTCAAATTTGTGGGCTTTTTTTGGGGGGATTCATTTGGGTCGATCTCTGAGCTGAAACCATTTGTGTACGTAACTAACTCAATGTTTTGTGGTGAAATTTTTTTTTATCAACAATTAACGTTGTATGTTTATTCAGGTGTACTTTTTTTGCCCTGGGCGTTCGGGTAAATAATATTGTTAATACAATTGTACACAGAATTAGAACAATATTGTCTGTACAACTGTACATAGAATTAGAACAATATTGTATGTACAACTGTACCTAGAATTAGAACGATAAAACCCCTATCTAGAATCAATGTGTTGACCAACCTCATAACATCAGGTAAATATTTTTCAAACATGTGCAGTTGATCCTGGATATAATAGAACCCAAGGAACAGAGTAAAAAGTCTATTGGGAAGAGGTTTCTGATATAGAAACATAAATAATTTATGTGATAATTACATATAAACACCCTGAAGTAATGCCACACGGCGGTCCCAGGGCAACATACAATAAAAAACACAACCAAGAAGAGGTTTTTAGGCGGTACAAAACCTTCTCGCCGGCTCACAAGCATTTACGCTTGTGTTTCATGCAAATTTTCCTTTTCTATATAAAAAAAGTTACCCATAAACAGGTGACACAACAAGTACCTGAGATTTTTCTCTGTTATAAAGAGCTTTCCATTATATCCGAGTCCATTATATCCAGGTTCCACTGTGCCTCGTATTGCATATCTTGTACAGAAACGTATATTTTCGAACGTATGCTTGTCTAGAGATTTGAAATTTATTCATAAGCACTAGTATTGGTTCTGCATGTATCCACTATCCATTAAACAAAAAGGAAAAAAAAAAAAAAATGCTTGATACAAACTCTACCTTTCTCAGATGCAAAGAATCACCCTGTATGAACGAAGCCCATTGTTTTTTCGAAGGTAAAATATTTCGCGCTATAGAATGGAAACCCTTTGATGAGGTTAACAGAGGATCGGGGTTGAGTGGTAGAGTATATCGACGGCATTAACCATTGCCCCAAATTCCAAAACAATTGTTCTGCTTGTAATAATAAGGTGGTCAAGTGGTTAACGCGCAGGAAAGCAAAAGCATGGTACAAACAAAATAAAGAAATACTAGAAAATTATGAACTATTTGAATATTTTTTTAGTTGTTTAATATTTAATTTTTGATTAATAAAAAAAAGTGCATAATTTTTTCCTCACTAGTTTTGTGACCTTATAATAATAGGACTAAGGGTTAGGTGGTAGAAAATGCCCGGTGGTTACCTTCCACTGAAGAGTGTTATTATTATTACTCTAGTGGAAGGTAACCACTAGTCGAAGTTAATGCTCAAAGCATTTTCTACCACCTAACCCTCTGAGTCTTATTATTATGTGGTCACATGCTCAAATTAATGAAAGAAGGAAAATCCAAGCATTGCGTGAGATCCGATCCACAGATCACGGATCCAGATTGTTTACATAACAAGTCTAGCGCCGTAACCACAGCAACTATCAATGCTTGTTGGTACTTGTTTTTTTTTTTTTTTTTTTTAAAGATGAGTGTTTTTGAAACAGGAGCAATGAAACAGGAGCTAATGTAGACGCTTGTGGTTTGTGTTGTATCCTACCCATCCCGTAGTGTGCCTTTGATGGGCGAGAAGTGACACAATACTTCTGTCACAATGTTTCCCATTTAGGCGCTGGGTCAACACGAGCGCACCGGAAGGTATCCCTTTCAAACATCTGTAATCAAATTTTGAATACAATTTTTTGTCGCCGCGGGGATTCGAACCCGGGACCTTCCGCATGGCAAGCGAGTGCTTAACCACTGAACTATTTTTTAAACAATTTAAAGTTCATTGTTTCTTTGATTTAATATTTGTCTGTAAATGATTATAAAGAATTCTATTATAATGATAATATCACTTTGCGGCTCATTACAGAAGAGTTTGTATCTAGCATTTTTTCCTTGAAAATAGACACAACTAGAACTACATTTGAAAGTATTTTAGTTCCACTCTACAAAAATTACACATACATAGCTCCCTCTTCATTTCTACCAGAGAAAGTAACATTCCTCTCACGTATCGCACATTTCTTTTCCCACTTTTTTTAGGGTTTTGTTCAGATGAAGAAAAAACCCTACCATGAGCTCAACACCTTACACTGTCTGTCACAGGCAAAACTCTTTAACCGTATTAGCTATCGAACTGAAACTTTGATATGTTGTCCAGACCATCCAAACGACGGCGCGAAAAATAATTTGAGCTCGGTCGGTCTTCAAAGGTACCCTTGAGAGCTAAGTTTTTTTCTATGTCATCATCCGATGAAGTAAATTATGAAAGCATCTCTAATGGTGGCGTGTATTGGATTTCGTTTTGCAGTGACGACCACACAGAGAAGCGGCGAAAGCGAGGCAGTTTGTTCTTCAGGAAAAAGAAGGTAAGTGCTTTATTTATATAGGGCATTTGACTGAAGCGAATGAAGATTTTGTGTAAAACTTGCACATTGCATACCTACATACATTTCACGGCGTGCGTACAAATTAAAAAGTTCCTCCGAATTTTTTACCTACTCTTGTACAACCTGGAACTTTAATGATTTTTATTCACCTATTTTTCATGGTAAAATTTTATATGTTACTATTCAACAGTCGCTAATGATCAAGGGTATAAAATAGCAAAAGAAAATAACATTTAGGGTGGAATTAATAGGCGTTTTGTAATACCTCTGTAGCGCTAAGTCACGTATTGCGCACTGTGTAGTATAGGGAAAACCGACGCTTAGCAATTACTTGTGATATAGAATTTGTCTATTAATTTCGCCCTTAGACTGTCAGCGCATGGCAGGTAGGCCCATTATGAGCGGCAGGTAAGCGCGACTTAATTCTAGATTTTGTGTACTGTTTCAAGTGTGGAATTCTTAGTAAAAGCTCTAGATTTTATTTCGAATAAAAAATAAATCTATTTGTAAAAAAGTGTCTTAAAGCAAGTGCCCTTGTGGTACCCGTTCAAATGTATGTTTTTTTACGTTCTCTCTTACCAAACTCAGCAGCTTGATCGATAAGGCGACGGACTTGTAATCTGGAGCTCGGTGGTTCGAGTCCTAAGTTAAGCGAATATTTAGTAAAGCTAGTTTGAGTAGTTGTGATTAACACAAATACGATGACGTTTTATCAATATCTTTTTTTTTTTCTCCAAGCCATACAATTGAAAGTAATTCTGTCTCAAGGCTTTGGATTTACTTATAACAACTTATAACAAAGTCCTGATTGATGAGAACAAGGACCAGTGAGCAGGTCAACATTTCCTCTAGTGTTTAAGTATCGCTATTGTGCGGGGCAATGTCGCCTCAGTTCTGTCCACACTGCCTCAGGTGGATGGTATTGATGAAATTGTTATTGTTTTTTTTTATCAAATAAAATGAATTGTTATTACCTTACTAAAAAATACCAGTCTCAGTAGCTTGATCGATAAGGCGGTGGACTTGTAACCAGGAGGTCTGTGGTTCAAGTCCCGGTTTCAGCGCAGATTTAGTGAAGCTAGTTTGAGTAGTTGTGATATCAGGAAAGTGATTAACACAAATATGATAACAAACCTTACATAAAAATAAAATAGAGAATAAGAGTCTCCTTGATTACAGGACAAAGCCAAGAAGTGTTCTCACCTCTGGGTCTCCGCGCCCTACAACACCGCCCTCTGTGACTCCTGCTCAAAACCTCTCGCCAACAAGCCCGCCCTACACTGCGAAAGTAAGTCCACTCTACAATTTTCTCTACATCATAGTACAAAGCCAAATTCGGATAATAATAATAATAAGAGAACATATGAATAGTTGTCTAGAAGAAACACCTATGTGTTTTTGGGCACTTTTCAGTAGGGTACTTTTAGTAATACCATTAATGCAGCACCCAAGCTCTGTTTTGACGAAAAAAGACAAATAAAAACGAGTAGGAACAAAAATATTGTATGCTGACTTCTCTAGTGATTCAAGACTTACACATAGGTTCCATTTTTGAAATAAAAAAATAATCGAAATTTTCACATAGGTGGTTCTTCCAGATAACTATTCATATATTGGGAGGATGCTCTGCACTAGCCGATACTATTTATTTAAGTAGGCACAACCAAGTCGCCAAGATGATACATCAAGAACTAGCAAAAAAGCACGAACTCATTAGTGATCCTCCCCCACCCTACAAGTACACACCAGAACCCGTGCTAGAATCAAGAATTCACTTACTCTACTGGGACCAAACAATTCTAACAGATAGAACCGTAGCCTACAGCAGACCTGATTTAATCTACATCAATAAACAAGAGAAAACAGCTCTAATGATAGATGTAGCTGTTCCTTTGACCCACAACATCACAAAAACAGAAACAGAAAAAATCAGTAAATACGAAGACCTTAAAGAGGATATGAAGAAGACATGGAAATTAAAATCAATCAAAATAATAGCAATAGTAATGTCAAGTGAAGGTGTGACTTCATATAATTTCTTGAAAAACATTGAAATGGTTGGCATCCGGAAATCAGTGAAATGGAAGATTCAGAAAAGTGTCATCTTGCAATCCTGCCATCTAGTCCGAAAAGTTTTAAGTTCTCAGTATTTTTTCCCCCCAGTAAATTTTAACTTTCATTTTAATACTTATTGTCAAAGTTTATGTGAGAAAGTATGAATTTACTCCTCACATAAACAAAGAAAAACTTTAAATGAAAATACAAGTATCTGGTTCATGATAATAATGTTATCGGGTGTACCGATTCATTTATTTACGAGCAGATATACCATTATACAATAATACACGATACAAAAAATAAATATAATTAGTTCACTGGCTACCATTACTTCCCGTCAGATCTTTGAACAATCGTGTTTCAATTTAAATATCACCTTTCAATTTAAACATACGTGAAATCGCTACTGCTAGTCCGAACCCAGGCAGGTCCAGGTTTATGTGGAGATGAACGTTTGAAATCTTGGCTTTTTTTTCTAACACAAATTGTTTTTGGTGAGATATCACCAGTTTTGTTGTTTATAGCTCGAGCTGAAATTCAACATTCTCATTCACATAATTTAACATTTTTCACTGTCATCAATTATTTTTTTCTAATCCAAATCATTTCTTGTCTCTATTGTTTCAGACTGTGCAGTCACTGTACATCAGAGTTCCTGTAAGGAACATATTCCTATCTGTAGTAAAATCAAAGCCAATAAGGTATGTTTCCCAGTTATATACATAAAAGTTATGTACAATAACACATAAAGTTATGTACGTAGAATCATAAAAGATTGAAAATAATAACTTACCGGTAAAATTAACCGGACACTTGCTGTATTTCCATTATACTCCATGTATTTATTTCCTTACGGACTAAATAATTTATTCTGAACAGAAGAAACATATTTTTAACTTTTCCAATCATCAAAGTTTTATTAATAATTTTAAAAAATGTTCGTTCTATGAGGTATAAGTTTCCATTCCGTTTGTTTTCTATCAGAATGAAAGTGACTGAATAGGTTAAACATGCTTTTTCTAGTCAGTATTAACCTCCGTACTGTTGGTTTTCTTTCTAAAGAAAAATACCTTGAAAATGTTATTTACAAAGAAAAGTTTAGTCAAATATAGAGTCCAGCCAGCGTCGATGGCGCGTTGAATGCACCGGTTCTCGTTGGATCACCGAAGTTAAGCAACGTCCAGCGAGGTGAAGACTTCGTGATGCTGGCATTCCGGCCAAACCCAGGCTGGGTGAGGTTAATGTGGGTAGCAGGTTTGTGAGTTTCCTGCGAATGGAGGGTAACACCCCCGTCGTGATATGACCATGCAGTTGAAAGCAACGTTAAACCCCAAAAAAAAAAAAAAAATATATACAGTCCGTAAGGAAATACATGGAGTCAAATGGAGAAACAGGAAGTGGTCGATTAATTCTGCCGGTGAGTGCATTTATGTTCCTATTGTATAGTCAATATTTTCCTATCTATCCTAATGCAAGCCAAATATGATAACCTACTATTCAGAATTTATGTAATTTTAATTTTTCTTTGTTGTTTGTTGAATTTTAATTTAATGTGTAATGTAAACTATTGTTTTTGATATGTAATCTTGTTAAATTGTACATTGGGCTCGCCCGTTAATAATAAAAAAAATATTTTTTCAGGCTGCGGCGGCTAAAAGCAACAGCAAAAAGTCAACGAGCTCAATCATATCCCAGGCACAACTCTCATCCAGCAAGTGAGTAGCGCTACTCAGTTCCGTTCACATTTCAATTTCATTATTTCTGTCGCCCGTTTCCAAATTTTCGTGTCTTGTTGCATACTCATGTATTGTATTCGGTGTCTGCCATGCTTTTGATGCGATGACTTGTAATGAGGAAGCTTGATTGGAATTCGTTATGAATTCAGTTAGGAAAGTACCTAGGGCGGAATTAATAGACGTTTTTGTTACACCTCTGTGAACTAAAGCCTAGATTTTGCGTATTAAAAAAAAAGGCTGAGGCTTACTGCTGGAATCGGGCCGTATAAAAAAACGATATTATTATTAATGCTTAAGCCTAAACATGTGATTTCGATTTTGTCTACTGATTTTGCCCTTAGTGTAAATCTAGGCTTAGATTAAGATTTGAACTAATAAGCACTGCTTCAGCAATTGCCATTACTTAAGATTTTGTGTAATCAATTATAGGATTATGTCTAATTATAGCGCTGACAGTCTAAATAAAGCACTACTTATACTTATACTTATGTTTCACTTTAGTATTGAGGTGCACTCTAGCGGAGTTAATTAAATAATGAGTTGAAATATTAGTCTTAATATAACAACGTGAAAACACTTAGGGCCGTATTATGAAACAATATTAGTAAATCTAAACTTGAGACCCTTGAATTTTATCAGCTGGCCGATAGGTATTTTTAAAAAAGGAGATTTTCCGTCACGAAGGCTGGCCACAGCTCCGTTATGCCACAGAAGTAATATACAGCTACAAAGCTTGGCTTAGATATGACCTCCACAGTTGTTGCCAAGGTGAAAGTAACGAGATAGTGTCCACTAAGATGAACTAATCCTGTTTCATATTTTGGCCCTTACATTCACTGATTGGCTTCACAGGACTGGTACATTGACTGTTATCTGACTGTTTGTCAGTTAGACAAACAATTGGTGGTGAAAACATGAAATTTTCTAAGGCAAACTAGTAAAAGCATTAAAAAAAACTAGGGCCCAAGTGCATATAGTCACACTAACAGCCTGGTTAAGCACGGCCATTAGCCATTTGATCTTAATATATAAATGTCAAAGACACTCACTGACCACTGACCACTGACTGATCATCGCTCTACAGCCCAAACCGTAAGTCCTAGGAAGCTGAAATTTGGTAGGTAGCTTTGTCTGATAGTCTAGATGTGCAATAAGACGGGATTTTTCGAAACTCCCACTACAACACCTGCCATTGGCGAAAAAGGATTTTTTGCTTTCACGGCCATGCCTCGGCCCGCAAAGCGGGCGACAGCCCGCTAGTTGTGTATAAAGTTGATTGATTTAATCGGTCCATTAGCAACTAAGCACTAGGTCTTAGAAGATACTGATAATATATTGCGTAAGTTGCTCGAAACCAATTTGAAAAATGTGAATTCGATTTCTGCAGAGTGATGGTCTCCAGCCAACTGAGTTTAAAAAGTCCGCTCGTTAGCTCAGTGGTTAAGCACTCGCTTGCCATGCGGAAGGTCCCGGGTTCGATCCCCCGTGCCGACAAAATTTATATTCTTAATTTGGTTGCCATTGTTTGTAAGGGATACTTTCCGGTGCGCTCGTGTTGACCCAGCACCTGAATGGGAAGTATTGTGTCACTTCTCGCCCATCAGAGGGAAGGCATACTACGGGATGGGTAGGCTACAACACAGACCACAAGCGTCTACAGTAGCTCCTGTTTTATTGCTACGAGAAAAAAAAAACAGCTGTGAAACACTCATCTTTTAAAATTATTTTTTTACACGAGGCTAAAACTCTGAATTTGGTCTAAAACTCAAAACAGATAACACTTTTTTATTCAAAATCCTCACTGTTTTAAAGAGAGGTGTTAATATAATAATAACAGTGTTTCTTGGAAGGTAACCACCAGGCGAGGTTAATGCTCAAAGAATTTTCTAACCACCTAACCCTCAGAGTCTTATTATTAAATACTAGCGGGCTGTCGCCCGCTTTGCGGGCCGAGGCATGGCCGTGACAGCAAAAAATCCTTTTTCGCCAATGGCAGGTGTTGTATTAGGAATTTCGAAAAATCCCGTCTTATTGCACATCTAGACTATAAGACAAAGCTACCTACCAAATTTCAGCTTCCTAGGACTTACGGTTTGGGCTGTAGAGCGATGATCAGTCAGTGTCTTTGACATTTATATATTAAGATAAGAAAATTCATGCATTGGGTGGGATTCGAATCAATGGATCCTTTACCAGACTAGCGCGTTAACCACTTGACAACCAGTGCACGGTGATAACCTGTTGTAACTAATTTCTATTGTTCTGTTCTATAACTAATTTCTTAGCCATTCCATTTATTTACATAATCTGAGTGTTGCATTTAAGTCGTTTTTACATTTTTAATTTTATCACCTAGCTTTGGGTCGAGGTTTTAGGGCGAAATTAATATACGATTTTGTAATACCTCTGTGGCACTAAATCTCGGATTGCGTACTGTCTGGGAGGAATTATTATAATACCTCTGTGGCACTAAGTCTCGTATTGCGTACTGTCTGGGAGGAATTAATAGACAATTTTATAATTCCCCTGTGGCGCTAAGTCTCGGATCGCGTACTATGTTAGATGGGGGAAATCGATGCTTAGCAGTGAATTAAGTTATCGATTTTGTCTTTTAATTTCGCCCATAGATGGGGGAAACCTATGCTAAACAATGATTTGAGTTATTGATTTTGTCTAAGAATTTCGTACTTAAAGTTTTTGAATCTAGTCTGAGATTTGTGACTTACCAGAATTTTGATCAAAATTATTTTTTATTTGAATTTGTGCAATTTTTATTGAAAAGTACCTTTTGTTTCTTTCCACAAGTTAATGGGATACAAGAAAGTTGTTGTTTCTCTTTTTTTCTGCTTGTTTTAATATTATCATTAAAAGTGCACTGGTAGTCAAGTGGTTAACGCCCTAGTCTGGTAATCCAAGTAGCGTAGGGATTCGTTGGTTCGAATCTCACCCAGTGCATGAATTTTTCCTCATTAATTGAGTTTGGAACCACATAATAATAAGACTCTGAGGGTTGGGTGGTAGAAAATGCTCTGAGCATTAACCTCGCCTGGTGGTTACCTTCCACTAAAGAGTGTTATTATTACTATCGGGTTTTAGGGTTTCAGATGAAACTCCCTTTAATAACCACTGCTACCCAATAAGATCTATACCTCTTCTAATGCTTGTTGAAATCATAAAAAATAAACCATTAATAATTTCTGGTGAGTTCAAAACGCAATTATTGATTAAATACATAGTATGCTTGTCAATGTTTCAGCGATTTAAATGTCACGGCTCATTTACACATTTTATTTACACACATTTATAATATTATTCAATAAGTTGACTTCACAATTTTTTTGGAAAAATAAATAATCATAACAGGGCCGGAGATATCGTACATTTTATTTCACAAGTTTCAGTAATTTTTTATAAGGAAATGATTGTATTTTGGTAACAAAAAAAATGTTAAATACATGTTTTTCCATTTGAAAGAATTAAATTTTCATGACTTTTATGATACCATTTTAGCTTTACCAGGGCTGGTGTCAAGGGGTCAACTATTTCTAAATAATGTAAAAACCATCCATTTTCGAATAAAATTTGTGCTAAATAAATGCAATGATTCGTGTTGTTCCATTTAAAATAAAAACGGGGCCGGATTTACTTAAAATAATGTAAAAAAATCTTAAACCCGCGTGCTGTCCTAGTGTCCGGCCCTGTTTTAAAGGGTATATTAAATTTAGAATAAACAACAACACTCAGTGCAGTTATTTAGCACAGATTATACTAAAAAAAAAAATTTTTTACAAAAGTAAAAAAAAACTGACCCCTTGACACCTCCCCTGATGAAGCTATAGGTATTAAAAAGACATGAAAATTTAAATAGAAAGACTTTTGTTTAACAATTTTTACAAAAAAATTAACTTCTTGCTTACAAAAATGACTGAAACCTGTAAAAATGTAATGTATGATATCTCCGGTCCTGTTTTGATTAAAATTCTCAAACTTGTCTTGAAATACTTTTAATATCAACTACTTTTCAGAAATGTATTACAAATAGGGTGGTTCCATTTAGGATTCCAAAGTTGACCCCCCTGGGGCCGCCCCTGGTAATGATAAAAAAATCAAAACCTAGTAAAGCTATTTTGAGTAGTTATGATATCACGAAAGTGATTAACACAAATATGATAATACAAAAAAATTAAAAACTTCTTACATTTTATTCACGAATAATCGATTTTTTCACTATTTTGTGTCCTGAGTCCGAGAAAAACCTGTTCTGGCTCTTGCTTCCGTGCATTGGTCGTTGTTTATGTCTCGTTGATGTTGTCATTTGGCTTTTGAACGGACCGTTCTCTGTTGCCTGCTTTCACCTTTCCACTAACCAGACGGATAACTCGAACCATATCCTGTATCTCTCCGTGGCGACGGGTCGCTACCAAGCTGGGGGTCAAGTAAGTCTCCGCCCTGCCACTCTTGGCCCCGCCCTTTTTCCCCCTCCCCCCCCCCTTCCTCTCTCCTCGTTTTGTAGATTCATTCTTCTGACCGTCTCCTCTCTCCCCTCCCTGCTCTCTCTCTTCTCTGCTGTTCTTAATTTGGAGTTATCCCTTTTTGTTTACACTTTCTCTTGCTCTCACTCTCCTTCCTAAGAACTGTTCTAAATTTGGAGTTATCCCTTTTGTTTACACACTCTCTCTCTCTTTTCTACGAGCTGTTCTTATTTTGGAGTTATCCCTTTTTGTTTACACTCTCTCTCTTCTCTACGAGCTGTTCTTATTTTGGAGTTATCCCTTTTTGTTCACTCTCTCTCTCTGCTGTTCTTATTTTGGAGTTATCCTTTTTTGTTTACACTCTCTCTCTCTCTCTCTTTTCTCTACGAGCTGTTCTTATTTTGGAGTTATCCCTTTTTGTTTACAATCTCTCTCTCTCTTCTCTACGACGTGTTCTTATTTTGGAGTTATCCTTTTTTGTTTACACTCTCTCTCTCTCTCTCTTCTCTACGAGCTGTTCTTATTTTGGAGTTATCCCTTTTTTGTTTACACTCTCTCTCTCTCTCTCTTCTCTACGAGCTGTTCTTATTTTGGAGTTATCCCTTTTTGTTTACACTTCCTTGTTTTCGAGTTATTCCTCTATGTTTTGTACATATATTTTTCTTTTGGAGTTACTTCTTTTTGTTTAATTTTCTTACCGTGAGTTTATCTTCTAGCACTAACTTGATCTTTTTTTTTTATAAACTTCCTCCTTCATTTTAAATAATTATCTGCTTCTATCTATAACTCCTTGTTGGATTATTCTTCTATGTTTGTACATACGGCTGTCTTTTGGAGTTATTTCGTTTAGTTCTCCTCCTACCCTGAGTTTAACTCATTTTGCCTTTTATACCTACTTCCTTCCTTATTTTTCTATCTACATATTAATAATTTCGGACATGTTCCCTTTCTATTCAATTCCTATCTTTAGGAACTTTTCTTTTTATCATTTTAGAGTTATCCCTGTTTATTTTATATTTCCTTGTTTTCGAGTTATTCTTTTATATTAGCTCTCTTTTGGACTTAATTCTTTTTGTTTACTTTTCATACCCTGATTTTATCTTCTATTTGATCTTTTTTAAGTACACTTGCTGATTCATTTTCAAGAGGTCTTCTTCGTCTATTTATATTTTCTTTTTTACATTTTTTGAAGCTATTCCTAATTGTTTACATGACCTTCTTTCACTTCAAAATTCCTTGTTTACAATTCTTATTCGAAAGTTTTCTTCCTTTTAGATGTATAAACTCTACCATAACTACCTATTCTTGCTACCTTATATTTTTAAAACCTTTTTTTACAATTCCTTCTTTTGTTTTGGCATTAGGTATTCTTCTTTATGTCTTCCTTGTTGATCTATAAACTCTACCATAACTACCTTTTCTTACTTCCTTTGATTTTTAAAACCTTTTTTTTACAATTTCTAATTTTGTTTTGGCTTTGACATTAGGTATTCTTCTTTGTGTTTTCTTCTTACTCTGAACAGCTTTTTCTTGCTTCCTCTTCTTTCTTTTGAAGTTTTTCCTCTGCGTTTTTTAAAGCCATCGTCTAGAGTTATCTGTCTATTTTTAAGTTTGTCTCTATTTTATGTACATATTTTGGTTGTAAAAAATATCAATTTTATTTATGATTCTTTATATTTTCTCTGGATTTATCTGTGTACAATGTACATTAGAACATTTTCGTACTAAATTTTGTTTGAGTATTTTTATTTTTCCTCTTTTCTACATTTGTCTTTACTTTTTATCGTTTTTGTGTTTCAGCTAGCACTTTGTTATTTTCAGTGTTTCTGGTTTGCCGTTCTTGCTCATGAATATTATTTTTTCTCGTTTTTTTTTTTAATGTTAATTTTGGAATGCTTTGTGTGTTTACTCTTCTGTATCAAAATGTAAATACAATATTAAATTTAAGATTTTATTTAATGAAATTTTAACCGATGAAATATTAGTGCAGAATTTTTTTGCCTTACAAATATTTTACATTAAAAGTTTGACTTTCGCTTACGATGTGACGAACAGATGGGGATCACCATTTGTAATTGTGTGTATTAGATATCATGAAAAAGACCTACCATTTTTATTGAATGTATTAGTTTCAAGCTTCATATTGCCATTCTACAGGGTGTCCCGTATACAGATGCAAATATTTTGAGGGTAGGTTCAGCCCACCATGGACTATCATATGAGCGAAACTTGCAGTGGGGCATTTTGCTTCGTTAAAGAGTTATGGCCAAATCCCTGTTTTTCCCACAGGTCTAGAGGTCACTTGGATCGATGCACGTTTTTAAAGAAATGATAGCCAGTAAGTAATTTTTGACTTCATGTATGGATAGTCATGCATATTTCCCTTCGAATGCAGTTGGTTGCATAAAAAAATATTCAAAGACCAGAGAGATATTTAATCATAAGTTCAATACTTTTCTAAACTTTGATTTTTCCCTGTTTTCCCTTTCGTGAATTTAGAGTACTTCTACAATTGCAATTCTGCGTATCACTAGGTAAAAAAATACCCTTTGCTATTTTGTTTCAATAAATACAAAGTTCTTTCCGACGCGTGAAGGAACGAATGAGATACGCCTTATTAAACGGCACCAGAAGGAGAGAAACACATCTATCAAATTTTGAATCTGGGCGCTAGTGCATTTTGAAGAACACTCGATGCCTGAAGCGGTCTGTGTGACCATTTTTGCGCCAACTGCAAGTTATAAATGAAAAATTTCTGAGTTAAAATAGTTCTATTAACCAACTATATCAATCAAATCTAATAGTTAAAATAACAAGGCGATCAATTTGTTCGGTGGAAGAGAAAGCCACAAGCTTTAACCTCGCCCTTGGTTCGCTACATATTCTTTTGGGTTCTTTTCATTTCATGTCCTGTGTTGCAGAATGTATCATGTTTGTAGTTTATCAATAAAGTATTAATATTTATAGTAACCTTAAGGTTGGATGTTCGAGTTTTACCCAAAGTTAATTTTCGGCACTATTTGTTATGTTTTTGATATCATGATTGTGATAAACACAAAAATGAAATTTTTAATTTTACTTGTAAAAATAAAATGCAATTTTTGTTGTTAGCGCAGATCTTTCTCCATGTGTATTCTTTGTCCATAATTACACCACTGGTTGCTGCTTTCGTTGCAGCCTCTCTCATTTTTCCTCATGATAACCCTGTGACCCCGTAAACCCATTCACATAAAAGTTCACACCGACCGACCACTGTGAATGATGAATTTCCCTCTGTTAAACATCCCAGAGCAGTGTATTTATACCTCAAATCACGCGCCAATTCTGTTAAAATTCAGCCAAATTTGAATTTTCCATCATGATTCAGAAGTGTTTTTTGAGCTTTGTGTGTACTGCGTTCCATGATCTTTAAGCGACATCCAGCGAGGTTAAGACTTGGATGGGTGACCATTCAAATTCTAATTCTCGTGACGCTGGCTTTTCCCGGCCCCACTCAGGCTGGGTGAGGTCAATGTGAGTAGCAGGTTTGTGAGTTTCCTGCGAATGGAGGGTAAAACCCCCGTCGTGATATGACCATGGCAGTTGAAAGCGACGTAAAACCCCAATTAAAAAAAAAAAAAAAAAAAAAAAAGTAATATAAATGAGCTTTCTTTTTTCTAAAACTAAACATAATAGGGTATTTTTTTAACTAGTGATACGCAATATTGCAATTGTAGAAGTACTCTAAATTCACGAAAGGGAAAAAATCAAATTTTAGAAAAATATTGAACTTATGATTAAATATCTCTCTGGTCTTTCAATATTTTTTTATGCAACCAACTGCATTCGAAGGGAAATATGCATGACTATCCATACATGAAGTCAAAAATTACTTACTGGCTATCATTTCTTTAAAAACGTGCATCGATCCAAGTGACCTCTAGACCTGTGGGAAAAACAGGGATTTGGCCATAACTCTTTAACGAAACAAAATGCCCCACTGCAAGTTTCGCTCATATGATAGTCCACGGTGGGCTGAACCTACCCTCAAAATATTTGCATCTGTATACGGGACACCCTGTATAATAGTATCGAATGATGTCTGAATAGATGTAAAGTTTGAAATTAATATACTTCCGATTTCTAATATTAGAAATTTATGGAAAGTAAAGTAACTCAGACTTATCAACCAAATATTTTGTCCATCTTCAAGTTTCCTTTTTTCTTTATCTCATCCAGTTTCCAGGTTTATTCTTGGATTTTTTTTACAATTCGTTTTCGAGCTCAATTTGAGGATCTTTAAATTCTCAATTATAAAAAGTTCATAATTTTCTGGAATTTTGTTTAGGTAGGTATTAGGTAGTTACTAAGATAAGATATGATTTATTTGTAATAAATTAATATTTTTTATATATATTTTTTTTATATTATTATTATGAGGAAGGTACTTGTTATTTAAAGTATTAATTCTATGTCATGATTGATTTTGCGATCTAAATTTGAGTTTAAAATAGTCAGAGAAGCAATTAATATTTTTTATGCAAGAACTACCCAAAACTTGGGTTGCCAAAACGACACAGTGACAAAATCATTAATATATGTATAAAATGTTACATTTTATTATTTATGTTTCTTGTAACCGACGTACGGATGGTGGTTCAAATCCCAAGTCCAGCAAAGATTTAGTAAAGCGAGTTTGAGTAGTTGTGACATCACGAAAGTAATTAACACAAAAATGATAACTTTTTACGTACCTATTTTGTTTTCTTTCATTTTTACTGGTCATTTTAACATTATTTACTTTATTTTATTTATTTGACACTTGTTCTTGTATAAGAATATCTTCTTTTGTATTACCTATTTTATTTTTCCTTGTTTTTAAATTCCATTTGCTCTTAAAGTCTGTCCTATTGTAACTATCTTCTTTTTATCGTTATAATTTGTACACATGATTCTTTCCACGAATACATGTTTACCGGGAATATTATTATTATTATAGCTTTTATTTATTAATCTACTTAAGATCATGTCTCATGCTTGTGCTTTCTCTTTTCAGTCAAATTCTAGAGGACAAGGATGGAGACCACCACCACCACGACCATGTCAAGTGAGTGAACCTTTGTTTTATTTTATTCCTGTCTGTCCCGGTAGCTCAGTGGTAAAGGCGGCACTCTGTGAATCCAAAGACTCCAGAGGTCGTGGGTTCGAAACCCAGCTGGGACATGACATGTTATCCTCCCAATTGGGATTTTTTTACCACATAGTAATATGTCTTGGGCTTACTGCTGGAATAATGGGACTTTAATAGTCCTAATCGGGCAGTATAAATAAGGCGATATTATTATTATTATTTTAGTAGTCACTTGGCCTAGCGGTAGCATGCTCGGCTTGCACTCCAGGTGACCCGGGTTCGAATCCCGGCGGGGTTGGAATTTTTTCGGCTCTGTACTTTGGATGTCGGGACCTATCCCAGCCTCGTGAGGACAATTGGGGGGTAGTTGTAGAGTGGGCAACGACCAGTGGCGGCATTACGAGATAGATATTGGAATATACCGGTTGGTTGGAGATATGATGCATTAGCATTAGTTCTTTTAATGTCGATGCTACCCACTTGAAATTGTGACATAATAACACAGATAACTAGCTATTTATCTTTATCTTTTTTTATTATTATTATTTTATTTATTTATTTTTTAAGGCACACTACGAAATAGGCTAGCTACAATACAGAATTAAAAAAAAAAAATCGTTAAAAATAAAAAAATAAAATAAAAATATGGGCAGCCGTTTTGTAAGTTTTCTGCGAATAGAGAGTACTTTTGTCGTATATGACCAATGGACCATGTAAGTTGAAAAACAACCTTGATAAAAAAAATGAAAATAATAGTAATAATATTTATCTTACATACTTACATTACTTTACTTTATTGTGACGACGGCCTTAACGACCATATGTCTGCTCTATAGCAGCCCTCCAACAAATTCTATCTTGTGCTGCAATCTTCCACTCACTAGGCAAAACTCCCATCTCTTGACTATCTTCATTGATATTGTCCACCCAACGCATTCTTGGTCTACCTCATATTCTTAATCAGTATAATCAGTATCATTATAAACAGAAAAGTGAGAAGTTGTACTAGATGTACATGAATAACAAAACATACCTGGACAGCTGTTTCGAGCTTATTTGCTCTCATCAGCAGGTGACAGTTCTGAACATCCATGCCATTTTATTTATTTATTTATTTAGAAACACTTTATTAGTAGAACATACAGACAAATTCAGACAAATAATGGGAAAAAGTAAATATAAAAATGACAATAATAATAATATAACACAAGAAAAAAATAAATAAAATATATACATATGTCCTAACTAAAGGGCGGGGTTATTGCCTATGGCAATCTCTTCCACCCAACCCTTATTTTAATCAGTATAAACAGAAAAGTGAGATTATGTATTTCAAATTTTAAATACATATTTAATGATAAATATGTATTTAAAATTAAAAGCATACTATTTCTCGCCCGCAGCTACACCGACGACACGCCCCTGGTGCCCTTCGAGTTCCTGGACGCGTCGCCCCTCACGGCCGCCGACCTCGACACAGACCCAGGGCTCGGCCTCCAGGAAGAGGACGCAGACTCGTGGGTGCCCACGGTGAGCAAGGAGCTCGCCAAGCGGCTCAAGGAGAAGGAGGTCAAGCGCCAGGAGCACATCTACGAGTTCATTCTCACCGAGAAGCACCACTGCCTCACGCTCCGGGTCATGCAGAAGGTGAGTCAGTCGCCTCACCCGGCCTGAGGTGGGCCGGAAATTTCAACCTTACGTGTACCTTACGTGTATTTGGTAATTAAATTCTGACTAAGAAGTATTATTACTATTAGGTATATGTAATATTAATATAAAACTATGGATTCTTTAAATTTTTACTCACTTTTCGGCTCCTTAGTTGTATATTAATATTACATATACCTAACATTACTTAGATTTCTAATATGAACCTGATAACAAATAAGTATTATTACTTTATATACATACAGCTATTTATACAAGAAAACCTTCTATCCTGAAAATAGGAAACACCTTCTTTATTTTAATTAACCCCAGTAGCTTGATCGATAAGGCAGTGGACTTTTTTACACTCCATTTGCTGAAAACTCTTAATCAACTGCTTAAATTGACCTCACCTTGCCTCAGTTGGGACTAGAATAGCCAGATCAATAGCTCGAATTTGAATGGGCACTTCAATGACAGAAAAAGAACTGGTGTATTCAATGTGACTTTGACGATGGCTGTATAGATTCTTAGTTTTTATTTATCTAAATGTATACTTGTATAGTATTCACAGTATATATTCTCCTCTATAAGTAGTCACCGTGGCACAGTGGGTTAGCGCTAGGCATTGTGCGCACGGTGACCTAGGTTCGATCCCCAGCGGGGCAGGATTTTTTCTGCTCTGTACTTGGGTGTTTGGGGTCCACTCATACCTCGTGAGGAAAAATGAGGAGCTGCTTTAATGTTAGCAGCGACCAGTGACGGAATCATAGGCAAAAATAAGATTTTGGGATATTAAAGATACAGAAAAGTCCTATAATTCGGCGCTACCCACTAAAATTGTGATATAAGAACACAAAGAAATACATTATTATTATTATTATTATATTCTCCTAGTATTCACAGTTATATATTTTCCTTAGCGGATAAGTCTCGACAGGTGCCGCGCCCCGAAATTTAAGCTAGACTAAAATCTAGCAACATCAAATCGCTTATATACTTAGTATACAGGGTGGTCCAAAAAGTTTGCACCAAAATGATAGGGGTAATAAAAGAGACCATTTCCAACAAAAATATTCCCGGACATTTTCCTTTATTTTTTGTCGTTTTCAAAATGGCGGCCAAAACGTGTGTTTTTCAAATATTCCGACTTTGGTTGGCTTTTGATTTTTTTATTTTTTTCTGTACCACCTAGAAAAAAACGGATTGCATTTTTTAATTGAAAATAAAATTTTAATTAAAATAAGTTAAATTAACCCGTTCAATGTTTTAATGATCATGCTCATTTAGGCTGTCAACGTTCTGAACGCACATATTTGAAAAACACACGTTTTGGCCGCCATTTTGAAAACGACAAAAAATAAAGGAAAATGTCCGGGAATATTTTTGTTGGAAATGGTCTCTTTTATTACCCCTATCATTTTGGTGCAAACTTTCTGGACCACCCTGTATACTTAGTATATATTATGCTACAGAGAGTATATATTCTCCTCTCTCTCAGGTGTTCGTGGACGGAATTCAGAAGCACTTCCACCTGGCGGGTCCCAGCATAGACCGCATGTTCCCGCGACTCAAAGACCTCACCGAGATCCACCTCAGCTTCCTGGCAGCGCTGAAGCGACGGCAGAAGCAGAACGCTGTGGTGGAGTCCATAGCGGACATTCTGCTGGAGCAGTTCTCAGGTAAAAGGAGTGGCGAAGTGAATAAAATAAATCGGGCGGCTTTAGGTTGGTGTTAAAAAACGGATATAATAATAGTTTATTTATTTATTTTCTTTATAAAGAAACATTTATACAAAGGTACTTCTCTTAAGCTTTGAAGAGCTTCTAAGAGAAGTGTGTTACTTGCAAGATTGAATGACACATAGTGTTTAAGTGACTACTCAATCAAGCATTACAATATTAGACTAAAGGTACATAATTATTAAAGGTACATAATATTAAAACAATAAAATATTAAATAGTAAAGATTTTCCCCTAAAATTTTAATTCAAAACAATATTATCTATACATGGTATCAGTTGTGACTTCAGATTTGAATAATTTTCAACATTTTGTAGTGAGGTTACCATGCTGTTTAGAAATGTTGGTACAAAGTAATTTGGTATTTTTTTGCCACAATTAGAGCTAACTCTTGGTACATTAAATGACTGTCGACGAATATGGTATGTTATAGCAGTCTTTTGGCGGTATTCAAAATGAAAGTAGTACTTCAAAATTATTACATATCTATGTAAGTTATAAACAGACATTATTTTTTCTTTATGCTCACCCTCTGAATTGAAAATGTGCTTAACAACATTTTTTTGGATATTGTTATTGGATATTAATAGTAATAATAATAATACTAATACTTGTAACATAATATTACAATAAAACATTTCTATTCTATTATATAGTAATACTAACACTCTTTACCGACCTCAGTAGCTTGATCGATACCTGAAGGTCGGTGGTTCAAGTCCCGGTTTCAGCGTAGATTTAGTAAAGCGAGTTTGAGTAGTTGTGATATCATGAAAGTGATTAACACAAATAAGAGAACTTAATTTAACTTAACTTAATTAAACTAACACTCTTTAGTGGAATTTAACCACCATGCGAGATTAATGATCAAAGCATTTTCTACCACCTAACACTCAGAGTCTTTTATACTCTATCAACTGTTGGAATAATGGGACTTTAATAGTCCCATTATTGGAATCAACAGTTAATAGAGTCCCATTATTCCAACAGTAAGCCCGAGACGTATTATTATGTGGTCATCCCAAATGGGATTTTGGGAAGAAAACTTGTCATGTCCTGACTGAGTTTTGAACCCGTGACCTATGGAACATCTGGATTAATAGAGTGTCGCCTTTACCACTGAGCTACCGGGACAGACCGGGTAGGGCCGGTTTATTTTACTTCCGAAAAATTTCTAATATTTGAAATCGGAAGTATTGTGTTCGATTTTGTAAAAAAAAATATTTTTTTGCTCCGATTTCAATTTTGTTCATATTTCTGGACGTTTCATAACCTCCTGAGCTCAAATTTCAAAATTGGCTCGTGTTTACTATGTGAAACAATTATGGACATAATACTTATGTCCATAATTGGCAGTGTTTTTTTATATTTATTTACTATCGCTTGTCGCAGGCGGAGAGGCATCAAGACTGAAGACAGCGTACGGTGAGTTCTGCTCCCGGCACCGTGACGCTGTTAACTTCTATAAGGAATACTTCTCCAGTGATGCGCGCTTTGCCGAGTTCGTGAAGCATTGCCAGGTGAGTGGAACCTAGGTAGGAGTCAACTGCTACAAGGAGTACTTCTCCAGTGATGCGCGCTTTGCCGAGTTCTAATCTTGCTGGACGTTGCTTTTTTTTAATTTGGGTTTAACGTCGCTTTCAACTGCACGGTCATATCACGACGTTGGTGTTACCCTCCAATCTCAGGAATTTCACAAACCTGCTAGCCACATTAACCTCACCCAGCCATGGTTGGGCGGGATGTCAGCATCACGAAGTCTTCACCTCGTTGGACATGACTTCTTTTAGGTGATCCTACAAGAACCGGTTTATTCAACGCGCCATTAACACTGGCTAGAAATCATGATTATTTAAGTAATGACATACCATGTCCCAAATTTCACCCGAAAAGAAATCATCCACAACCATCTAGACAAACCTTAAATCATCCTAGAAGCAAAAAAAAGGGGGAAAAATGTTAATGTTGTCAGTACTGTGTCTCACGGCAAGCATCACACTGATGTCAGTTTGTAGTAAATATATTTACTATTTCTTCTTCATTCAGCTGTTATTGCCCGAGTTTAAGGGTAAAATTAATAAACATTTTTATTTTATTTGAACAAGATTATTTTTATTTTTTATATGCCTCCAAACTTGTCTTTATTTTGACGTTAACCTTTATCTTCTTCTCTCCCCACAGCTGAACCCGCTGCTCAAGAAGAAAGGCATCCCGGAGTGTATCCTATTCGTGACCCAAAGACTGACCAAGTACCCCCTCCTTATTGAACCCCTCATCAAAACTTCCAAGGAGAACAAGTTGGAACAGGAGAAACTGCACAAAGCACAACTCCTTATCAAGGTGAGCTGTGTGGTAGTGTTGTGGATTGTAGACCTATAGTGTAACAAGTACCCCTCCTTATTGAACCCCCATCTTGCGTGAAACAGTAAAAAAAAAGAACATTAAGAGCTTTAAAAAGATGTGTTTTGATTCATTGAATCTCACAGATCAATTGCGCTCGAAAGTCTGAGATTTAGCATAGCGCTAGATGGAAGGTTAAAGGGGTAATTTGAATTGGTTTAGTTTTTTTATATAATTGGTATGCACATGATACATCACATAAGCCAACTAGCAACTTCTGCGGTGTGTTGATCCAGCACCTAAATGGGTGTATTGCTAAAGTATTTTGTCACTTCTCGCCCATCAGATGGGAGGCATACTACGGGATTGGCAGCCTACAACACAGACCACAAGCGTCTACAGTAGCTCCTGTTTCATGGATATAAAAAAGTCTGTAAAACACTTATCTTAGTGTATATTTAAAATCTTTTAAAAAAAGGATTTTCCTTTGTTCATTTTATTTATTTACTAGCGGGCTGTCCGCCCGCTTTGCGGGCCGAGGCATGGCCTTGAAAACAAAAAATCCTTTTTCGCCAATGGCAGGTGTTGTAGTGGGAATTTCGAAAAATCCCGTCTTATTGCACATCTAGACTATAAGACAAAGCTACCTACCAAATTTCAGCTTCCTAGGACTTACCAGTTCGGAGAAACAGTGATGAATCAGTGAGTGAAACTCTCTTTTATAAGTATAGATTTACACTTTATTAATAGGACATATCATATACAACACAAATAATTACAAATTAAAATACAATATAATAGAAGAAAAAAATAAAGAAAAAATAAATATATACATAATATAATTATGTCCCAACTAAAGGGCGCGGTTATCGCCTTTGACAATCTCTTCCACCCAACCCTTTGCAATAATTACTATTCCCTTCTATTCCTCCAGGACATCCTGATAGAGGTGAACGCCCAGGTGGCGGAGAAGGAGAAGGAGGACCGCAAGCTGGAGATGTACAACAGGATAGAGGCCAAGAGCTCCACGGAGTATCGCGGCGTCAAGTTCAAGAAGTCAGACATCTTGAATTTCAACCGGAAACTCAGGTGAGGGAACACTTTAGTTCGAAACTAACCGAACTCGAGTTGCTCGATCGATGAGGCGACGGACTCTGTGTGTGATAAGTATATACAATGCAGGTGTTTGCTTTACAAAAGTTAGCCAGCACCCAATTACTATTATTTTTTGTTTTTTTTTTTTACTTAGAGAGGAGCTAAAATCTTCTTACCATTCAAGACGGAGTGTAGGGTTTAAGTGCTTATAACGGTGCGCTATACCTACTAAAAACTTCCTCTCTACCACCACGGATACACCCGAAACCGTGTTGTACTATTAGTATAGTGTATACTAAATTATATAATATACACTATGATGCGACGGACTCTATTGTTGAGGCGACGGACTCTGTGGATGAGGCGACGGACTCTGTGGATGAGGCGACGGACTCTGTTGATGAGGCGACGGACTCTGTTGATGAGGCGACGGACTCTGTTGTTGAGGCGACGGACTCTGTTGTTGAGGCGACGGACTCTGTTGTTGAGGCGACGGACTCTGTTGTTGAGGCGACGGACTCTGTTGTTGAGGCGACGGACTCTGTTGTTGAGGCGACGGACTCTGTGGATGAGGCGACGGACTCTGTTGTTGAGGCGACGGACTCTGTTGTTGAGGCGACGGACTCTGTTGTTGAGGCGACGGACTCTGTGGATGAGGCGACGGACTCTGTGGATGAGGCGACGGACTCTGTTGATGAGGCGACGGACTCTGTTGATGAGGCGACGGACTCTGTTGTTGAGGCGACGGACTCTGTTGTTGAGGCGACGGACTCTGTTGTTGAGGCGACGGACTCTGTTGTTGAGGCGACGGACTCTGTTGTTGAGGCGACGGACTCTGTGGATGAGGCGACGGACTCTGTGGATGAGGCGACGGACTCTGTTGATGAGGCGACGGACTCTGTTGATGAGGCGACGGACTCTGTTGTTGAGGCGACGGACTCTGTTGTTGAGGCGACGGACTCTGTGGATGGGGCGACGGACTCTGTGGATGAGGCGACGGACTCTGTTGATGAGGCGACGGACTCTGTTGATGAGGCGACGGACTCTGTTGTTGAGGCGACGGACTCTGTGGATGGGGCGATGGAATTTTCCTCATCTATTTGAGTTTTGTGACCAATTAATAATAAGATTCTGAGGGTTAGGTGGTAGAAAATGCTTTGAGTGTTAACCTGACTTGGTGCTGCTAACCTTCCACTGTAGAGTATTATTTCAGTGTAATGTTGATATTAATCGGGCTTTGTACGAAATGTTCATGTTGTATAATTATGTATTTACGTTTTGTGTAAATTACCGACTTCAGTAGCTTCATCGATAAGGCGGCGGACTTGTAACCTGGTGGTCGATGGTTCAAGTCCCGCTTTCAGCGTAGATTTAGTAAATCGAGTTTGAGTAGTTGTGACACCGCGAAAGTGATTAACACAAATATGATAACTTTTTTGATAAATTGTTTAAAAAAATGCTGTGTGTAAATTTAATTGTACAAATAAAGACTTTTTTCCTTACATTTTACAATGTTGAAATGAAAAATACTGACCCAAATTTTTCTTGCCCTCCCCAGGTTCGAAGGCCTGGCCTCCCTCATGCAAGGCCGCGGCAAAAGTCAAGAAGTTCTAGTCATCGTTCTGTCGGACATCCTGTTCTTCCTTCAGGAGGTCTCCCAGCACAAGTACTCCCTGCAGGACTCCAGCAGTGCTCTCAAGTACACCTTCTTCACCCCCGACAATAAGGTATGTCGCCACGCCCGGCGTAGCTTAACACTTGCAGGACTCCAGCAGTGCTCTCAAGTACACCTTCTTCACCCCCGACAATAAGGTATGTCGCCACGCCCGGCGTAGCCTAACACTTGCAGGACTCCAGCAGTGCTCTCAAGTACACCTTCTTCACCCCCGACAATAAGGTATGTCGCCACGCCCGGCGTAGCCTAACACTTGCAGGACTCCAGTAGTGCTCTCAAGTACACCTTCTTCACCCCCGACAATAAGGTATGTCGCCACGCCCGGCGTAGCTTAACACCTGCAGGACTCCAGCAGTGCTCTCAAGTACACCTTCTTCACCCCCGACAATAAGGTATGTCGCCACGCCCGGCGTAGCCTAACACTTGCAGGACTCCAGCGGTGCATCTACCTTATCTCATCCAAGTCCTCGCCTCGCTGGACGTTGCTTAACATGACTTATCATTATTATTGTTTCCAGACAGGGGTGATATCTCTACAGAAGCTGCTGGTGCGAGAGAAAGCAGGGGCGGATACGCGGGGCATCTACCTTATCTCTTCCAACCCTGCGGAGCCGGAGATGTTCGAGCTGAAAATTGTGAAGCCCAAGGAGAAGCAGGCGTGGATCGACGCCATCCGGTGAGTTGCTGTTCCGAGGTCTCGGGTTCGAATCCGGGCAGTGGCATTCTTTTTGTTTTTTTCCATACATGATTTTTTAGGGCTGGGGCATTTTTTTATTTATTTATATTCTTCGTTAATTTTCCTTTTCATAAACCTTCTTTTCACACCCGAATAACAAAGGTTTGCTGAGACTTGGTTTTACTTTTGTGATGCTTATCGTTATTTCTAGTTGAAAAGGTCATGTTATTTTAAAAATTATTTTATTTTTATTTTTATAAACCTTCTTTTCATTTTAAATATTCATTCTTGTTCGGGTTTGGATTAACATGAAAAAAATCTGCGCGGTCCGGATAAATAAAAACCATCAGTCCCTCCCCCACCAGGAAAATGACAAAATCACGTGTATTAGAGGCAAAATATACATTTTATTAATTTGTAACGAGAAAACAGATTTTCTTTTCGGGCCTCGAATTTTGTTCAAAAGAACATTGCGGTCCGGATTTGGACCGCGGTCCGCTAATTGCCGACCGAGGGCCTAGACCATCAGAATGGTACTAAATTTCACATAAAAGCTCTGTGTTGAATATTTATAATTATTATTTTTGCTTCTCCAACGAGTTATCAATAAAAGCAAATGATATTAAACACAATAAAATATTGATTGATTAATGTCCCCACAGCTCCGCAGTGCAGCACTGTCCTGAGGATGTGGAGGATAGTGGAGGTGGAGGAGGCAGCAAGTTATCAGCGGAGGATCAACAGAAGCTGCTGGAGGCGAAGCAGGCCCACATCCGTCAGATCGTGGGTGAGTGGGGATTAGTTGTTCTTTATTATTATTATTATTGTCTGTCCCAGTAGCTTAGTGGTGAAAGGCGGCACTCTGTGAATCCAAAGATTTCAGAGGTCGTGGGTTCGAAACCCAGCCGGGACATGACAAGTTATCCGCCCATTCGGGATTTTTACCACAGAATAATACGTCTTGGGCCTACTGCTGGAATAATGCGACTTAACAGTCCTAATCGGGCAGTATAAATAAGGCAATATTATTGAATTATTTATTAATATTAAATCTATGTTCAAACAAGTAATGATAAAAATAAAATACCAATTTGAGAATAATATAAACAAGAAACACAGACAAACGACATAGATAAAAAAAAATGTGAATGTAAAATAGTTTAACACGTATGAGACGGCGGCGTGCCCACCGGTGGGTCACGTTTTTTTCAATTTCCCTTGTAACGTGACCCACCAGTGGGCACAGATAATGCAATTTTTAATATATTTTTGTATTCGCCCGTCCCCATTTTTTTTTTTTTTTTTGTCATATTTGGAACACATACCCTAATTTGAAGCCGTCCCAGCGTACAAACTATAGAAAATAGGACCCGTCTCATACGTGTTAAGAAACATAAATAGTTTACTTGTTTCAGTCATAGGAAACTACACGTTAGTTATTCGTTGTATAATTTGAATGGTTCTTCAATTTAAATGATTTAGGTAATGTAGGTAAAGCTTTTGGCCGGATTACCGTCACTCAAAATATAGCGTGAATATTATTTTACTTCATATCGAAGGCACCATATTTGAATGGTAGCTTGGGTGTCATTTGAATTGAAATATCAGCGTTGTAGAAGTAAATAGCCTAAAACCTTTACATTTTTGTATTAAATACGACGAGACTGCCATACCCCTTGCATAGTGTGGATAATTAAGAAGTGTGGAAACCACCCCCCGCCGGCATACATCGTGGCGTCCTCAGCGCTAGTATCGCAAAGGAGTCTCCTCTCCTCGTCCCTCACAAAATTTCTTCCCCGGTATCAAATGTAAACATAATTATATAAAATGTAAACATAAACATAAATAGACCGCGAGAAATGTTCTACTCCTTTGCGATGGTGTCGCGCTATGTGGCGTTTCCACGCAACTGGCGTTCGTTTCCTCACTTCTTATTTCTACACGCTATACTCCTAGGTACTATGTAATGTATAAAATTTGTACAAACTACCACACCTCCCATATTAACCCAACACCTTATCTATCTACCCCCTTCTCCCTTCTCTTACCCCCATAACGCACCCCCCCTCCCCCCAGATGCCAGTCTCGGATTCGAAGGTACCCCACCCCATGTAACTTACTCATACGCACGTAGACTAGAACCCACTGATTTGTTTTTTTTTTTTAGTAAATTGACCTATCAAAAATACAATTTAAAAGAATCAATATCAAAAAAATTAAAATTAAACGTTTAATGTACTTTACTAAAAGAAAGAAGAACATGTCTTGATATTCTTGAAGTCGAATTATGAAGAACGATTAGAAATCTTTTTATTTCAATACTAGTAGTTCTGTGAACTGTAAACTTCCTTTGAGAGTTTTTTTGAAATCGTAAATGGTCTAAATGTTAACTTCACACAGAGTAGAAAATAGAACATATAATGAATCACCTTGTCAGTATAACATATCATTTTCAACTAAGTTATCCTTTTTTTCCAGCATGCGAAAAAAATGGTTACATACTTAAGCCGATGAATGACTAGGGGCGAAATTAAGGCCGGAATTAATAGACATTTTTCTGTCAGTGTAGAATAACGGTAAAACATATATTGACAGAATGTATCAAATATCAGAATGCAAGAAATCCCAATGACCTCTTTGTTTTTCTTTCATATGACTCCACTTTTGTTTTGAACTTCATTAATAATAATTATTTGAAAATATATTTTTTTTATATTTCACTGTGTATATAACATAATTGTATGTTTGCACACTAATAAATTTAAATAAAAAAAATGAACGTTTTTCTAATATCTCTGTGGCGCTAAGTCACGGATTGCGTACTGTGTAAGATGGGGAAAACCGATGAGTAGAGTATAAAACACGGGTCTCATGCAATAACAACTAATGGCTGTAAAATCCAAACGGCTGAAGTTGGTTTGCTGAAATATATATTTTTGGAACCGCCTCGACGACCGGCATCTTTTGGTACCACTTTCAGCCCCCTAGCTTAATTTCAGCCCCCCCTAGGGCAGTTTATGTGTTTTGGTGAATTTACGCAATAGTGGGAATCGAAGTGTTGACCTGTAGACTCTGAGAACTGATATTTCATTGTTATATTTGGGATTCGAACCATAGACCTGTGGATTTGCAGCCTTAGCGATTGACATTAAATTACAAAGACCAAGTGTGTGTTCAATTCAGTGTCCAAGTTGAAGCGATATTATTTGTACAACAACAAAAAAAACCTCCGACATTTTTGGGATTCGAACCATAGACCTGTGGATTTGCAGCCTTAGCGATTGACATTAAATTACAAAGACCAAGTGTGTGTTCAATTCAGTGTCCAAGTTGAAGCGATATTATTTGTACAACAACAAAAAAAAACCTCCGACATTTTTGGGATTCGAACCATAGACCTGTGAACTGTCGGCATAATATTATTTCGTCAAATGCTAATTTATTCATAGCTAGAAAAGCTAACTAAAGGTCTTTATCAGTTCTAACATTGCAACTAAATTCTTCTTATCTATTGTTAACATGCAAACCGGCAGTTGCTATCAAATTTGACCCATGACCTCAGCCAGTGATCACGCCATATCAACGATTCTCTCTTGACTAGTAAACAAATACAGGGTGATGCTAGATGTAATAAAAGAATTAGTCAAAATATACAGGATGGTTGTAGATCTTATTTATTCTTTTTATAGTGGGAATCAATTTATTCATAGCTAGAAAAGCTAACTAAAGGTCTTTATCAGTTCTAACTTTGCAACTCAATTCTTCTTATCTATTGTTAACATGCAAACCGGCAGTTGCTATCAAATTTGACCCATGACCTCAGCCAGTGATCACGCCATATCAACGATTCTCTTTTGACTAGTAAACATATACAGGGTGATGCTAGACGTAATAAAAGAATTCAATTTATTTTTTTCCCTCTCGATTTAATTAATTACATTACATTCTTTGAGTTCTTCTAAAATTGAATTTATTTCGTTTATGTGGGCTAGATAATTGCCTGCAGCTTGTGACCTTTTCAAGAGTAAAAGTCTCTCTACTAACTCATTGGGATCATTAAAGTAAACAAATTCCTTATTACGATTACTGTCAAACATAATATTTGGTAAACCCGATCCCTGAAATTGTTGTATTTTACTTGACAAAGGTTCAAGTTTAGTATCCTTTATAATTCTCACGTAATTTCTTTCATCCAGATTGGTATAGTTCTCTTGATTTGGTTGTTTGAGAAACAATAATTCCATAAGTCCGCGAGTGACTGGATAATTATTTTGACCAATACGTATGTGTTCGTTAGGTGTCTTAAAAAATGCAATTTCTTTTTTTCCTAGGAAATATTTTCCATCTTTTCTTTTGATACCGGTAACTTTATCGATTACGATGGCTTGATCATCTAATGCTTTTAAAAAACGATCTATCAAAGAAGCTTTTTTTGTTGTCTTTGAATTCATAGGTATGAAATAGGTTGCGCTTTGTGTCAAACTATTCTGAGTGTTATCGGCTTCAATGGTTGGTGGTGGTGGTGGTGATGTCTGCAGCATTGGTTCATTCATGGAATAATTTTGAGGTTGCTCCTGTTCAAGTGACGGAGATAATAGTGGTGGCGGTGGTGTTAACATTGTATTTCTTCGTTCCAGTAATGGTCCTCTTTTTAGGGCTTCCAAAGAAGGTTTTGGTGAGCTAGGCATTGATATACTTAATCTTGATGGTTTTAACTTCATTTTTAATGGAGAGCCTGTTGTTGGACTTGGAAAAATCATTTGATTGTATCGTCTATCGAACAGTTTTCTATCGTAACCAGGACTCGACTGTTGATATGACGTTGAGGTGCCTGGAAGTTGTATATCTGGCGTTTGAATAGTCGATTGTTCACCTAAGGACCATGTATCTAGTGGACTAGCATATCGTTCGGAATCAGACGTTTGACCATCTTCATCATTGTATCTTCTGATTCTCGATGGACTGTCAAATTTCTTCAAGAGTTCAGGTATTCGTCTGAGCGAAGATATTGGTTCTCTTTTGATTGATGGTACACCTGATGATGCTGCTGTTCTCTGTTCTTGTAATCTCTTCAGAAAGTTGATTTTTTTCTCTTTACTTTGGGCAATTTTAGTCAATGGTTCTGATACTGGTTTCAAGAAACTTTTAATACTGTTTGATTGTTCATCTTGTCCAATTTTAAGGGATAATGTTTTAGCTCGTATTTCTTTCTGCGCGTCACTAATTTTTTTAGCGAGAATTTTCGCTTCACTCAGTTCTTTTGAAAGACTCATGTCTAATAAGTTCTACATTTGCAATCATTGTCTTATATATCTATGAAGTATTTATCCAAGCCACATCGAAACCGCCCAGACTTGCTGTCGGATTCTTTATCCAATACGAGAAATCCATGTTTCGATTTCCAACAATACTGACACATCTCTTTAAACTTTTCAAAAGACAAATCAGAAACATGATCGGAATAAATATGTTTCAAGTTGAGGGGATCTTGTTGAAAAATACATAGAAAGTTTGCATTATCTCGAATCAATTGTTTACCAATAGCTGAATAAGTTTGCGCTAGAAGAATGATGTCAACGAGGAAATGTCTACCTTGGGAAAAAAATTGTTTAATATTTTTTTTGTTTCTCAAAAGCAATGTCGTCCATTACAAAAACAGTATTTTTCTTTGTTTCACACGGTTGAATCATATCTTCGTCGTTTGTAAATACTTTGAGTTGCACCTCTTTGATTCCATTCAAAATTTTTTCTAAAAATTGATATTTTGGTTGTTGAAATGATTTTGAGTACACATAAACGTTTTCAAAGCGCAATCCGTTTGGATGTAACAAGAGAGCCAGCAGAAGATTGGTCTTACCCGATCCGCTTGGACCGACAATTAAGGCTCGTACATTGTTTGGAAAAAAATTTCCATTTTTTTTATTTTTTGATTTCACTTCGCTGACAAAGTCAAAATTTTCAACATTTAAATTTTCTTTACATTTTTTTGTTTTCATGATTTCTGATTTTTTTTTTCTTTCTTTGTTTTCCTATATAAACCAATGTTTTCACAACAATCACTTTATTGTTAATGATTCGCAGACGTGGAAAAGGTCTCTTAAATAAGTTGATTGATAAGTTACCATTTGAACTTCACATTCCGTCGTACAGATTCTGTGGTCCAGGAACAAGATTGGATAAAAGAAAAGATCAAGAAGGTATTAATTCGTTGGATTCGGCCTGTAAAGAACACGATCTCAAATACGCTGACAAGAAAGCCGATCGTAAGCAAGCAGATTGGGAATTGGAAAACAAAGCTTGGCAGAGAGTGTTGGCCAGAGATTCAAACTTGCCGGAAAAAGCTGCTGCCTTGTTCGTGACTAACGCTATGAAAGTTAAAAGAAAAATGGGCGCTGGTCTACGTCGCAAAAAGAAGACAACAATGACTTTTCGAAAACTAACTAAAGCTGCTGCGCTAGGAATGAAATCTGCTGGAGAAAGTGATAATCTCAAGTTGATTAGTAAACACGCTCTGATGGCTGCACGTAAAGCTATCCGGGGGAATAAAGTAAACAAGAAAATTCCGAGAAGACTCAGAATAGCCAAGACAATGTCAGGTGGATTCTTGCCGGCTGCTATCCCCATACTTGCTGGTTTAAGTGCCCTCGGATCCATTGCTGGCGGTGTTAGTGGTATTGCAAAAGCAATCGCAGATTTCAAGGCTGCTGGTTCTTCGGGTGCTGTTACTCCTATTAAAAGTGGACAGGGGTTGTACATAAAACCATACTCAAACTATTTTAATGTCTTGTCAAAAAACTAAATGATTTGCCTCGGAGAGCGTTGACAAACATTGATATTTTGAAAAAGATTCGTGAAATCAATGTTCCACATTTTCGAGGCATCTACAGTTTGAATCAACTCCCGTCAAAACCAAGAACAAATGAAGTGATGATTATTAATCTTGACAAATCAAGTGGACCCGGCACTCATTGGGTAGCCATGTTGAAGAAAAATAACTCTGCCTTTTATTATGATAGTTTTGGCAACTTGCGTCCACCTGTAGAAATAAGAGTATACCTTAATGGGTGTAAAATTTTCTATAACTATGAGCGAGAACAGAAATACAGATCAGTTAATTGTGGACACTTGTGTTTGAAATATATTGTTCAGAAAACTATTGAATTATTTAACAAATAAATAAAAAAAAACATGTCCAGCAGAATTTTTCATATAACTTCTAGACAATCTGAAATTGTGTGTTCAATATTTCCTCCTTTAAAAGTTTCAACAGATGCTGTTATTGGTTTGACACAATTTCAAACCTACAATAGTATTCCAAACATTGATCGGACAAACAATGTTTTCAGATATCAGGACGATAGTAAAGATTGGATTGACATTGAAATAGAAGAAGGAACGTACGAACTATTGGATATTGAAAGTTACTTGAAATCCAAGTTGGGTGAAAATGTGATATCTATTAAACCCAATGTAAACACTCTGAAATGTTTATTTTGGTGCAAGTATAATGTTGATTTCAAGGAGCGATCACTTGCCGATATGCTTGGACTCCCTAAAGAAATATACATTGCACACACTATGCTGACCTCAACAAATACTTTGAAAATTTCCAAAATAAATACAATAAAAATTGACGTAAACATAGTCAATGGTTCCTATCAAGACGGTGTGTCCAATAATTGTTTGTATAAATATTTCCTGAATGTACCACCTGGTTTCCGGATCACAGAAGTTCCCAACAATGTTATATATTTACCACTCAATACAGATGAAATTGACAGATTGATTGTGAAGCTTGTTGACGAAAGACATAATTTAATAGACTTTCGAGGTGAAGAGATATCGTTAGAATTACATTTGAAAATATGATTGTGATGAAACGTGTGAAAAGCAATAAAAAGAGTGTGCCCACTCTCCTTAAGGTCATTCCAACAAGTGTTATACAAGTGAAAAGTAATAAAAAAAAAAATAAAACTAAAGAAACTTACCAAAAGGAGTGTAAAAATTCTACAAAGCTTAGGCTATAGTGTGAAACAAAAATGAACATTGAAGACAATATTTTGAATTTGAACAATCGTGTGACTTACGATGAAAATATAATTCGTTATGAAAGTCATACGTATGGACCGTACACAAGTATCAGCTTGGACAGTACAGACAATATCATCATCAGTATTAACCAGGAAAGCTCATATCTGCTGCTAAGTGAATCGGGAATCTACATTGAAGGAAAAATCGTAAAAGAAGATGGAACCAATCTGGAGGCTAATAAATCCATTCAGTTTGTAAACAATGGACTGTGCTTCCTGTTTGATGAGATTCGCTTGGAAATGAATAGTGTTGAAATCGATTCTAATAAAAATGTTGGCATCACATCCACTCTAAAAGCATATCCATCATACTCAAGCGATGAAATGAAAAAATATGAGACATCAGGACAGTCAGTTGAAATTACAACAAGTTATTCCTTTAGTGGATATCTCAAACTGAAATATCTATTGGGTTTCGCTGAAAACTATGATAAAATTCTGCTCAATCAACGTCTGGACTTGATTTTAATGCGATCCAAGAGTTCCAAGGATGCTCTATTATCTACGGGTACCGCTGCTGTAACAGATGCAAAAGTTCAACTCACAAAAGTAGTATGGAAGGTACCACATGTTCAAGTCAGCGATCCCATACGTCTGGAGCTGCTCTCTCAGTACAAGAGAAACATTCCGATTGACATGAGCTTTAGAAAATGGAGTTTGAATTACTATCCGAATTTACCAGCAAGTAAAGAGATCAACTGGACAGTAAAGACAAGTAATGCGCAAGACAAACCTAGATTTATACTTTTAGGGTTCCAAACAGACCGGGACAACAGCTTGACAAAGGATCCATCTATGTTTGACCATGTAAAGCTTAAGAATATAAAAGTCTATCTCAACTCTGTTTGTTTCCCCTACGAGTCTTTAAATATTGACTTTGAACAGAAGAAGTACATTCCTCTTTATCTAATGTATTGTGATTTCCAAGAGAATTACTATCGAAAAATCAGTGAACCGTATCTTAGTTATAAAGATTATTTAGCAAAAGCCCCCATTGTGGTTATTGATTGTTCAAAACAGTCCGAACTATGGAAACACAGCTCTACAGTAGATATTCGCATTGAATACGAATTAGCTGCAAATGTTACTGAAAAAACAACCCTGTACGCTCTAATAATACATGATGCAGTTGTAAGACTTTATCCACTAACCAATACAATCCAGAAAATAATGTAGATTTTTTTTTTTTGTTAACTAATACACCCCCCTGTATATGTTTACTAGTCAGAAGAAAATACACTTGAGATAAACTTGAGAGGTTGTTCAATTATATCACGTGGCTAGCAAGAGCACATTGCCCGATATCACGTTGTCTGTAAGCTCACATTGCCCGATATCACGTTGTCTGCAAGCTCACATTGCCCGATATCACGTTGTCTGCAAGCTCACATTGCTTGATATCAGACGCAGAGGCAGATAAGGCAATCATATATAAAGCTGGACTTGACAATAATGTTATTCATTCAAACACATAGTCAGTAATATTACCCTACAAGTAGAAAAATATTCAACTAAAAAAAAATTAAGTTTGTGAAACATTCAGTGTGTGTGTGTGTGTATAATTAAACCAACCATTTATTAATATTATTTTGTTCTTATTATTTTATGTGAAATGTGTAAATAATTATAAAGGAACATTATCCGAAAAAAAAAGAAAAGTGTTTTTTTTATTTTGAATATGAGTTCTATAATTATATTGAAGGTGTTAAATAATAAAAGACTATTAGAATTATTAATCAAGAAAAAGTTTAACGTAAGTGATAAAGACATTAAATTTGAAGAAGACAAAATAGTTTTTAAACCTAATTATAAAATTGGACAGATAAAAATCAAGGAAAAGTTAGAAGAAGCAGAGGGAGATTTCGAAATCATCAAGGTTACCTGGCCAAACTTGAATTGTCGGGAAGAAGAAGAGTTAACCAATCTGCTGAAGAAGAGAAAATTAAACTTACAGTAGTTTGACTCTTTTTTTTTTTCTTTCAAATTTCATGGTATGTAAATTAATTTATTTCTCAGTGTTATTCAAAATTTTATGAAATAATATTATGATATCATTAAGTAAACTTACTGTTAGATATATTAGTTTTTTCTTTTGGCAAAATTATGAAATCTTAAGCTATCTTGAAAATGTATGTCAAATTATTGCTGAGGAACACGTATGGATTCATGTTTATAGTAAAGCTATTTTTGATGGTGATAGCAGTGATTGTAGACTTTTTAATGATTTCTATAACAATACTCTAAAAGGTGAAGAAAATCAATTTAAAAATAAACTCAAATCAATTTTAGAGTCAATATTTATTCCTGAAAGCTTAAAATTTAAAATTTTGATTGAACTGAATGAACAATTTAAAAAATTTGCGGAATATTTATTTATAAATGTAACAAAGTCTGCAAAGTATTGTAAATTAAATTCAAAATGTAAGCATCATGAAGATCTTCATGAAGTGTGTCAAAAGATTTGTTACCTTATAAATTCTGATTATGAAAATTTTTCAATTTTTTTTTTATGAAGAAATAGGTTTAGAGTTCTTGGACTATTGATTTTTACCTGATCGCTTTTAAATATTTTTTTTTTTTTTCATTACTTTCATTTGCAATTTTTGAAAAAACGATGGATACATTAGAAAAACTTGCATTAAGACAAAGTTTATTTAACTTTTTCAATTTTCACGCTGATGAAATTATAAATTATATCGAAAAAGAGACTTTCGAATCTTCCGTCAATTTTTTTTATTTTTACATTAAACCACGCGTGAAAAAATTAAATCTACCACCATTATTTTTTCATCATTTTCTCCATTGTTTTGAAGATTTAATATATTTGATTAAATGTCGTGGATATTCATGTTACCTAGATCGTCCTTGTAAATGTAATGAAACCCCAGAAAAGAATGATGATGACGATTGTTACCATAAACAACTTAGACAAGTTTTCTTACATAGCATCAAGGATGTATTAACAAGATTTGATTTATTTCAAGAGTTATGTCATGAGGAAATAACTACCAATAGATATAGACGAATCTATTATGAGGCTTGGAAAAAATCCATTTGGGAAATATTGTTTGATTAATATATAAATTTTTTTAAAAAATTGACACATAGATGTAAACTTGTTTTTTTTTTTTAAATTTCAAATATTAATTTCTTTATAATTTTATCTCTTCTCAAGGTGTGAAATGGATATTCCCAAAATAAGAATAGCGTTCTGTACAATATGTAATGAACATTATAGTTTTACAAGTGATGCTCAAAGGAAGGAACATTTTAACTCTGTACGGCATCAAAGAAACATTTTCAACAGCTACCCTGACAATGTTACATTACTAGAGTCTGCCTTTTCAAATAACATTAGAACATATTTTGTCAAAAATGATATTTACAAAGACACAAATCAATTTCTTCAAGAGTTTGTGAAAGACAAAATAATGGAGTTGAAGGATGAGATTTTGAGAAATTATCAAAGTTTTAAATTTTCGGCTCGATTATTTGTTTTTTTCAAACAAATCACCAAAAAAGACGAAATTAAACTTGCTTCGTTCAAAACAAAAAACCTAATAGTGTGTGAAAGTGTAGACTTTCATAATGTATGGCAGGAGGCTGTACAGAGTTTACTGTCGGAAATGCTTGATTTCGAATTGAAAGGAAGCGGTTGGACAATGATATCCATCGGAGGAGTTCAGCTTTCTTTCCTCAAATACCAACCAATTCGCTGTGGAACCTTTATTGAGACTCCGGATTTTCTTCAGAAAAAACGACAAACTGTATTTAATGTCAAAATCAACGACAACTATTGCTTTAAATATTCAATGTTGGTAAAGTTTATTTCCGATTGGAAAAAAACGTAGATATAAGGAAAACTATAGAGATCTTGACAGTAAATACAATTGGTCGGGATTATCGTGGCCAGTTAAAATTGACGAGCTCGATATTTTCGAAGGTAACAATCCGGGTGTAGCAGTAAATGTTTACGTAGTCGATAGAAACAAAGTGATCCAACCGTTTCGCATTTCCAGAGTTGATAATGTCCACAGTTCGAATGATTTACTTTTGCTTAGAAATGGTGACGTTTCACACTTTACATATATAAATAATTTCAATGAATTAATGCGTCATACGCTACCGGCAACATTGGAAAATAAAAGTCGAATTAAATTTTTTGTCTGCAAAATCTGTCTATCCATTTTTCTCATTGAAAAACATTTTCATGAGCATCAATGTGATGGACAGCAAATCGCGGATAGATTAACTTTCACTCTCGACAGTGTTCCATCATTTCTACGGAGAAGTAAACATTTGCATACCTTTGAGCATGGACTTGATAGTTTTAAGAAATGTATTCAGCTCGCTATTGAAAATGTTCAAACTTTAAATTTTGACGGTATACTTGCTAATACAAGTTTAAAGCAAGTAACTTGTTTTGAAAAAAATAATTCCTTCATGTCCATCAATGTTCTTGGTGCTGAAGAAGAAGAAAAGAAAAAGAATGTTTTCATTCTGAAAGTTTGCAAAGAGGAGAAGCCAATCCATGTTGATTTAATATTAACATGTGATGAAAAAGGCTTGCATCATTATTCCCTCATAAAAAATTTCAACGGTTTTATAACCAGATTTCACTATAAAGATAAAAAAAACTATGTAACCCGGTTTTTCTGTAAAATGTGTTTTACCGCATTCGGAAATGAGGCGAGATTGGTGGAGCATAGAAATCTATGCGGTAAACAAACTCCTTGTGTTGCCATTATGCCGGAACCGGGTAAAAACATTTTAAAGTTTGAACATTTTCAGTTTGAACAAAAAATTCCTTTTATTATTTACACAGATTTCGAGTGCATTTTGAAAAAAGTTAGCTCATGTGAACCCTCATCAATTGATTCATACACTTTGACCACCCAACAACATATTCCTTTTTCTTTTTCCTACTATGTGATTGGACCCAATACAAACAAGTTGGTTACATACACGGCTAAAGATGAAAATGAGGATGTTGTTGAAATATTTTTCAAGATGTTGATTGAAGATGTGAAAAAAATTGATGAGTTTTACAAAGAGCAAGTTCCACTCAACCTTTCACCCGATGATTGGCGACGTTTCAATGAAACCATCGAGTGTGAACATTGCAAAAGACCTTTTTCAGATACATTGAAGAAAGTAAGGGACCATTACCACTATGGTGATGGAAGACTTCGAAAGGTCCTTTGCAATAAATGCAACTTGAAATTTAGAAACGAAAAATTTGTTCCTGTCGTAGCACACAACTTTTCAGGCTACGACAGTCATTTAATCATAAATGGTTTGAATTATGACAGTCAAAAAATCGATATAATTCCAAATTCAATGGAAAAATATGTTTCCTTTTCAAAAAAAGTTAGCGACAATCTCAGTGTTCGATTCATTGATTCATTTCGGTTTTTGTCGAGCAGTCTTGACAAATTGAGTAAAACACTACCCAAAGAAAAATTCATACACACAAGGAAACATATTCAGTCCGATATTGATTTCGAATTATTGACTAGGAAAGGAATTTTTTGTTACGAATATCTCGATAGTTATAGTAAACTGTTAGATAATAAGCTGCCGCCTCTTGATGAATTTTATTCCTCTCTAACAAATAGTTTGGTAACTCAGGAAGATTATGATCATGCTCAGAAAGTATGGACACATTTCAAGTGTTTAAACTTGAAAGAATATTCGGAAATTTATCTGAAAACTGACGTTCTCCTGTTGGCAGATATTTTCGAATCATTCCGAACTCTGTCCCTCGATATATACAGCTTAGATCCTGTGTGGTACTACTCCCTGCCTGGTCTTACAATGGACGCAATGCTTAAGAAAACAGAAGTTGAAATAGAACTTTTGTTGGACTATGACATGTACCTGTTTTTTGAACAAGCGGTTAGGGGTGGTATTTGCCAATGTATTCAAAAGTACGCCGAGGCAAACAATAAATATATGGGAAGCGATTTCATTTCAACTGAGAAATCCTCCTATCTCACCTATTTAGATGCCAATAACCTCTATGGCTACAGCATGATTCAGAAACTTCCTTTGAAAGATTTCAAGTGGTTGAGTCCACAAGAAATTGATAACATTACCGTTCTAGATCTTACTCCACAAGATGATGTAGGTTATTATTTCGAGGTAGATGTGGAATATCCCAAGGAATTGCATGATCTACACTCGAATTTACCTTTCCTCTGTGAGAGTAAGAAATCTCCATCGTCCAATGCTCACAAACTGCTCACCACTTTGGAGAATAAAAATAATTACGTTGTTCATTATTTAACCCTGAAACAGGCTCTTGAGCATGGCCTGAAACTTGTAAAAATTCATAGAGGAATAAAATTCACTCAAAGCAACTATTTAGCTCCGTACATTAATCTGAATACAGAGCATCGAAAAAATGCAACCAATGATTTCGCCAAAGATTTCTTCAAATTGGCCAACAACGCCCTCTACGGGAAATTAATCGAAGGTGTGCGTAAAAGGATTAATGTACGGTTAGAAACAGAATGGAGGCTATCCAGAAAACGTATTTCAAGTCCATTTTTCGAAGATTTTAAAATATTGAAAGAAAATCTCGTTCTCTTTACAATGAAGAAGACGCAAATCCGATTTAACAAAGCAATCTTTGCAGGGGTTTGCGTCCTCGACCTCAGTAAGACCTTGATGTACCAATTTCATTACGATATTGTACAACCCAAATTCAATCCTGAGAATGTAAGGTTACTCTACATGGACACTGATTCATTTTTTTATCAAATTTTTACAAACGATTTATACGAGGACTTTTCGAGCCTTTCCGAACATTTAGATACAAGTGCATACCCGGCGAATCACCGATTATTTTCAATTCAAAATAAAAAGGTACTCGGAAAGTTCAAAGATGAATTGGATGGTAAAATTTGAAAAAATTTGTGGGCATTGCGAGTAAACTTTATTCGTATCAAGTTCACGAGGGAAAAGTTGTAAAGAAGGCTAAGGGTGTTAAGAAAATTGTCACAGAGCGTGAAATTAAGTTTGAAGATTTTGAAAGGTGTATGCGTGAAAACATACAACTTTACAAATCTTTTCACAACATAGTTTCAAAAAATCACTGTCTATCAACGATTAAGCAGAACAAACTTGTTCTGAATAATTATGATGATAAACGTGTTCTGATGACTGATAAAATTAACACCCTACCGTTTGGTCACTATAGCCTCCAGAACGAGTCTTCAGAAATGGATTTGGAATAAATGTATATTATTTTTTTTTACTTTGATTTAAGTTAAGTATAAAAACAATGCTCCCATGTATTTTCATATCTATTACTAGTTTATCACTCCAACAAGTGACATCAAATATATCGCTAAAGTAATTTTATTCTTTTTAAATAAATATGGAAAATACATTTATCGCTGACATTCAGTTTTTTCGTGGCAATGAAAAAGAAGTTATTGTGAAGAGTTTTTTCATTCAGTAAACTTTTTGATAATGACTTTGTGCAACATTTTGTGTTCAAACCACCCTATGAATTTACCAAGTTAAATTTACTCCGTAGACGAGAAGCTGCTAATGTTACGCTAAATTATCATCATTTGAATTGGGATGATGGTTTCATTGATTATGATCAAGCAGTGAATATTATTCGATCATCTTTGTGTAACGCAACCGAAGTCATTGTCAAGGGTCTAGAAAAAGAAAAATATTTGAATTCTATTTTGTCCAGAAAATTATGCTACAACATTGAAAATTTAGATTGTCCCAACTTGAAATTATTGAAAGTTAACTTGTCTCTGCAAAACCCTCTTCCTCCAGTATCAAGTATAAATGTAATCGCCATGAAACATTGGTTGAGTGAATTATTGAAAAATACATTAACCTTGTCCAATGAAGCGATTGGAAAATTTCAAGAATATGGTTTCTTCTTGTTGAGACCGAGAGATTTATACTTTTTACCTGTAAATTTTTTCATTTACGCTCTTGGTCAAGATACTTTGGAAAATAATTCCTACCGACTAGCGCCTCATATTGTACAGAACCCTTATTTTAAGAAATATATTTGTAATGATAGTGGATACGACACTGTAAATTAATGTTTTCTCTCTTATTTGTTTTTTTCCATACCCAGTTATAAATGTATATTTTCTGATTTCTCATGCCTATTTCTATTATGTTTAGATAAATAAATAAAAACATGTATTTTATCACTCAAACTTTTTTGTACATATATATGTATTTTCATAATAATAACAATATAGAAAAATTTAAAATTAAGTTACAATTAACTACATATAATATTTCTGTTTTCATTTTCATTTTTTTCTCCTCCTAATTCTGCAGTAGAAGAGAGGTGGTGGGAATCCATTGATTTTCCTCTGGACCAAAGCCTAAATATTTTACCAAAACCTTATTGCCTTTACGTTGGAGAACATTTTCTACAAGATATACATCTGGGTATGAGGTTTTGAGTAGCTCTTGTTCGTAGAAACCACCAGATATTGGTTTCCCATGTAAATCTTCTAGGTGATATACCCTGGGAAAAGTACTGCCCACCTTGACCACTCTAAATACCTCATAACTCCAGTTGGCTTCATAACCTTTTTGAAACAAATGTTTCACTTTGGAAATACGTACAAGATCACCTAGTTTAAATTTACTAGTCTTACTATTGGCTATAACTTGTTTGGGTTTATTCAAACGTAAAGCTATGAGACTCTGATTTTTCACGTTCACATCTTGAGGGGCCATTCCAATAGAACGATGCTTGGTGGCATTGTAGGTAGACACAAGAGTTGGCAAAATGTCCAACCATCTGTACGAGCCAAGGTAATTGAATTCAATCCACATTTTGCTCTTCAACGTTCGATTAAAACGCTCTACAATGGCAGCTTTCATGGGGGAAAATGTAGCGTAGTGATTAATGTTGTATTTTTGCATTAGTTCGCGGAATGGACGACCAAAAAATTCTTTGCCAGCATCCGTTTGCAAGTGGGTTGGGATCATAGCGGGTTTAAGCTTTTCTAGAACATACTTTTCCATCTGTTTGGCAACTTCAGCACTTGTTTTGTTTTTCAATGGTGCACAAAAAGAAACCTTGGAGAAACAGTTGATACAGGTAAGTATGTATTTATATCCATTATTTTCTTTAGCATAAGGAATCATTTCCACCAAATCAGCTTGGTAAAGATCATGAATATTTCGAAGTAGAGTTCTCCGGTGGGGAAACAATTTTCTAGCCGGACGATGTAACTCCAAAACCAAATCACGTTTTGACATTATACTACTGGAGTGGGAAGAATAGACGCTTTTTCTTCAACTTCACCAATGGGTTTTTTCGGTGTTTTTGATTTTACAAGAGGCTCCAATTTCTCATACAAGAGAGGTTCAAAAATGAGATTTTTAATTTTCAAACCTATACCACTGTCCAACTCTTCAACTATATTCAACTTGATGTAGTTTTCAATTGTCTCATTCGAGATCTTAATTTGTTCTTTTATAGAGGTTATTTCCACATTCATTTTCTCCATTATTTCGTTGCGAAGTTGAGTTATAACTTTTTCTAAAATGTCATCCGTGATTTCACCGCCTTCACTCCAACATGAAAGAAATGCTGACAATATTTTCTCAGTATTGATTCTAGTAAGTAAATTATTTCGCAACTGTTGTAAAAATTTCTTTTTATTCAACTCTTGAAGAAGGAAATTATTGAAATTCTCAGTAAACATAGTCGATAGTTCACTTCGAATTTTTGCTTTCTCTTCATCAACTTTTGTTTTAAATTCTGTTTCATGAACTGACAGCGATGATTTAATCATTTTAGTCACTTCAGTTTTCAAACTTTTTTCTTTTGCACTAACAATATCCTTGAAATCAGACTCATGACTTTTTCTATAGTTGTAAAATGTTGTTGCGTATAGAGCTTTTTTGTCTAAAGTATTCAGATCTTTTCTCAATGCGTCAGTCAAACTATGAAATTGCTTATAATGTGCATTTACTGTATTTTTTAGTTCCAAAAGAGGCGTAAACTTATTATCCAACTCCAGTATCCGTTTCGAAAGATCTTCTTTCACCTTGGCAAGGTCCACATTGATCTTCTGTTCTTTTACTCCAGCCTCAACAATGTAGTCATCAAATGTTTTTTTCAATGTAAATGTTGATTGAAAAATCTCATTATCCTGTTTTCTGTCTTGTTTCACTTCGTCTAATGCTGATTTCACGTCATTCACATTTTTATCATTGATTGTTTTGTATTCGGAAAAGGTTTTCTGTTTCAAATAAGTTTTACTTGCCACATCTATTGGTAGAAAATTATTCTTACTGACGTAAAGTGATAAATTGTCAAATGTTTTTCTTTCAACAAAGTAAGATATCAACTTCTGAACATGTGATTGACGAGGAAATTCTCTCATAAATTTCTTTACTTCCTTCTCAGTTTGACTTTCAATTTCATTTTTGGATTTTTTTTTCTCTTCAGGTTGTTGTTGTTCTTGAATGTTATGTCTTTTTAATGCTCGTCTTATGACATGATGGAGCTCACTCTCACCAAAATAGTTTACCGGATGATTCTTCATAACTAATTGTTTGATTCTGCATACAAACTATTTATATCCTCTCCTTGTGGGCACTTTGTAGGGGACACTTCTTTTGACGTTACTACTACTTGTTGTTGCTGTTGTAGTTTGAGGTTGCAAAACTCTCTCCTGCTCCAAGTTACTACTTGTTGTTGCTGTTGTAGTTTGAGGTTGTAAAACTCTCTCCTGCTCCAAGTTTGGCATTTCGAATAAAAATTCTTCCAAAACATTTCCTCCATTATCGACTGGTACAAAGTTATAGGTTGCTTCATTGACGGTATTTAGATCATTATTAGTTGGGATGGTGGGTTTTTTTTTCTTACCAATATAAGGTTTCTGGAAGAGCGGACGGATATCGATTCCATGGTGGGTTAGCCAATACATCAAATGAATTGGTATGTCTTGTTTTTGACATTGGCATCCATCAATTTTACAAACCATTATAGATATAAAAAAAACGAACTAAAATTCGCGAACCGCACTTGAGGTCACTAACTTTTCAACTGATTTCCAAGCTCAGACATTCAAAGTCACCTTGGATTTTCTTATCTTATCTGTTGTAACGGTTAATCATATAATACCGGGTGGATTAACACTATAAATACTGGTGAAACAAACCGACTAGGCCTTAAAACATGTTTCAACATGAGAATAGTAATGTTGCTACCCAGTTACTGCTGGCAGCTCGTGAGTACGGAATGTACTTGATCAGGAGATGTTTGATTTTTCAAAATGTTTCTTTCCTGGATCAGTATGATGTGCACAGTTGGGAATCAAAAGCAAGACATTTAAAGTTAACTTACGATGATTGTACTGAAATTTCATCATCCAATGTATTCAATTGCACAGAGTACTTGATGGGTAATAATTATTCCATTAATTTCCTGTCTGCCTTGGAAACATTATGTACAACCATTGAAAATAACTCAAAAGAAGAAGAAAGAAATTGGTTCATTCCAACTATAATCATCATATTATTGATGAGTGTTATTCTCCTTTTCATCATAATAAAAAGTAAAGTTATATGCAAAAAAGAATAAATAAATAAGATCTACAACCATCCTGTATATTTTGACTAAATCCACCCAGTATGAAATGGCTGGGGTCAAACATCATATGACCTAAGCCTGTCTACCTGAGGAGATAAGAAGAATTGAGTTGCAAAGTTAGAACTGATAAAGACCTTTAGTTAGCTTTTCTAGCTATGAATAAATTAGCATTTGATGAAATAATATTATGCCGACAATTCACAGGTCTATGGTTCGAATCCCAAAAATGTCGGGGGTTTTTTGTTGTTGTACAAATAATATCGCTTCAACTTGGACACTGAATTGAACACACACTTGGTCTTTGTAATTTAATGTCAATCGCTAAGGCTGCAAATCCACAGGTCTATGGTTCGAATCCCAAATATAACAATGAAATATCAGTTCTCAGAGTCTACAGGTCAACACTTCGATTCCCACTATAAAAAGAATAAATAAGATCTACAACCATCCTGTATATTTTGACTAATTCTTTTATTACGTCTAGCATCACCCTGTATATGTTTACTAGTCAAGAGAGAATCGTTGATATGGCGTGATCACTGGCTGAGGTCATGGGTCAAATTTGATAGCAACTGCCGGTTTGCATGTTAACAATAGATAAGAAGAATTGAGTTGCAAAGTTAGAACTGATAAAGACCTTTAGTTAGCTTTTCTAGCTATGAATAAATTAGCATTTGACGAAATAATATTATGCCGACAGTTCACAGGTCTATGGTTCGAATCCCAAAAATGTCGGAGGTTTTTTTTGTTGTTGTACAAATAATATCGCTTCAACTTGGACACTGAATTGAACACACACTTGGTCTTTGTAATTTAATGTCAATCGCTAAGGCTGCAAATCCACAGGTCTATGGTTCGAATCCCAAATATAACAATGAAATATCAGTTCTCAGAGTCTACAGGTCAACACTTCGATTCCCACTATTGCGTAAATTCAACAAAACACATAAACTGCCCTAGGGGGGGCTGAAATTAAGCTGGGGGGGTGGTACCAAAAGATGCCGGTCGTCGAGGCGGTTCCAAAAATATATATTTCAGCAAACCAACTTCAGCCGTTTGGATTTTACAGCCATTAGTTGTTATTGCATGAGACCCGTGTTTTATACACTACTCCGATGCTTAGCAATCACTTGTGATATAGAATTTGTCTATATATTTCGCCCTAATAGACAATAACTCAAGTCATTGCTAAGCGTCGGTTTTCTTTTATTTTACACAGTACGCAATCCGTGACTTAGCGCCACAGAGGTATTACAAAACGTCTATTAATTCCGCCCTAGCTTTTATTTTACTCTTTGTTGAATACCGTATGTAGATTGTAGATGTACATAGTTACATACTGAATGGTGATTATGTTAATTGCACAATGCATGGTGTTGAATATTTTTTTAGATATACAAAATAATTCATGTTTTATTTTATTAAATATAAAAAAAAACTTGTCCCAGGGACCGTCCTTCCAGAAGGGAACCGCGTATGCAAGAAACATTTCCTCTTTGAATGGTACAACAACACCAAAGGATCTCTCGCTTTCAAACACTTGATAATATGTAGATGACCATTGGTGAAGGTATCAGCTGATTTGATTACATACACGTGCACATTACATACACGTGGATGTTATAAGGCGTATCGAACAGTTGTATTTTAATTTGTAATTATTTGTGTTGCATATAATATGTCCAATTAATAAAGTGTAAATAAATAAATGAGAAAATGGAAAATCGTCACTGACGCTTCATCATGTTGACCCAGCACCTAAATGGGAAGTATTGTGTCACTTCTCGCCCATGAGAGGGGAGGCATACTACGGGATGGGCAGGCTACAACACAGACCACAAGCGTCTACAGTAGCTCCTGTTTCATGGCTACGAAATAAAAAAGGCTGTGAAACACTCATCTTTTTTTTTTTTTTTTTTAATCATTGTGGACCCCCCGAGACTACTAATGACTGCCTGCCCCCCCCCCCTCAGCGGTGCTCCGCCAGAAGGACGTGGAGCAGGCCCTCCTCCTGGAGGAGAAGATGTCCCTCCAGCTGAAGCTCCTGGCGGCGGCGGGCGTGCCCAATGTGCCGGCGGCTCCCTCCTACACCCATCTGGTGGCGGGACCCCAGGAGAGCAGCGCCACGTGGCAGCACGTCATGACCACGGTCAAGGTAAGAGAAGAGAAAGAAAGGGTTGGGTGGAAGAGACTGCCATAGGCAATAACCCCAGGGGAGTAGCGCCACGTGGCAGCACGTCATGACCTCGGTCAAGGTAAGAGAAAGAAAGGGTTGGGTGGAAGAGATTGCCATAGGCAACAACCCCGCCATTTAGTTAGGACATGTGTGTATATTTTGTTTATGTTTCCTAATATGCTAATAAATGATCATAAATAGCAAATAAATTTCTTACCAAAGTTGCCAATTAATGAATGCCAAAAAATACCAATTAATTAAGAATAATTAATTATTTTTTGATGATTTGAGGTTAATGTGGAAGCTGGTACGATTCCCAGCGATTGTAGGGGAACACCCTCGTCCAGATCAGGACGTTAAAACCAAATACAATCGTTGGCGTTAGGGAGGGCATCCAGCCATAAGAAACGTGCTCCACCCTACCAACCTCAACCATGAGGTTGAACAATGCCGACCCCAAAAGCAACATAAACTAATATGGGATAAAGGCAAGGGAGATATATAATTTTTTTTGATGATTCCATTACTTTTCTCTCTATAAGATTAAGAAAGTTAAAAAAACTTATAAATTTATAAAAAAAAATTTAAATTATTTAATTTATTTATTAAATAACAAGGTATTTTTCCTAAGCTAAAGTTTCTAAGAAATATAGAACAAAATTATTTTAATTTATATCTACAAATATTTACAATTATTAATACCTGAGGCGTTCTCTGCCACTTAACTAACCACTCGTTCCTCCAGAAAGTGAACCAGCTGGCCAGCAGCCTCTACACCTCGGGGTCCAACCTGAGCCGCAGTGCCAGCAGTGTGGGGAACACCAGAGCCACACTTACATCTCCCCCACCCTGCCCAAGCGGGCCGAGACCTTCGGTGGTTTCGACACCGCTCAGCCGCCCATCAAGAGTGAGTCCCACATTAATTAGTGATAAACTAGTTATTATTATTATTATTTTAAAGATGAGTGTTTCACAGCCTTTTTACTTCCAAAAATTTCTAATTTTAGAAATCGGAAGTATTATGTTTATTTCGTAGCCATGAAACAGGAGCTACTGTAGACGCTTGTGGTCTGTGTTGTAGCCTGCCCATCCCGTAGTATGCCTCCCCTCTGATGGGCGAGAAGTGACACAATACTTCCCAATTAGTTGCTGGGTCAACACGAGCGCACCGGAAGGTATCCCTCACAAACAACTGTAACCAAATTTTGAATACAATTTTTTGTCGGCGCGCGGGTTCGAACCCCGGACCTTCCGCATGGAAAGCTAGTGCTTGACCACTGAGCTATTCGTGTGTTCACTACTATGCGCTATGCGGCTAGGCCTGCGGCGCGGCGCGTTCACCGAGGCATGGCCGTGTTGGTGAAATAAAAATATTAGGTAGCTATATGTTAGTAGTAAATAATATAGATTACTTTTTCTCACCTGTGAACAATGTCCGTCCAAAAATATCAAATACCCAAATATGTATGATTATATAATCTTTTCCATGATACTACACAAAAGGTTGATCAAAAAGAGCATCAAGGAGCCAGCGTATGTTATTGTTATAATCAGGCGCGGCCGGTGCTAAGGAGCTGCGGAACTGCAGCACCCCCAGACGAAAATAAAAAAGAGAGGATTTTCTTAAGTACTAGCTCGTACATAATGAAAATCATCACACATTTCTAGAATTATTTAATGCATAATTATTATGATTGCCATGTTAAATAAACTCAAACTCTTTGGATATTGAAACAGCTACTCTATAAATCCCATCTTAGTCCGGTTTTTGTGGCAGCATAGCAGCACCCCCCAAAACATTTTCCCACCGGCCGCGCCTGGTTATAACTAAAGTCCACTATTGTTGTTGTTATGGCAGGCGTGCACAAGAAGAGCAGCAAGGAGCCAGCGTATGTTATTGTTATAACTAAAGTCCACTATTGTTGTTGTTATGGCAGGCGTGCACAAGAAAAGTAGCAAGGAGCCAGCGTATGTTATTGTTATAACTAAAGTCCACTATTGTTGTTGTTATGGCAGGCGTGCACAAGAAGAGCAGCAAGGAGCCAGCGTATGTTATTGTTATAACTAAAGTCCACTATTGTTGTTGTTATGGCAGGCGTGCACAAGAAAAGTAGCAAGGAGCCAGCGTATGTTATTGTTATAACTAAAGTTTTTTGTTGTTGTTGTTTATGGCAGGCGTGCACAAGAAAAGTAGCAAGGAGCCAGCGTATGTTATTGTTATAACTAAAGTTTTTTGTTGTTGTTGTTACGGCAGGCGTGCACAAGAAAAGTAGCAAGGAGCCAGCGTATGTTATTGTTATAACTAAAGTTTTTTGTTGTTGTTGTTACGGCAGGCGTGCACAAGAAGAGCAGCAAGGAGCCGGGCGGGGGCGGGGGAGGGGGCGGGGGGGCCAGCAACAACAACAGCCCCGAGGACATTTCCCCTCCCGCGCTGCTCGAGTTCCCCTCCACCGCCCCTCACCCCCACCCCCACCCCCACTCCCGCTCCCGCCTCTCCCTCCAGGACAACCTGCCCCACCCCCCTCCTCCTCCTCCTCCCCCGCCCCCCTCCCTGCCTCCCCCCTCCCTCTTCACCCTGGGCCAGGAGCAACAGGTCATCGCCATGGAGCTCTCCCATCACGTGTACACACTCAGCTGTATCATAGCCCAGCAGATGACTAGCATAGATAGGTAAGTGATAGCTCTCCCATCACACTCAGCTGTATCATAGCCCAGCAGATGACTAGCATAGATAGGTAAGTGATAGCTCTCCCATCACGTGTACACACTCAGCTGCATCATAGCCCAGCAGATGACTAGCATAGATAGGTAAGTGATAGCTCTCCCATCACGTGTACACACTCAGCTGTATCATAGCCCAGCAGATGACTAGCATTGATAGGTAAGTGATAGCTCTCCCATCACACTCATTTAGAGCGCGCGATTAGCTCAGTGGTTAAGCACTCGCTTGCCATGCGGAAGGTCCCGGGTTCGAACCCCCGCTCCGACAAAAATTTGTATTCTTAATTTGGTTACAATTGTTTGTAAGGGATACCTTCCGGTGCGCTCGTGTTGACCCAGCACCTAAATGGGAAGTATTGTGTCACTTCTCGCCCATCAGAGGGGAGGCATACTACGGGATGGGCAGGCTACAACACAGACCACAAGCGTCTACAGTAGCTCCTGTTTCATGGCTACGAAAAAAAAAAAGGCTGTGAAACACTCATCTTTAAAAAAAAAAAAAAAAAAAAAACTCAGCTGTATCATAGCCCAGCAGATGACTAGCATTGATAGGTAAGTGATAGCTCTCCCATCACGTGTACACACTCAGCTGTATCATAGCCCAGCAGATGACTAGCATTGATAGGTAAGTGATAGCTCTCCCATCACACTCAGCTGTATCATAGCCCAGCAGATGACTAGCATTGATAGGTAAGTGATAGCTCTCCCATCACGTGTACACACTCAGCTGTATCATAGCCCAGCAGATGACTAGCATAGATAGGTAAGTGACAGCTCTCCCATCACGTGTACACACTCAGCTGTATCATAGCTCAGCAGATGACTAGCATAGATAGGTAAGTGACAGCTCTCCCATCACGTGTACACACTCAGCTGCATCATAGCCCAGCAGATGACTAGCATAGATAGGTAAGTGATAGCTCTCCCATCACACTCAGCTGCATCATAGCCCAGCAGATGACTAGCATAGATAGGTAAGTGATAGCTCTCCCATCACGTGTACACACTCAGCTGCATCATAGCCCAGCAGATGACTAGCATAGATAGGTAAGTGATAGCTCTCCCATCACGTGTACACACTCAGCTGTATCATAGCCCAGCAGATGACTAGCATAGATAGGTAAGTGATAGCTCTCCCATCACACTCAGCTGTATCATAGCCCAGCAGATGACTAGCATAGATAGGTAAGTGATAGCTCTCCCATCACGTGTACACACTCAGCTGCATCATAGCCCAGCAGATGACTAGCATAGATAGGTAAGTGATAGCTCTCCCATCACACTCAGCTGTATCATAGCCCAGCAGATGACTAGCATAGATAGGTAAGTGATAGCTCTCCCATCACACTCAGCTGCATCATAGCCCAGCAGATGACTAGCATAGATAGGTAAGTGATAGCTCTCGCATCACGTGTACACACTCAGCTGTATCATAGCCCAGCAGATGACTAGCATAGATAGGTAAGTGAGAGCTCTCCCATCACGTGTACACACTCAGCTGTATCATAGCCCAGCAGATGACTAGCATAGATAGGTAAGTGATAGCTCTCCCATCACACTCAGCTGCATCATAGCCCAGCAGATGACTAGCATAGATAGGTAAGTGATAGCTCTCCCATCACACTCAGCTGCATCATAGCCCAGCAGATGACTAGCATAGATAGGTAAGTGATAGCTCTCCCATCACACTCAGCTGCATCATAGCCCAGCAGATGACTAGCATAGATAGGTAAGTGAGAGCTCTCCCATCACGTGTACACACTCAGCTGTATCATAGCCCAGCAGATGACTAGCATAGATAGGTAAGTGATAGCTCTCCCATCACACTCAGCTGTATCATAGCCCAATGCTTGTTTTTTCCCTCCCATCTATTTGAGTACGTAACCACATAGTTATAATGTTTCTGGCTATTCTCGGCCCCACTCAGGCTGGGTGAGGTTAACACGTTCGTTACCGAACGGCCATATGTGGATGTTTTTGTGTTTTTCTTTGGGACCGAACGGCCATATGTGGCTGTTATCAAAATTTTAACAAGTGACCGGACATCCATATATGGCCTTTTGGAGGTAGGTTGTTAGTATTAGAAGAGATATAGGATCGATTCTTGTACAAATACGATGCCAAATATGCAAAAAAAAACCTGTGGACCAAAATTTGGTCCCCAGGATGCAACAGCAACTTTACCGCCTGGTCCCTACGTAAAACTTGAAAAAATTGGCTTGGTAACGAACGTGTTAATTGGAGGGTCCCGATGCCCGTTTTTTCCCTCAACTATTTGAGTATGTAACCACATAGTTATAATGTTGCTGGCTATTCTCGGCCCCACTCAGATTGGGTGAGGTTAATTGGAGTAGATGGTTTATGATTTTCCAGCCAATGGAGGGTAAAAACCCCGTCGTGATATGACCATACAGTTGAAGCGAAGTTAAACCAAAATTAATACTATTTTTTATTTAATTTAGTATTTTTAATTTAATATTAAATTTAATAATAATTTAATAGGAAGAGAATGCCGTAGGTATTAGCACCGCCCTTGATCATGTTTTGTTCCATAATTGCAACTTTGTTACTTGTAAATTGTATATTATACTATATTTTGTAAATAAAACTTGATTAAATCTGTTTAATAATAATATGAAATATTAAATTTAAAAAATGAAGTTGTACTCTTTAGAGAGAGAGAGCCACAAAAATTGTATTTAAAAAAAAAACTAAAATAAATATAACATTTAACACTTAGACGACCGGGTGTACCACCGGTGGTACACCCGACCGGGTAGCCGTATTATCGCCGGTCCCACAAGAGAATTCACGAAAAACCATGCCGGTCGTCTAAGTGTTAAAAAAAAATTGAATTTTGATCTACCTACATGTTTCCTTCCGCTTGCAGTCTGCAGGCACAGTTGAGCGCGTACAGATCGCAAGTGAGCGGCGCGGGGGGGCCGGGGGGCGGGGCCTCGGGGGAGGAGCTAGCGGGGCCGGGGGGGCGGCCCTACCGGCACACCACGCAGCTGGAGGAACTGCGCAACCTACAGGACAGACTGAGCCAGGAGAAGGAGGCGTGGTCTAAGGAGAGGGAGGCGGAGGAGAGGGAACTGGAGGAGAGGCGCGCGCAGCTTCTCAAGATACAGGTGAGACGCGGGGGGTTGTGTCTGGAGCATTCTTTTTTTTTCTACTCTTCTTCTCACAGCTATCCCGATAGCTCAGTGGTGAAGGCGTTTGAGTGGTAATCCAGAGGTCGCTGGTTCAAAACCCAGCCGGGACATGACAAGTTAGCCTCCCATTTCAGATTTGATATTATAGTAATACGTCTTGGGCTTACTGCTGGAATAAATAGAATATACCTTGTTTATACTGCCGAGGTAAGACTGAAAAGTCCCTTTACTCCAGCAGCAGTCCCTTTACTCCAGTTGACTGCTGGAATAAATGGACTCATTAGTCCTAGTCGGGCAGTACAAATAAGGTAATTTATTATTATTATTTATCTATTCCACTCCTCAGGAGCAAGTGAAGCTGGAACAGAACGACATAGCGCAGCAGCGGGAACAGCTGTACCGTCGCCTCGAAGTTCTCACCAACTAGGGAATCCTCATCCCAGCCTGAGTGGGGCCGGGAATATCTTCATTAATTGAACTATCTATTCCACTCCTCAGGAGCAAGTGAAGCTGGAACAGAACGACATAGCGCAGCAGCGGGAACAGCTGTACCGTCGCCTGGAAGTTCTCACCAGCCAGGGGATCCTCATCTCTCCCAACATGCCCGTGCTGACCACTGGCCCGCCAGGGGGCGAGCTCACCCCCTCCCCGCCCTCCTTGCCCTCCCCCCCGGACGCACACAGACGCAAGCTGGGCGCCGGAGTGGCGGGGGGCGGCGGGGGCACCTCCCCCCTGCCTCCGCATCTACCGCTCAACCTGGTGTCCGCCACCAATCAGCAGAAGGTGAGCTTTTCATTGATCGAACGTAGAAGTTCAATAAGGGTCGAATTATGAGACAGGATTAGTTATTATTATTATACAACACTTTTTTAGATATAAATGGACATTCTGTAAATACAAATAATTATTTTAACAGTGAAAAAAATGGAAACAATATATACAATAAAAATGAAATAGAATAGAAAATATAGAAAAACCTAACTAAAGGGCGGGGTTATTGCCTATGGCAATCTCTTTCACCCAACCCTTGTTGGGTGGAAGAGATCTAATCCGACCCTAGGTTTTCATCAGCTGACCGATAGGTATTCCAAAATAAGATTTTCCGTCACGAAAGTTGGCCACAGCTCCGTTATGGCAGAAGTAATATACAGCTACTTTTGAAATCCATCGAGGGGGGGTATTGAATGCAAGGTCTTGATGTCCTGATGCTTGATGCGACTACTTTTTAGAATCTTTGTGAAGTCTAGAGTTCACAGAACTTACTACAGTAGAATCCCGCTAGCTCAAATTCAAGGGACAGGAGTGTCATTTCGAACTATCGACATTCGTGTTATCAGAATGTCAAATAAGGATCTTTCGACAAGGGCCGAAGTATGCTTTATTTAGAAACTCTTTATTAGGAGAACATATACAGGGTGTCCCGTATACAGATGCAAATATTTTGAGGGTAGGTTCAGCCCACCGTGAACTACCATATGAGCGAAACTTGCAGTGGGGCATTTTGCTTCGTTAAAGAGTTATGGCCAAATCCCTGTTTTTCCCACAGGTCTAGAGGTCACTTGGATCAATGCACGTTTTCAAAGAAATGATAGCCAGTAAGTAATTTTTTACTTCATGTATGGCTAGTCATGCATATTTCCCTTCAAATGCAGTTGGTTGCATGAAAAAATATTGAAAGACCAGAGAGATGTTTAATCGTAAGTTCAATACTTTTCTAAAATTTAATTTTTCAATTTTTTCCCTTTCGTTAATTTAAAGTACTTCTACAATTGCAATTCTGCGTATCACTAGTTAAAAAGATACCCTATTATGTTTACTTTTAGAAAAAAGAAAGCTCATTTATATCACTTTAATGATCATGGAACGCAAGACACACAAAGCTCAAAAAACACTTCTGAATCATGATGGAAAATTCAAAGTTGGCTGAATTTTAACAGAATTGGCGCGTAATTTGAGGTATAAATACACTGCTCTGGGATGTTTCACAGAAGGAAATTGATCATTTACAGTGGTCGGTCGGTGTGAACTTTTATGTGAATGGGGTTTCGTGGTCACAGGGTTATCGTGAGGAAAAATGAGAGAGGCTGCAACGAAAGCAGCAACCAGTGGTGTAACTATGGACAAAGAATACACATGGAGAAAGACTCTGCGCTAACAACAAAAATTGTGATTTTATTTTTAGAATTAAAATTAAAAATATCATTTTTGTGTTTATCACAATCATGGTATCAAAACATAACAAAAAAGTGCCGAAAATTAACCTTGGGTAAAACTGAAACATCCAACCTTCAGGTTACTATTATTATTATTATTAATACTTTATTGATAAACTACAAACATGATACATTCTGCAACACAGGACATGAAATGAAAAGAACCCAAAAGAATATGTAGATAACCAAGGGCGAGGTTAAAGCTTGTGGCTTTCTTTTCCGCCGAACAAATTGATCGCCTTGTTATTTTAATTATTAGATTTGATTGATATAGTTGGTTAATAGAACTATTTGTACTCAGAAAATTTTCATTTATAACTTGCAGTTGGCACAAAAATGGTCACACAGACCGCTTCAGGCATGAAATGTTCTTCAAATTGCAATAGCGCCCAGATTCAAAATTTGAAAGATGTGTTTCTCTCCTTCTGGTGCCGTTTAATAGGTCGTATCTCATCCGTTCCTTCACGCGTCTGGAAGAACTTGGAATTTACTCAAACAAAATAGCAGAGGGCATTTTTTAAACTAGTGATACGCAGAATTGCAATTGTAGAAGTACTTTAAATTCACGAAAGGGAAAAAAGGGAAAAATCAAATTTTAGAAAAATATTGAACTTATGATTAAATATCTCTCTGGTCTTTCATTATTTTTTCATGCAACCAACTGCATCTGAAGGGCAATATGCATGACTATCTATACTTGAAGTCAAAACTTAACTACTGGCTATCATTTTTTTAAAAACGTGCATCGATCCAAGTGACCTCTAGACCTGTGGGAAAAACAGGGATTTGGCCATAACTCTTTAACGAAGCAAAATGCCCCACTGCAAGTTTCGCCTATATGATAGTCCACGGTGGGCTGAACCTACCCTCAAAATATTTGCATCTGTATACGGGACACCCTGTATACAGACAAATAATGGTAAAAATTAAATATAAAAATTGACAATATTAATAATATAAACAAGAAAGAAAAAAATAAACAAAATATATACAAATGTCCTAACTACAGGGCGGGGTTATTGCCTATTATTAACGAGATTTTCGACTTATCCTCGAGTGAGCAAGATTCTACTATGGTTTGTATTTCAATTTCTACAAACATTATCCGTTTCCAGAAAGTGGTTCCCAACGTGCAGATCAAGCAGCAACTCCCACTGAAGCTGGCCACGAAGCTCGGCAGCGGTTCCCAAACCTCGTCCCCCGTGTCCCCCTCGGGCCCCCCGCCCAGCGGGGTGGTACAGATGCTCCCCCTCAAGCTGTCGAGTAGCGTGAGCGCGGCGGACTCGATGGAGAGGAAGCATCGAGGCTACACGAGGCTAGTGAGTCCCGGGGAACCGCACAACGCTTCCCCCCCGGGTGTGAGTGTCAGCGTGCCGGCTGTTCCCTCACATGCGCGAACGGGGAGCAGTCCTGCCATGATGCAGACTATTGAGGTGAGTGGTGGATGAGATGTATGTTTCCGGTCCAACCCAGGCTGGGTGAGATACGGCTACTTCTGCCATGATGCAGACTATTGAGGTGAGTGGTGAATGAGGTACATGTTTTTTTAATTTATGTACACTTGTTTTTTACAAAACAATCATCAACAACAACAAAAAATTAACAATAAATTTTAAAAAACTTAGAAGTATGTACAAAAAGAAATAAAGATCAATATTATATTTTAATCACAATTGTTTTGTAATCCGGTGCGAAGTTAATGCCTTAGGCATTCTCTGCCACTGATGAGGAAGTGATATGTTTGCGGTCCAACCCAGGCTGGGTGAGACACGGCTAGTATTCCTCGCATGCGCGGACTGACATTACTTCTGCCATGATTCAGATTAGTTTCTGAAGTCTGTGGTCTTCGCAATAAACAATATATTTTATTAATTGTATGTTAAAAGTTGGTTTTCTGTCGATGGTCTTCCCAAAATAAATAATTATTTTAAATTTATATTTAGATTTAATACAAGCTAGTTTATTAGTCTCTTACTTATAAACTCATAAATTTGAGTTGGAAGAAATGTTTTATCTATGATATACTCGTATGTTTAAGATATCTATTTCAAATAGTGTCTTTTATATGAGGAGGAAAATCTTTCAGACTCAACCCCAATAAGATGTGGGGGGGTATGCTGGAGTCACGGCTAAGGGTGAAGTGTTTCGCCCTTCTGTGGCAACATTCCTGGCGGCTCAACCCGCTAAAAACCTCCCCGCTCTTTTTTGTTGGTCCCGTAACTAGGGTAGTATTTCATCGGAAATATTGCCTGATTTATTTACACTTTATTAATTGGACATATTATATACAACACAAATAATTACAAATTAAAATACACTATAAGAGAAGAAAAAAACAAAGAAAAAATAAATAAATACATTCATAACATATTATGTCCTAACTAAAGAGCGGGGTTATTGCTTTTGGCAACCTCTTCCACCCCAACCCTTATTTACTGATAATAAAGAATAAATTGTGTTCCTTCTCACCCCCAGGTAATAGAGAAAGGCAGCGGGCAGAAAGCAGGCCGCACCAACACCTATCCTAAGCTACCGGAGAAATTCCGCATCAGCAAGACTTCATCCTCAAGCAGCAATCCTAACAATCAGCAGAATCCCGCTGATGAGGAAGTGATATTTTTCTGAGCAACCTAAGTCTAGTGGTCGCATAAGTTAACATTTCGTCACTCCTTGAATCAGCAAGAGCTCATTTTGTATGAAGCAATCCCGCATCAGCATGATTTCATTCTCAAGCAGCAATTCTAACCATTCCAATCAGCAGAATCTTGCTGATGAGTAAGTGATATTTTTCTGAGCAACCTAAGTCTGGTGGTCGCATAAGTTAACATTTCGTCACTCCTTGAATCAGCAAGAGCTCATTTTGTATGAAGCAAGCCCGCATCAGCATGATTTCATTCTCAAGCAGCAATACTGACAATTCCAATCAGCAGAATCTTGCTGATGAGTAAGTGATATTTTTCTGAGCAACCTAAGTCTGGTGGTCGCATAAGTTAACATTTCGTCACTCCTTGAATCAGCAAGAGCTCATTTTGTATGAAGCAATCCCGCATCAGCATGATTTCATTCTCAAGCAGCAATACTGACAATTCCAATCAGCAGAATCTTGCTGATGAGGAAGTGATGTTTTTCTGAACAAGATAATAGTTCGTCACTTCTTGAATCAGCAAGAGCTCATTTTCTATGAAGCAATCCCGCATCAGCATGATTTCATTCTCAAGCAGCAATACTAACAATTCCAATCAGCAGAATCTTGCTGATGAGGAAGTGATATTTTTCTGAACAAGATAATTGTTCGTCACTTCTTGAATCAGCAAGAGCTCATTGTATGAAGCATGAAGCAATTTCGCATTAGCAATACTTCATCTTTAAGCAGCAATCAGCAGAACCCTGCTGATGGAGAGGTGATATTTTTCTGAGCATATCAGCCAGTCCTTTAGGATAATTATTTCTTATTCTTCTCTCTATGAGTTAGCAATAGACAACTGTCTCAAGCAATGTCAGACTCTCACTTGTACAAAAAAAGTTAATTTCTTTTATTTAAAAAATATTTTTTAAATAAATTAAAATGGACGTAATTAACTCATGAGAGTTACTTGTGCTTCACACAATTAAATAGTGTATCGTATGAAAATATGTGACTCGTGTTGAACTTAGACTTAAGTATACGATTTTATTTGTCTGTTAATTCTGATCTTAGAATAGGAACTCAAGATAACAATGATTTTATCATTTTCCCGACTCATACCTTGTGAATGGGATATTTATTTCATTATTTGCTAAAAACTTTGGTCAGTGGTCGCTACAAGACTTGGGTTGAATAGCTTTATGAAAGGATTTGATTTAATATTGAAAATTCTCGCTCTCCGCGAAACAGAGAATTCTAACGTGGCAAAAGTGTTATCCTAAGTTATTACTTTACGAACTGTAACAAAGTATGAATGAACAATACTTTGTTAAATCAAATAATATAATAATTTAAAAATACTTTATACTGCCGCGCGGAGAAGAACTGAGACCCAATTGGAAAAAAGTTCAAACAAATTAGAACAACAAATCTCTTAGAAGCCCTTCAAAGCTTAGGAGAAGTATCTTTGTATAAAATGTTTCTTTATAAAGAAACTAAATAAATAAACTATTATTATTAAAAAAAGCAACTCCCAAGCGACTATTTAGCCTGATTCACGAGACATATGAATTGGAGCTGTGAAAAATGATGTTTATTTTGAACTAATTCAGTGATAGACTGATTATTTTTCAATCAATCAGCTATCCCAGCAAGTCCCCTAGTGATATTTTTCTAACCCTCTGTTGTTAATTTTACGATATTTGTTTACGGATAAATTTTAAATGTTTTGACGATATCAAATGAAAGTCAGCCTGTGTTGAACTTTCTAAATAATATTGAAAAAGGTAGAATTCCTCATACCGCATGAATATTTTCAGAAGATTTTTTTTATTGCAATAAATATGTACTTTCTTATTAAATTCTATATTTTATTAATTTTAAATTAGTCTTGTAGGGGGGAAAAAAAAAACAGTGAATTAAGAGACAAAAAAAAGAATGATGGAAGGAACGAAAAATTTTAAACGAGTAGTAAGGCTATAAATCAATTTGTCTGTAAAAGAAAAGATCAAAACATTTTTTGATGTATACAGTCGAACATGCATATAAGAGAAAATTAGGTTCAAGAGAATAATTTCTAGCTTCAATTTCTCTCTTACGGAATAACCTTGCTATAAGAGAAACTTGAATATAAGAGAAAATTAGATAACAAGAGAATAGTGTCCAGCTCAAATTTCGCTCTGAGGGAATAACCTTTTTAAAAGAGAACCTAGATATAACAGAAAAAAATTTGGTCCCTCGATCTCTTAAGAGAGCATTTGGTGTATTAATCGTTAACGTTGAGTTACTTGCATCAACAAATAAAAAATCAATTGTGTACCTTTTATTTTCCTTTACGGGGTAACAGAATATTTTTACTAATCCGTTGTACATCTTTTCCGTTATGTTGTTTTATTACTCATAGAAATTTTTAATCTATTAAATATCTTGCTATTTTGTTGATTATTTAATAAAAATAAATCATACGTGTTGTAAATTCGTTAAATACGTACAGGTCAGATGTAGGATGTCATATGAACCTCCCTTTTGACGCCGAGTAAAGATACCAAAGAACAGAAATTTGCGGTGGCTCTAGGTTTACAAATTCAACTTGATAATGATTGTAAACCTAGAGCCACCGCAAATTTCCCCTCTTTGGTATCTTACTTGGCCCCAAAGGGGAGGTTCATATGACATCCTACATCTCGCTACCTGTACTTGAAATTCGTTAAATTCATACTTTAAATCGTTAAATTCTTATTAATTAACAAAAATATTTTACTTGGAATTAGTTTCGTGTTTAACTCGACTTAATTGTTCTCTCACTACTTGTAAAGCTTTTTTATTACCTTCTTTGAAATAGCAATGATCTTTATTTTATATTTACCTGTGTAGTCTTGTAATGAAAAAAATATTCTAGAGGTGTTCAAACTTTTTTTTGAGCGCATGATTAACTCAGTGGTTAAGCACTCGCTTGCCATTCAGAAGGTCCCGGGTTCAAACCTACCGAGCCGACAAAAAAATTGTATTCAAATTTGGTTACAGTTGTTTGTAAGGGATACCTTTCGATCCGCTCGTGTTGACCCAGCACCTAAATGGGAAGTATAGTGTCACCGACCTCAGTGGCTTGATCGATAAGGCGGCGGACTTGTAACCTGGAGGTCGGTGGTTCAAGTCCCGGTTTCAGCGTAGATTTAGTAAAGCGAGTTTGAGTAGTTTGTGATATCACGAACGTGATTAACACAAATATGATAAGTTGATAACTAAAATAACTAAAACTATTATGTCACTTCTCGCCCATCAGAGGGGGAGACATACTATGTGAAGGGTAAGTTACAACACAGACCACAAGCGTCTACCTTATCTCGTGTTTTATGGCTACGAAATAAAAAAGGCTGTAAAATACTCATCTTTAAAAAAAAAGTTTTCCAAGTTATCTTTTTTTTTCTTAATTATGTTTACGGAATCTTGAAAAAAGTTTGTACATCTCTGCTAGTTTAGTTTGAAATTTGTTCTTCGTCTCATTCCAAACTTTTATTAAACTTTCAAAGTTTCAATTTTTCACTCGATTTCATCTGTTTTAGTGCCTTGTAACCCTGACAAATTGTTATATACAGTAGAAGTCCGATAATCAGGCACGTTCGTACCGGCTCGGTGACGGACTATCGAAAATTCTGGTCTATTGGGTGGTACTCCTTCCCTTTAGTGTAGGCTTTGCCGTAAACTTACATACGTAAATCATAATTATAAGAACAATTAGGTAATAATTAATCTACAAATACAGTATGCAAATACAACAAAGTTTAATTTACATTTTTAATGTACGTACAATAGTACACACGTTCTGTAAAACATATTTCAGTTAGATATAATAAAAGTCACGAATGTCTTTCTGTTTTCTTGACTATTGGAGTTTAGAATTAAATTCCGAACAATACCGAGCGCTTCCGGATGATCGCGAACTATACCTTGAACTTCCGAATAGGTCTCGAGCGTTTTATTTGCTTTAAAGGCACTCTTTGGGAGAAACCAATTTTTGTACAATTTTCCGGAGTGATCTCGGACTATCGGGCATTCTAGACTATTGGATCCCGGACTATCGGACTTCTTCTACTGTACTCATAGAATACGCAGCAGCGGAGTTTTAACTTTTTAACAAAATTACCATGGAGAAATAAAATAAGTAATGGAGAACTCTTAATCACCTGTCCCCTAAAAATCGGCCATCTTTGTTAGTTTCAACACAGGGGAAATCACAACTATAACAAATTATTTTTTCTTCTTACATGTTTTTCAAGGTAGTAACAGTAGCCTTATTGGATAGTCTGTTAGGGGACAGACGTATGAGTCGTATGACGTCTTCACTATCTTATTTCTCAATGAAAATTACTATTTACCTTTTTTCCTTTCCCGGGCCAGTTGCTTAGTTCTGAGTCCTAATGGGACGTTAGCTAATGTTCCATTAAGTCTAAATGATTAGTCTGATGTGTAATGCTTATCGAGTTCTAGGGCGAAACTCATAGACAAAATCGATTTTTACCACCTAATAATACGTTTTGGGCTTGCTGCTGGAATAATGGGACTTAATAGTTCTCATCGGGCAGTATAAATAAGACGATTTTATTATTATTCTCAGCATCTATAAAATCAAAATTTTACTTCGAAATAAAATATTAATTACTCAAAAAATATTTAACAGACCATTAGGGCTGACTATGCAATTTGCCCGTTCAACTATTAGTTTTAGCTAGAAACTGTAGGTATTCTATAGGTTTCAAATCCGAATTATCCGAGTACAAACCAGACACCACGAGTCTGATAGCAACTTGTGTTTCATTATTCTTATTACAAATGAGTTTTATTGTTGTTAATTTCATTAGTACATATTACTCGTAGGGACTTTTAGAGCGAAATTGATCGACAAATTCTATATATCAAGTCATTGCTAAGCGTCGGTTTTCCCTATCTTACACAGTACGCAATCTGTGACTTAGCGCCACAGAGGTATTACAAGAACGTCTATTAATTCCGTTCTTAATTAGCCTCCATATTCTGGCGATTATAAAGAGAGTTTTTATATAGAACTAGACTGGTGGCGTCAAATTCAGGCCCGAAAATGTACGGCAATGCCTCACTGTGTAGAGTAGGGTTAAGAAAAATAAATATAGGGCCATGCCTCAGGCCGTAACTCGGGTGCACCCGAACTAGACAGACGGGAATGGTTTAAAATCTTTAATATCACTCTTCAGAAATTGTTATTATTATTTAATTTTTTAATGTTTTTGTGCACCAACAAAAAAATCATATATTTCGTTTTCTTAGAATCCAGCATAAGTAATAGAAGTTTTTTAAGTTTCATTGGGCTGGATTTTTTAACAGTTTTTTTTATATAATTAAAATTAATTGAGAAATGAGAACTATTGTTTGATTGGTAAAGAAGAAGTAAAAGAAAAGAGTAATTAGTAAAGAATGTGTGAGTAGAAGAACATGCTATGTCAAAAATTGACTTTTCATAGTAATACTACATTACTTTGTTGTAGATGCTATAGGTTTTCTCCACTTTAAAATATTTATTTCCATAGTTGTAGGGCGTAATTTCTCCTTCATATTCAACGAGATGATAGAAAAGAATACATTGTATTGTATTGTATTGTATTGTATTGTTTTATTTGTGGTGAAGCACAAGGCCTCTTCACAATTTTTGTGGGTGGCGCAGCATTACTAAGAGCCTCCTTTACATTTCGAATTATTCTATGACATTAATTTCTTTTTACTCTGGTAATGCCGCCACTGGTCGTTACTCATACAAGTAACTACTCATTTTTCCTCACGAGGTATGAGTGGACCCCGAACATCCAAGTACAGAGCAGAAAAATTCCTGCCCCGCTGGGGATCGAACCCAGGTCACCGTGTGTGCAATGCCTAGCGCGCTAACTCACTCTGCCACGGTGACTACTAAAAAAGAATACATTGCATGTTATTCTACTCACCCTTTTAATTAATCTACTGTCAGAACTCGATCTGTATTTAACTCTTTAAACTAAATGAGTGACTACCCGCATATAATTGGCGAAAAATTATCACTGTCGGTTGTAACGGGGGATATCACTTTTTTTTTCTCTCAAATGGAATTTTTTTTTTTTTTTATATATTTGATTAAATAATAAAGGCTTTACTCTTATTGAGAGTAAGACGAGACAGTTTTAAATTTCAGGCTAATTTTTGTGAAAGCCCAAAGTTTTTCATTCACCGAAAAAAGTGCTTTCCAACTAAAATTAGTCTGAAATTGTGATGTTTGAAGGACTGGGGACCTGTAGCATTGCGTTATGAGGACATCATAGATTAAGAAATAATTGTACGTTGTATATTATGACATGTTATTAACACTATTAATTAATTGTTAATTCTATTTACTTTGTTTCCGATGCATTTATTTTACATTTTTTCTCTCGCATGTAATTTTCCGATATGTCATTTTTAACTTTGTTTTGTTTAGGTATCTTTTTAATAAATTTTACACTGTCAATAAAATGTCACTTGCTTCTTAACCAATACACATATGTACATAAGTACACCGGACTACAGAAAGTCCTTGCTCGCTCTGAGGTACTAGCCAGCATGAGTTTAATCTGTGGTTAATTAAGTGATTGTTAAATTAATGAGTGCTATTTGTTGGGTTTTTTTAACGTCGCTTTCAACTGCATGGTCATAGCATGACGGGGTTTTATCCTCCATTCGCAGGAAACTCACAAACCTGCTACCCACATTAACCACACCCAGCCAGTGTGAGGCCGGAATGCCAGCATCACGGAGTCTTCACCTCGCTGGACGTTGCTTGACTTTGGTGATCCTTAGAGAAACGGTGCATTCAACGCGCTATCGACGCTGTGCTGGCTAAAGTTATTTTGTTATTACATTTCGTTCTTCAACTCATAAGTTTTAATGTCCGAATTATAAAACAGGATTAGATTTCATATAAGTGGACAGCTGGACACTATCCCTTAACTCGGGATATAGTGCACTGTGATTGGTTGAAAACCCCGACTTGAGGGCGTGTCTGGCCGAGCTTAACTTTAATCCTGTTTCATAATGTGACCCTCAGACATGAAAACGGCAGTGTTGCAATTTATTTTTCCGTTTCAACTTGACGGATAAATTAGACTTTAAATCGATGAATTTAATATTTTCTCTTCCTCATTTTAGACATTATTAAATATTTAATAAAAAAAACGTTGTTGTGTAATAAACAGGTCACTGATATTACGATGTAGCAGTATTATTTTATATTTATTATATATACATATTTATTTTTATTATTTATTTATTTTTTACTAATAAAGAAAATGCAACATTCCTGGACATTCAATTTCCATTCACATTTTTTTTTTATCGTATCATTGTTTTGTTTCTTTTTCTTTGTTTTTACATTTATCTTTTGATTATTTTTTTTTACCCCGGATGAAAGCCTGTAGCTGAGTGGATTGTCAAATGATGTGTAAGAGGCTTTGACTTTATTTTGCGGGCTACTTATTACAAATTGTCAAATATACGAGGTACTCAAACCTATATTATTGTTTTTCGGGGTGAATTACGTATTATATCACTCGAAGTTTTTAAAATAGAGATGGTATCACAGGTCATTCAAGAAGGTGTGGTCTTACCCTCCTTTCTTTGGAAACTCGCAAACCACATTAACTTCACCAGCCTGGGTAGGGCCGGTATTAGTCAGCGAGGGTTCGATCTTGGGTCACCCACCATGGACGTAGCTTAACTTGAGTGATCTGGCGAGAACTGATGTATTGAACGTACCTTTAACGCTGGCTTAATGACTTCTCGAGGGTTGTAGTATCTAAAATGTCTTGCCTTGACGGGAATCGAACCCGGTATTCCATGCATGGTATTATGATCAGTTGATAAGGGTATTATTATTGTTAAAGTCGAACCTGGATGCTAGAGAATTCAAGGAACCCGTAGCCCATTCCAGAAATAATAACACTCTTTAGTGGAAGGCAAACACCTAACCCTCAGAGTCTTATTATTATGTGGTCACAAACTCGGGAATAAAAAAATGGTAGCAATTGTAGTTGCCAAGTGGTGTTAGCTTGGATGTGGCAACTGATAAGACTTAGGGCGGAATTAATAGATAAATTCTATATCACAAGTCATTGCTAAGCGTCGGTTTTACCTATCGTACACAGTACGCAATCCGTGACTTAGCGCCACAGAGGTATTACAAAAACGTCTGTTTATTCCGACCTGAGTCTCCACTCATCAATTTTTTACTTGTATCTCTTCATGAAAGATGTGAACTTTCTTCAATATATGTTTCTGAATCTTGTGATAGACTCCGCCTCACTCCAGCGTTTGTATTTTCTTCGTTTTCTCTAGTTACACAATATTGACTAATTACTATTGAACAATTTCTAAAAATTGTGTTTTCTAAAAATAATAACTTGTTAATTTCAAAATATATATTTTTCATTTTATAGAAAATCTGCCTTTGTTTCTGTTGTTCTTTGTTCGCCGCTCTCATTAAGTTCTTTGTAAAATAATATTTTTTTAGACTGCTCGACTAGGACTAAGTACCATTATTCCAGCAGTAAGCTCAACATGTATTATTATGTGGTAAAAATTCCAAATGGGAGGATAACTTGCCATGTCCCGGATGGGTATCGAACCCGCGACCTCTGGACTCACAGAGTGCTGCCTTGACCACTGAGCTACCACGATAGACTAAGGTCCGAATTATGAAACAGGATTAGTTAATCTTAGTGGACACTATCCCTTAACTTCCTCCTTGACAAGAACTGTAGAGGTCATATTATCTGAGCCAAGCTTTGTAGCTGTACAGGGTGGGGCAAAAGTCTGGAAACCCCTGAATAACTTTCGAATGGCTTCTTCGGTAAAATTGAAATTTTGTACGGTAAACTGGAGTAATAAGACTTTCTTTTAGAGTGGAGCCGATTTTTGTTACCGGCCTCCATGTCGGGGCCAGGGGGGCCAACTTCATTTTTTTAAATACGAACCCCCACCTTGCGATACATTTTTGGAAAAGTCTCTAAAGAGAAATACTTCGGTGCAAATTTATATTTTTTTATCATTAACTGTGTGCAAATGGCGTCCAACTTTGTGTATGCAGTAAAGTCTGGAAACCCCTGAATATCTTTCGAAAGGGCTTTCTCAGTAAATTCAAAATTGTGTACGGTAATCCTTGGTAATTAGACCTTATATTAGAATGGGACCGATTTTTTTTTTTACCGGCCCCCATGTTGGGGCCAGGGAGGGCAACTTCATTTTTTTAAATACGAAACCCCACCTTCGATACATTTTTGGAAAGGTCTAATTACCCCGACTTACCGTGCACAATTTTAAATTTATGGAGAAAGCCCCTTCAAAAGATATTCAGGGGTTTCCAGACTTTACTGCATACACAAAGTTGGACGCCATTTGCAATTAGTTAATATTAAAAAAAATAAATAAAAAAAAATCTGAGCTTTTATTTATTAACACGGTTAAGAGACCATCACACCCCCTTCGGCATAGCTTTTGCCGCTACTCTAACAACAACATGGATACCACAGATAATTAAAATTCAATCATGTAAAGGTGAAAATGACAACAAAGCTGTTACTATCAATATTAATGGTATGATTAATATTTAAATAAATTAATTTAAATTACATTGAAAAAGAACATTGACGAAAATAATAAGAAATGCTTGGTACACAAAAAAGAATCAATCGGAAAGGAAATCACAATTATTTTTCACATATTTCTTGTGTTCTTGTCAATCCAAAGATAAAGCTTTGTAACTGACATGGAGAATACGTCATATCAGAAGAATATTCAGAAACGCTCTTGCTATATTATCACTGGTAGAGTCCACTCAAAGCTACTTCACATTGGATATTTTACACTGGAATATATGACGTCACACCTCACGTCCAAAATATTTGAATGATATCCTGGAGAGGAGGAGAGGAAAGGGAAAGAAATGTTAGGATGGAATAGAAAAAAAAGGTGTCATATTTGTGTTAATCACTTTCGTGATTATCACAACTACTCAAAGTCGCTTCTATACTCGACTGCTGGGTCCCAGCTCATGTAGATATGGCGTCACGTGATTAATTTGGAGCTCTGTGATTGGTGGAAATTGATCACGTGACGCTAAATCCACATGAGCTGGGACCCAGCAGTCGAGTCTCGACCCGGCCATAAATCCACTCTGAACCCGGGACTTGAACCACCGACCTCCAGGTTACAAGTCCACCGCAATATCGATCAAGCTACTGAGGTCGGTCAAAAGACAAATAATTTGGTGGCTTAGGAAACAGGAATAGTGTAGAACTGAGAGATAAAGAAAATCTACACTCAAGTGAGACTGGAAACTCATCTTTTCGAAGAAATGAAATCTAACTCTCGGCGCGAACAAGCTGAATAATGACAAAGTTAAAGCGCTTAGTTAGTTATCATATTTGTGTTAATCACTTACGTGATGTCATACTCGTTTTACTAAATCCACGCTGAAACCGTGACTTGAACCACCGACCTCCAGGTTACAAGTCCATCGCCTTATCGTTGAAGCTACTGAGGTTAAAGCGCTTACAAGAAGACGGAGAAGAAAATAAAACCTCACCCTCCCAACCAGGAATATTGTCCTCACAAGAAATAGCCTTCAACCCGTGAGTGGTGCGAAAAAAAATAGTTAAGAGTGGTGTGGTGTAGAGAAAAAATCTAACATATATATTTTCCCGTTTTTAGGGCGATTTTTCGTTAAATATTTTCTTATAACTTAAAAAAAAGGCTGAACAAGTATGTATTTTTTAACTTCGGTTGGTCACATGTTGTCATCATCTTCCGCTGCAGGGTGGGCGCATTGGTGGCAACGGAACATCCACTCGAATGTATGTCCCCACAGTGTGTGGGGGACATACATTCCCCACACACTCTGGGGACATTCCTAAGCACCTTTCAACTCGGACGATTTCCGGGCACTAATAAATAATTCCCCGTAATTTCTTGATTGGCACATCAAAGAAAACACTATTTTAGAAAGCTAGACGAAAATCTGACTTGATTCTACCAGTTTAAACTGGTTTCAGGTGCCAATCCATTCGAATATTAGAAATTTTCTACACAGCACACCACTCGCGGGTTAACACGAATTCATAATCTCAACCCGTCCCTGTTGTATAATATTCAGTCTCATTGAATTCTCAAGGTTAGGTGGTTAATATTTCATATGAGTTCTCAAATGAGATATTTTTCGTTAAACAAACTCAAACGCAGACCTCACCTTATGCTGGCCAGTGCTAAACGAATTCTCACCAACACAATAGTGTGTATATCTGTAGATGTTTATAATGAACAAAAAAAACCTTTTCGACTTGACTCAAGTTAAATTTACACAAATCTTTTTCTGGTTGTATATATAGAAAAGTAGTTGTGCCCCGGAACCGCTTTCGCATGACTTCAGGGCACTTTACCATTAGATCTATGCCATTCCGGAAACTGGAAAACTTGGTCAGAGTTTTCCGATCCGTCCGGGATTCGAACCCGCAACCTCCGGGTCAGCAACCAATGCGCTTAACCACTGAGCCACGGAGGTCGGCTACACAAATCTAACTTGAGTTATCACCACATCATGGGCCTACATATCACGCTTCCCGGCTCGATACTCAAGGCATAAAGCGCTGGAACGAAGAGCTCGATGGGCCATAGGGGCGCCCGCCTCTTCGCCCCGGCCGGCCGCCCCTGAACCCTCGCCCACGGGCAGCATTCTCCTCCTCCCACACGATGGGGATGGGCGTGACTCGCGAGGCGCGGGACCCGCGTGGGCCGCCCCGGCGCATGCTCACCAGGGGCGGGATGCGCTGGGGGGCGCCCACGCTGGGCGGCACAGCCTCGGCCTCGCGCCCCTCCTCCTCCGCCCGGTGCCCCTCGCTGCTGACCTCGCTCAGGTCAACGACCTCCCCTCCCGCGCCCCCCGAGGGGTCCCCGCGCAGGGGCGCCCCTGCGTCGAAGTCTAGCGTCGCCATGGTAACCACCTGCTCGGGCACGGAGCGGCTGGTGGGCTCGTCGCTATTCAGCGTCAGGTCGATGAGGGCGTCACTGCTAGGGGCGGCGGGCGGCACACTGCCGGCGCCCAGACCCGCCGTGTCCGAGGAGAAGGTGAAGCGACCTGGAAACACAATTACAAATACTCATTACTCCTGGTAGAGGACTAAACATTTCTATGGTCAGATTATTTACTACATCCAACCACAGTAGCTTGATCGGTAAAGCGGTGAACTTCTAACCTGAAGGTGGGTAATTCAAGTGTCAAATGAAGCAAAAATTTACTAAAGCAAGTTTGAGTAGTTGTGATATCACGAAAGTGATCAACACAAATAGGATAACTTTCACAGAATGCAGGGCTGCCCAACCAGTGGATCGCGGAGTGATTTTGGGTCGATCACATTCAGAGAGATTCTAAAAGACTAGATCTCTAAAGTACAAAATGTGAACGAGGTTTTCTGGCATCTCACACAAGTGAACATCCGAGATCTCCTTCCTTAACTCATGAGAACTCGATCGCGTTGATTACCTTATAGTAGATCTTCTTATGAGACCTTATAGTAGATCTTCTTCTGTAAAGGTTGGGCACCCCTGACATAATGTTTTAACCAGTATTTTTTTTATATATCAATTTCGTTATGTCACAATAACGCAAACTCACGCTGAAATTATTTTCTTAGAATAATAATAACATCCTATAGTGGATGGTAACCACCAGGCGAGGTTAATGCTCAAAGCATTTTCTACCACCTAACCCTCAGAGTCTTATTAGGTGGTCACAAACGCAAATTAATGAGGAAAAATTCATGCACGGGATGGCATTAACCACTTGACTACCAGTGCACAACTTTTTAACCGAACTTCGAACTCGAACCACCGACCTCCAGGTTAGAAGTCTCAGTTTGTTATGATTATTATTATTATCATACAACACTTTATTAGATATAAATGGACATTATGTACGTACAAATAATTATTTTAACAATGGAAACAATATTTACAATAAAAATGAAAAAGAATAGAAAATAAAAACACATGTCCTATTATTATTATTATTATTATTATAAAGCCTGGTTGCAGGGTTTCATCTGAAACACCATACAATTAACACTGCGACCTAGTAAGATCTATTGTGACCAGGGAGTCCTAACTAAGGGCGGAATTAATAGACAACATCAATAACTTAAGTCGTTGCTAAGTGTCGATTTTCCCTATCTTACTCTTTACGCAATCCGTGACTTAGCGCCACAGAGGTATTACAAAAACGTCTATTAATTCCGCCCTGAGTGTCCACTCAGACTCAATTCTTTACTTGTATCTCTTCACGAAAGATGTGAATTCCGCCCTAAATCTCTTCCACCCAACAACTCACCGGAGGGCACGTGGGGGGAGGGGCGGGGCACACAGAGCGTGGGGGTGGAGGGCACGATGCCGTCCCCCCCCTCCTCGTAGGAGGGGGGCTGGGAGGAGGAGGGCTCCGCGGAGTGGGACTGGGCGCCCTGCTCGTCGTAGTCCACGCCCTCTGCAACACAAAGCCAAGGTATGTTAGGTAAGTATTAGAGGTAAGTTAGGTAAGTGTTAAGCCGTACTCCGAAACAGGCTAGTGAATACTAGCTACATTAACTCGCAATTTTTATAATTGCTACAGAGGTAAGTGTTAAAGGTAAGTTAGGTAAGTGTTGAAGGTAAATTAAGTAAGTATTACCTCTGCAACAGCACCGGACAAAGCCAAGGTAAGTTAGGTAAGTATTGAAGGTAAGTATTACCTCTGCAACAGCACAGGACACATCCAAGGTAAGTTAGGTAAGTATTGAAGGTAAGTTAAGTACGTAGTACCTCTGCAACAGCACCGAGGTAAGTTAGGTAAGTATTAGAGGTAAGTTAGGTAAGTATTCAAGGTAAGCTAGGTAAGTACTCAAGGTAAATCAAGTAAGAATTAGAGGTAAATTAAGTAAGTATTAAAGTTAACTTGGTTTTTGGGCTCAAGAAACAATTGATTTCATAAAAAAAAAAGTTGCAATTTTTTTTTTTAATAAAAGTAACCCAGGACCTCAGATCAAAACAATGCCTGATACGAAGAATTTTACAGGTGAAGCCAAGCTGGTTCCAACAACAAGAACGTATCATATTCATGTCAAATATAAGATGGCCAATTATTACAATCTTTTTTTTTTTAAAAAAAAAGGTAAGTGTGCCCCGGAACCGCTTTCGCATTACTTCAGGGCACTTTACCTTTACATCCATGCCATTCCGAAAACGGTAAATTTCGGTCAGAAATTTCCGCTCCGGCCGGGATTCGAACCCGCAAACTCCGGGTCAGTAACTTATGCTCTTAACCACTGAGCCACGGAGGTCGGCGAATTATTACAAACTACAAGTAGACAACTTACCAGGGCCATGCTCGTAGCCACGATGTCTCTCCTCCTCTTCCTCCTCCATGCCTCCCACATCTCCCCCGTCCTCCTCCTCCATTTCCATCTCTTCCTCCTCCTCTTCCTGCTCCCCCTCTCCCCCCTCCACGCCATCCTCCTCCTCCTCCTCTTCTTCCTCCTCCTCTGAGTCGGGCACCAGAATCTCGTCCTCCTGATCCCGTTGAGACGAGGTCGGCACCTGGTACTCGACCTGGAATCCAGTCAGAGCGAGAATAGAATAGATGAAAGAAAAACAAAAGTAAGATGATATGAAAGAGGGGTGAATAGAATACAAAGTAAAAGTAAATTACGAGTAGGATGGTCAAACACCTGGACCTCTTGCAATTTTTACTGAGAAGTATCGAGAGAAAAAGAAATACCACAAATAATAAAATGGATAAGGCTAAGGAAAAACTGACCACAAATCACAAATAATAAACGAGGATAAGAAAAAACTAACTTAGTTAAGATGGTGCAGATTAAGATGGTGAAACATCCTCATCTCTTGATATTATGCTAGGAGATGGAGCAGGGGTGCCTTACCATGAAGTATAAAAAAAAAAAAAAAAAAAAAAATTAGAATTCGTATGTTTATAGACCTGAAAAATGTTTCTGACCATATTCATACCGAAGAAAAATTCTGACCTAAGGAAACATGATGAGAGGAGTATTCAAAATATGTAGGAATGAGCTAAAACCAGGATTCGAATCAGTGTGGGGAAGTGTCGAGATCTATCGCTTTGGTTGATGGAGTACACCAGGGTTCAGTCTTGAGTCCCTTACCTTAGATTGTGTTTATCGAATATTTTTATCAAATCAATTACATTAAAAGATAAGTAAGTATCACGATAGTCCATAATATTGAACCAAACTATCAATATTGTTTTTAGCATTTCCTTGCGAATTTAAGAGTGAATTTGATATTTCTGGGGGACACTATATCATTTTCAACTAACAACAAAAATAGCGAATAAAATAATAAATTTAATTTCGTTTCAGATTGTTCTTGTAATGAAGAGCAATGAGGTTCCAGGTAAAGTTCGTATAGTATACGATATCACTGTTGTCAAGCTAGCTTTTACGTGTTGTGCATTTACAAACACTCTTTATAATAATAATTATTTTTAATTTTTACTACAAACGATTTCATCATCATCCATCTACTCTTAGTAGGCGGCCACAACGGAGACCTCGACCCTGGTACATCGACAGCTTGATATAGTGTGGCCGCTTACATTCAATAGCATGGTTAGATTATTTTACGTGGAGCTGGATCCACCCAAGGATTCAGGCCTCCGTTGTGTCCGCGCACTTAGGCCTGTTAAGTACTCCTGTACTTTTTTTCTCTCTAATAAACATAAACATATTCTGTCCCGGTAGCTCAGTGGTAAAGGCGGCACTCTGTGAATCCACAGGTTCCAGAGGTCGTGGGTTCGAAACCCAGCCGGGACATGACAAGTTATTCTCCCATTTGGGATTTTTACCACATAATAATATGTCTTGGGCTTACTGCTGGAATAATGGGACTTTAATAGTCCTTATCGGGCAGTATAAGTAAGGCGATATTATTATTATAAACACAAACTACTTCAGTACACAAAACGCCATGGCGGCGGCGGGCGGCTGGCCCGCGTCCCTCACCTCCAGAACTCGCCGCCTCTTCACCCCGCCTCCCTCTTCCTCCTCCTCCGTGGTCTCAGCGGTCACCAAACTGTCGGCCAGGTCGGAGCCGCGGGCCCGCTTCACATTGGTGCGGGAGGTGGTCACCGTGTTGTTGCTGCTGTTCTCGTTCACCTGGACAACAACAGAAACATTATTCTTCAATTAGGCAGGTATGCAGAGACGATTTTGTAATCCCTAGAGCAGGGGTCGGCACACTTTTCAAAATGTGGGCGCTTTCAATCCAGGCAGAACAACCGCGGGCGCAACAGCCGATTTTCAGGGGAAAGATACACTGTTCCATGCATAGTACCTAACAATGTACTAAAAAATAAACTCACACACCTTTTTTTTATATTATTTATTTGAAAAGTAGGTAGCTTCGTACAGCTTTTTGAAACATAATTAGTCGACAAAAAAACAAATTTTTAGAAATCGAAAAGAAATTTTTTTGAGAACATATTTGAACGAGATCCTGAAAGTACCTATAATAATCGCTGTGAAGGCAAAAATAGGTTTTTTTAAAATCCTTCTAAAATTGCAAAATTGCATTTTTTCCTTTTCTTTTTTTTACATTTTTTAAAATATCAACCGCCAAAGCCTGGCGGGCGCCCCAAAGCCGCGGGCGCCCCAAAGCCGCGGGCGCCCCAAAGCCGCGGGCGCATATGCGCCCGCGGGCGCGGGTCTGCCGACCCCTGCCCTAGAGGGTTCACTGTAGGGTGGTCCCGAGCTTGCTATAGGGAATACTTCGACCTTGATAGTTATTTATTAAAGAAACATCTCATTGCACATGCGCACAGACGCTTTAAACAAACGTCTCTGCATAACAAAATCAGCTGAAGGGACAAATGACCCAGGCATCCCTACAGTGAGGACTATGCATACAACCCTTAATCTCAAAAGAGACTGAAGGTACCAATCCTCTGAATAATAATAATAACACTCTTTAGTGGAAGGTAACCACCAGTCGAGGGTAATGCTCAAAACATTTTCTACCACCTAACCCTCAGAGTCTTATTATTATGCCGTTACAAACTCAAATTAATGAGGAAAAATTATTGCACTGGGTGTGATTCGAACCAACGGACCCCTACGCTACCTGGATTACCAGACTAGCGCGTTAACCACCAGAGCACCTTGGATACAAGTGCACCTTGACTACCACTCAACCAGTGTTGCCAAATTTCTAGATCATTAACCAAGAGTGAATTAATTTCTCTTAAAATTCCAAGAAATTTGAACGATATTGAAGCAAGTCGAATAACTCTTTGCTTACTCATTTTTCCACCATAAAGGATTTTCTTAAAATGTTGGTATTACAAAATTGGTTTTCTCGAGAAAAAAAAAAAAAATATTTCCAAGTAGTTGGAAGTATATCAGCTGGTTTAGTAGCTCGAAAAAGATTTATAAATGGTTGATTACTGTAATACTGTACATTGAATTTTTTTTATTTTTTTTTACACTTTATTAATAGAACATATTATACAATACAACACAAATAATTACAAATTAGAATACAATATAATAGAAGAAAAAATAAATAAATATAAACATTATATATGTCCTAACTAAAGGGAGGGGTTATTGCCTTAGGAAATCTCTTCCACCCAACCCTTTACAACATGGAAAACGTATTCCGAAGAAGAAGAAAAAAGAGTCAAGAAGCCTACCTGCTGACTGGTGCTGAGAGTAAAGAAGCCTCTCTCTACCTGCTGACTGGTGCTGAGAGTAAAGAAGCCTCTCTCTACCTGCTGACTGGTGCTGAGAGTAAAGAAGCCTCTCTCTACCTGCTGACTGGTGCTGAGAGTAAAGAAGCCTCTCTCTACCTGCTGACTGGTGCTGAGAGTAAAGAAGCCTCTCTCTACCTGCTGACTGGTGCTGAGAGTAAAGAAGCCTCTCTCTACCTGCTGACTGGTGCTGAGAGTAAAGAAGCCTCTCTCTACCTGCTGACTGGTGCTGAGAGTAAAGAAGCCTCTCTCTACCTGCTGACTGGTGCTGAGAGTAAAGAAGCCTCTCTCTACCTGCTGACTGGTGCTGAGAGTAAAGAAGCCTCTCTCTACCTGCTGACTGGTGCTGAGAGTAAAGAAGCCTCTCTCTACCTGCTGACTGGTGCTGAGAGTAAAGAAGCCTCTCTCTACCTGCTGACTGGTGCTGAGAGTAAAGAAGCCTTTCTGTACCTGCTGACTGGTGCTGAGAGTAAAGAAGCCTCTCTCTACCTGCTGACTGGTGCTGAGAGTAAAGAAGCCTTTCTGTACCTGCTGACTGGTGCTGAGAGTAAAGAAGCCTCTCTCTACCTGCTGACTGGTGCTGAGAGTAAAGAAGCCTTTCTGTACTGCTGACGGGTGCTGAAGTAGAAGCCTTCTTACTGCTGTGGTCTGAGAGTAAGAAGCTTCTCTACTGCTGATGGTGCTGAGATAAAGAAGCCTTTCTGTACCTGCTGACTGGTGCTGAGAGTAAAGAAGCCTCTCTCTACCTGCTGACTGGTGCTGAGAGTAAAGAAGCCTCTCTCTACCTGCTGACTGGTGCTGAGAGTAAAGAAGCCTCTCTCTACCTGCTGACTGGTGCTGAGAGTAAAGAAGCCTCTCTCTACCTGCTGACTGGTGCTGAGAGTAAAGAAGCCTCTCTCTACCTGCTGACTGGTGCTGAGAGTAAAGAAGCCTCTCTCTACCTGCTGACTGGTGCTGAGAGTAAAGAAGCCTTTCCCTACCTGCTGACTGGTGCTGAGAGTAAAGAAGCCTTTCCCTACCTGCTGACTGGTGCTGAGAGTAAAGAAGCCTCTCTCTACCTGCTGACTGGTGCTGAGAGTAAAGAAGCCTTTCCCTACCTGCTGACTGGTGCTGAGAGTAAAGAAGCCTCTCTCTACCTGCTGACTGGTGCTGAGAGTAAAGAAGCCTTTCCCTACCTGCTGACTGGTGCTGAGAGTAAAGAAGCCTTTCTGTACCTGCTGACTGGTGCTGAGAGTAAAGAAGCCTCTCTCTACCTGCTGACTGGTGCTGAGAGTAAAGAAGCCTCTCTCTACCTGCTGACTGGTGCTGAGAGTAAAGAAGCCTTTCCCTACCTGCTGACTGGTGCTGAGAGTAAAGAAGCCTTTCTGTACCTGCTGACTGGTGCTGAGAGTAAAGAAGCCTCTCTCTACCTGCTGACTGGTGCTGAGAGTAAAGAAGCCTCTCTCTACCTGCTGACTGGTGCTGAGAGTAAAGAAGCCTCTCTCTACCTGCTGACTGGTGCTGAGAGTAAAGAAGCCTCTCTCTACCTGCTGACTGGTGCTGAGAGTCAAGAAGCCTTTCCCTACCTGCTGACTGGTGCTGAGAGTAAAGAAGCCTCTCTCTACCTGCTGACTGGTGCTGAGAGTAAAGAAGCCTCTCTCTACCTGCTGACTGGTGCTGAAAGTCAAGAAGCCTTTTCCTACCTGCTGACTGGTGCTGAAAGTCAAGAAGCCTTTTCCTACCTGCTGACTGGTGCTGAAAGTCAAGAAGCCTTTCCCTACCTGCTGACTGGTGCTGAAAGTAAAGAAGCCTTTCCCTACCTGCTGACTGGTGCTGAAAGTCAAGAAGCCTCTCTCTACCTGCTGACTGGTGCTGAAAGTCAAGAAGCCTTTCCCTACCTGCTGACTGGTGCTGAGAGTCAAGAAGCCTTTCCCTACCTGCTGACTGGTGCTGAGAGTCAAGAAGCCTTTCCCTACCTGCTGACTGGTGCTGAAAGTCAAGAAGCCTTTTCCTACCTGCTGACTGGTGCTGGTGCTGGGAACCTCCTGGCGATACTGCTGACTGGGGCCCGCCACGGCCTCATCCTGCTGGTTGCTCCCGGTCACAAGTTGAGAACCGCTGCTCCCAGTCACCATCTGCTGGTTCTGGGACCCTGTCACCTGGTGATGTTAAATTTTTAAATCAATTTAAAAAAAAAAAAACATTTCAGTTATTGCTGTGTTTCGAACCATTTTAAAGTCGAAACACAGTGTTGATTTCTTGTAATTTTTCACTATTTCTTGTAATTTTTCAAAAATAGAAAAAGGAAACTGTTTTTCTATTTAAAAAAAAAAACATTAGGTTATTTCATTGTACGAATAACATTTTATTTCATTTTTAGCTACTCTACACTTTAAAATAGAAAAATATTTTCGGTAAGGATAGATGAAGTTTATCATTCATTTTATTTGTACAAAGCAAATTAATGAGGATTTTATGATGAACAAAGAAACAGTAAAATGAAATACGATTGTTTTTTAAGAGTGACCTACAACCTCAAAAGGTGAACTCCAAAGTTGTTATGAGCAATGAGCATCTCATTTGTTTAATTTGTTCTAGATACACCCTTAGATTATTGATTTGACCAAGGCTTTTGATAAACTTCATTGTAGACTTCTTCTTGATTAATTTTAATCTTTTAGAATTGTTGGTAATCTTCTCCAGTGGTTTTCCACATATCTGACAAATCTCGAGTTACTTCAGTGCATGTAGATTCTTGTCTTCAGTATCAGATTCTTTCTTGATTTTCCGGTGTACTTTAAGGATCTCTTTTTCGCTCTTCTGTTTAGATCCTTTTATAATATGAGAAAAAGCATAAAAACTTTGGATTTGCTTAAGTGGCATTAACATTAATTGTTATTATTGTATGCTATAGTTTTTTAGTTAAGAAAAAGTTACTGACAGGTTTGTAGTAAAGAAAAATAATTGTTTATCAGATAGCACAGGGTCCGCCCGATTATATGAAGCTAAACTAATAAATAAATACAACTTACCACTTGCTGATTTTGAGAGCCAGTCACCACCTGCTGAATTTGGGACCCGGTGACCACTTGTTGAGCTTGCGAGCCAGTTACGATTTGCTGATTTTGGGAGCCAGTCACAACTTGTTGATTTTGAGAGCCGGTAACGACTTGTTGATTTTGAGAACCGGTGACAACTTGCTGATTTTGAGAGCCTGTGACCACTTGCTGATTGACTTGGGACCCCGTGACCACTTGTTGATTGACCTGAGAGCCGGTGACCACTTGCTGACTGGACTGCTGGCTCTCTGACCTCTCCTGAGGCAGCACCAGCGCCACCATGGAGGCGGCTTGTGCCGTGGCCGCCGCTGTGCCGCCGCTGCTCTGTTGCTGATCCAGGTCCGGAGATTCCACCTTGAGAGCAGAGTAGAAGATTGAACATCAATTTATTTTTACTATATCGGTGGAATTTTTTGCGTTTAATTTCATGTGGCAGAATTTTTTTTTGATTAAGTTTACGGAGAAATTACTCCATTTTTATAATTAATATTAATTTTTTTTAAAACTTAAAAATAGATACATAAGCTTATTCAATAATAAAATTATTGAATAATTTTTCTCTTTAACGATTTACCTCTTCCATCCAAGCAATAAAATCCTAATGTAAAGACTGTCCATTGCAATACAGCGCGGAAATGCGGCTAGTGTGCTGGGCACACTTCCAGTTTGTACTACTATGGAAGATGTTTACTACTGTTAGTAAATAAATTGAATAAAATGAATATACAATTTGAATAAATACAATTAAGTATATTATATTAAAAGCACTAAATATATATGAATAACCATCCATATATTTAAATGTCAAGCAACAACAAGACATATTTATAAAGCTTCCCAGTAGAGGGTTTGGTATGTTATTCTTTTTTTACCAGATATTTATTTACCAAATTTACCAGATCGTAAAAAAAAAAAAAAATCACACCCACCTCTTCATGCTGTGTGGACTCGGCGGCACTCTCCCCGGCGGCGGCGGCCACAGTGGCGGCGGTGGTGGGCGGCACAGGCGAGCCTCGCGTCAGCCCTTGGGCGGGGCCCGCAGTGGAGGCCACGCCCCCCAGGGTGGTGCCGAGGCTGGCCTCGCCACGCTGGCTGGTGGGCAGGATGGTGGCCTGGCGGGGGCCGGAGGAGGAGGGGGAGGGGGCCAGGTAGTCCACCAGGTGGTGGGGGGAGGGCGAGGAGGAGGAGGAGGAGGAGGGCTCCAGGGAGGTGGGGGGAACCACCTGGGGGGAGGAGAAAAATATACTTAATTCAATTCAATTTTATTTTTTATTGTACATTGTAAATACATAAATGTATAAATACAACGTCAAGATTAGATATATAGGAGTAGAAGAAATAAAAAAAAAAAATGTTAGAGAGATAAATTTAAAAAATAATTAAAAGTAAGTATATCAAAGATATTAATATGTAAACTAAAAACTAAATTGATATTGACAGTTTTGGGTAGGATAATACTTATTACCCTAGACTAAGATCTGCAGCTACAAGGCAAGTAATAATTTCTAATAAAATGTATTTCTAACAAGAAACATAATATATATTATATGTTTCTTTTTTATTAATTTTGTAATTGTATATTTACGGGTCAAGCCCAGTGTAAAATAAAACATAAATACATTTTATTAGGAATTATTAAATGCATATTATGCATAGATACCCTATTCCCCTATCATCAAAGCCATGTCCTTATTTAATGAGGCAAATCAGTAATGATTGTTCTCTCACGTCACTTATTGCTGGTCATATATTTTTAATTATTTTCAAAATATATATTTTTTTTTTTTGAGGTTGGTACTTATTATTTTTCTTATATTTTTTTTTTCTTAAGCAACTGGGGTTCACTTCCATTGAAAGAATCCCTTTGGTATTTGTTCAAAGTGATAAAATAATAATAAATAAACCCTTGGTTCATTATTAATTAAAATGTCTCTTTCTTATTCGTATGTAATGAACCAATAAAGAATTCAGTAATAATAAAAAGGAAAAAAAATAAGTGTGGCTACCATCGTTCACGATGACGCCACCTTATGATGATGCAGAAGAAATTGAAAGAAAAAAATCATTATCTGCCTAGCAACATTAAGGGCGGAATTAAGAGACGTTTTTGTAATACCTTTGTGGCGCTAAGCCACGGATTGCGTACTGTAGAAGATAAGGAAAATCGACACTTACCAACGACTCAAGTTATTGATGTTGTCTATTAATTCCGCCCTTCATCATCAGTTCAATTCAATTCAATTTTATTTTTTATTGTACATGAAATACATAAATGTATAAATACAACGTCACAGTTAGATATATAGTAGTAAAAGAAATAAAGAAAAAGGTTAGAGATAAGTTAAAAAATAAAACTAATAAATATAAAAGTAAGTAAATCAAAAGATATTAATATGTATAATAAAAGCTAAAATGATAGGGTGGCGTCATCGTGAACGATTTTAGCCAAACAGTGGAGGAATGACTCAGCACTTCTATCAATGTCTTTACAAAGTGGCTAATAATTCACAAGGGCCCCCAGAACCAAGCCAATGCTGGTCTACTCCCCGTTTATAGTCCCCCAGCCAGACGGCTGGTCTACTCCCTGTTTATAGTCCCCCAGCCAGACTGCTGCTCTTCTCCCTGTTTATAGTCCCCCAGCCAGACTGCTGGTCTACTCCCTGTTTATAGTCCCCCAGCCAGACTGCTGGTCTACTCCCTGTTTATAGTCCCCCAGCTAGACTGCTGGTCTACTTCCTGTTTATAGTCCCCCAGCCAGACTGCTGGTCTACTCCCTGTTTATAGTCCCCCAGCCAGACTGCTGGTCTACTCAATGTTTATAGTCCGCCCTTAGAGTACAAAATAAAATACTCGCTTCCCCCAGACCACTGACTACTGACTACTCACCACTGTAGTGCGGGGCTCAGACACCATGGGCCGGATGGAGGCGAAGGGTGTCTCCCGCCAGGGTGCCACTGCGGCGGCGGCCCCGCCACTCATGGGCTTGATATTGGCGGTGGGCGGTGGCTCCTGCGTCGGCTTGGCACCTGGAACAAGTAGGTACGGATTATGTGAATTATTCCGGCCCAACCCAGGCTGGCTGAGGTTAGTACAGTCGAAATTGGATATTTTTTTTTATTTATTATTATTATTATTATTAGCCTGATCAATCCCCATCCGGAGCAAAGGCTTCTGACCATATTCTGACTAGTTTCTTCTATTGTATTCTATTTTGAGCAGCATGTGTCCATAGTGTTCCTTCTGTCTTCTTTATTGAGTCTTGTCATCTGGTTGCTATAAGCAAATTGGATATAAGAGAACTTATATCCAGGTTCACTGTATATCGCCTAATTTATACTGCCCGATAAGGACTAATGAGTCTCGGCACTGGTGCTCCGTACACTTACCTCTGTCCCGGTAGCTCAGTGGTGAAAGGCGGCACTCTGTGAATCCAGAGATTCCAGAAGTCGCGGGTTCGAAACCCAACCGGGACATGACAAGTTATCCTCCCATTTGGGATTTTTACCACATAATAATATGTCTTGGGCTTACTGCTGGAATAATGGGACTTTAGTAGTCTTAATCGGGCAGTATAAATAAGGCGATATTATTATTATTACCTAGAGCCTCGGCACTGGTGCTCTGTACACTTACCTAGAGCCTCGGCACTGGTGCTCTGTACACTTACCTAGAGCCTCGGCACTGGTGCTCTGTACACTTACCTAGAGCCTCGGCACTGGTGCTCTGTACACACACTGGTGCTCTGTACACTTACCTAGAGCCTCGGCACTGGTGCTCTGTACACTTACCTAGAGCCTCGGCACTGGTGCTCTGTACACTTACCTAGAGCCTCGGCACTGGTGCTCTGTACACACACTGGTGCTCTGTACACACACTAGTGCTCTGTACACTTACCTAGAGCCTCGGCACTGGTGCTCTGTACGCTCAAGTGCCGGGTCAGCAGACTGTTCTTCTGCACCATGGCCTCGTAGTCCCGAGTCAGCCTGTCCCGCGCTTCCCTGAGCTCGGCTATGGTGCGGCCCATCTCCTCCAGGTGGTCTTGGGCCGCGGGCGAGGCAGCCCCGCCCCCCAGGGTCGGGATGGGCACGCCCACGCCGCCCGTCGCCTTCTTCAGCTGGTTGATCTCCAGAACCTGCGCGCGCCGGGGAGTATGGTTATGGTTAGTGAGTTGATTGAATATTAATGGTGTCCCATTTTTATTAATTAGATAATTTTAGAATCAACTCCAGAAGATATTTCAAGACTAAAATAATTTTGGATAATTTTTCTGAAAACAAAAAAAAAAGTTTTCACCTGAAAATTTCCTCATGTCTTTTGTATAATTCTTATTCAGTAAATTTTTCATAGAAATACTAAATACCTAACGTAGCTCAAGAACGTTTCATCAGAATTTCGCGATCGATGTATCAAATTTCGAAAAGATATGTCATTTAGCTCGAAAAACGTGAATATTTTTTTGAGTCACCCATCCATTTATTGTCCTTGTTCGACGTAGCTCAAGAGCGGCTCATCAGAATTTACAGTCTAAAACTTTCTTGCCTAAAGTGAATATTTTTTTTGCCACCCATCCATTTTTGTCCTAACTCGGCGTAGCTCAAGAACGGGGCTCATCAGAATTTATAGGCTTAATAGTATTAGGGTATATAATTTAGGCCTCGTGAAAGGAAAAAGAAGAAGAAAAATGGGGGGAAAATTTATGTGGCACTGCAAAATAATAGCATGTAGTAATTGTTTTTTTTTTTTTAATTTATTATGTAATTTTAGAATTATTGTTTAACTAACTTGCATCCCAACCTCTATTGTAAACTCTTATTGAGAAATACAATTATATTTTTATTCTATTCTATATTCTATTCTAATTTTTTAATAATAATAATACCGGGTGTACCGGTTCATTTATTAACGAGCATCAGAGCTCTTTGTACAATATAACAATATTTATAACAAAAATCAATCGAGATATAAAAAAAAACAAACACAACGCAACATGGTATGGTACATGGTAATCGAAAGACATTTCGGCCTCGTTATTTCGGCCTCGTTACCTGGGTGGCCATCTTCTGCTTGCACTTCTTGAGCACCTCCTTCATTCTCTCCTCCCGCTGCGTGAAGGTGACCTTGAACCCGCTCATCTCCGCCTCCAGCGCCGTCTTCTCCGCCTCCAGCCTCGTCACCAGCGCCTCCTTGTCTCTCAGCTCCGCCTCCACAGCCTCCGCCCGCGTCCTCTCCTCCTCCTCCAGCGAGCTCTTGGCTTTGTCCTGAGAACAGTGAGAGTAATAAAAGACACTTTTCTTACATAGCACCGAAAATATACAATGCAATTCCTGACAATATAAAAGAAGAAAGAGAATTACTTGTAATCAGACATGAACTACGAAAATAGTTAGATGAAAAACAAAATAGAGAAAAACTTATTAAAATTATAAACTAGATTTAAAACTAAAAATAAATAAGACTAAGTTAAAAAAAAAAAAAATATATATTTTATATTATGTATTTTGTACGAGAAGTAGTAAATATGTATAAAATTTCATCATATTTTCATTATCGAACTATTAGTTATAAAACAGAGGAAAAACACACTTTTACAATAATTTTAAAATTAAACATTTAGTGATAAATTCAATATTTACATATAATATTTATTTTTACAAAAATGACATACCTATTTATAAATAGTGAGGTCCAACACATGCAACTTTGCAAATTGGACCTTACCTAAACTTTAAATACTATTTTTAATATATTCATAAAAATTGATGAACATGTTTAATTTTTTGTTTATTTTTTATTGTTCTTTCATTTTGCTATTTTGATAAGATGTTTGTTGATTTATAAAAATACAAATAAAGTACCTTGAAAAATAATAATAATAATACATATGATCCGCTCCTGGTGTACTACCCATTGAAGGGTAATAATTACCCTCCAAGGAGAGAAAGTGGAATAATAATAATGGGTAGTTGTATAGTGAGAGTAATGGGTAGTTATGTAGTGAGAGTAATGGGTAGTTGTATAGTGAGCGTAATGGGTAGTTGTATAGTGAGAGTAATGGGTAGTTGTATAGTGAGAGTAATGGGTAGTTGTATAGTGAGAGTAATGATGGGTAGTTGTATAGTGAGAGTAATGATGGGTAGTTGTATAGTGAGAGTAATGGGTAGTTGTATAGTGAGAGTAATGGGTAGTTGTATAGTGAGAGTAATGGGTAGTTGTATAGAGAGAGTAATGGGTAGTTGTATAGTGAGAGTAATGGGTAGTTGTATAGTGAGAGTAATGGGTAGTTGTATAGTGAGAGTAATGGGTAGTTGTATAGAGAGAGTAATGGGTAGTTGTATAGTGAGAGTAATGGGTAGTTGTATAGTGAGAGTAATGATGGGTAGTTGTATAGTGAGAGTAATGGGTAGTTGTATAGAGAGAGTAATGGGTAGTTGTATAGTGAGAGTAATGGGTAGTTGTATAGTGAGAGTAATGGGTAGTTGTATAGTGAGAGTAATGGGTAGTTGTATAGTGAGAGTAGTGGGTAGTTGTATAGTGAGAGTAGTGGGTAGTTGTATAGTGAGAGTAATGGGTAGTTGTATAGTGAGAGTAATGGGTAGTTGTATAGTGAGAGTAATGGGTAGTTGTATAGTGAGAGTAGTGGGTAGTTGTATAGTGAGAGTAATGGGTAGTTGTATAGTGAGAGTAATGGGTAGTTGTATAGTGAGAGTAGTGGGTAGTTGTATAGTGAGAGTAATGGGTAGTTGTATAGTGAGAGTAATGATGGGTAGTTGTATAGTGAGAGTAATGGGTAGTTGTATAGAGAGAGTAATGGGTAGTTGTATAGTGAGAGTAATGGGTAGTTGTATAGTGAGAGTAATGGGTAGTTGTATAGTGAGAGTAATGATGGGTAGTTGTATAGTGAGAGTAATGGGTAGTTGTATAGAGAGAGTAATGGGTAGTTGTATAGAGAGAGTAATGGGTAGTTGTATAGTGAGAGTAATGATGGGTAGTTGTATAGTGAGAGTAATGGTAGTTGTTAGTGAAGTTGGGTAGTTGTATAGTGAGAGTAATGGGTAGTTGTATAGTGAGAGTAATGGGTAGTTGTATAGTGAGAGTAATGGGTGTTGTATAGTGAGAGTATGGTAGTAGTAGTGAGTAGTGGGTAGTTGTATAGTGAGAGTAATGGGTAGTAGTATAGTGAGAGTAGTGGGTAGTTGTATATGAGAGTATAATGGTAGTTGTATAGTGAGGTAGTGGGTAGTAGTATAGTGAGAGTAGTGGGTAGTTGTTATAGTGAGAGTAATGTAGTGGGTAGTTGTATAGTGAGGTAGTGGGTAGTTGTATAGTGAGAGTAGTGGGTAGTTGTATAGTGAGAGTAGTGGGTAGTTGTATAGTGAGAGTAATGGGTAGTTGTATAGTGAGAGTAATGGTAGTTTGTTAGTAAATGTGGAGTAGTAATGGTGTTTGTTAGTTGATGTTAGTGGGTAGTTGTAAGTGAAGTATAAACAAGTAAAATTTATATTAATAATATAAACAAGAAAAAAAAAACAAAATATATACACATGTCCTAACCAAAGGGCAGGGTTTTTGCCTATGGCAATCTCAATATATATATATATAAAAAAAAAAACAAAATATATACACATGTCCTAACTAAAGGGCGGGGTTATTGCCTATGGCAATCTCAATATAAACAAGAAAATATAAATAAACAAAATATATACACATGTCCTAACTAAAGGGCGGGGTTATTGCCTTTGGCAATCTCTTCCACCCAACCATTTCAGTCATGTAAAAAAAAAAAATATCAAGACATGCGCGTCGCCCTACCTTATTATTATTATTTAACTCTTTACTGGTCAACTACATACATTCAACAAAATAGGACATGGTTTCTCTTCCTACCTTCTCCTCGAGCGTCTTGCTCGTCTCCTCGAACTGCGTCTTGTAGCGGCGCGCCAGCTTCTTGAGTGAGTCTATCAGCTGCGCCTTCTGCGCCACATCCTTCTGCAGACTCTCCACCTGCGCCGCGGTCCCCTCTAGCGCCGTCTTGGCCGCTGTGGCGCTCGTCAGCTCGGCGCGGGCCGACTCCAGCTCCGCCCGCACTTTGGCCAGCTCTGACGAGGCGGACCGCAGCTCCTCGACCTGTTTGGTCAGCGCTGTGGAAAAAAAAAGTTGTTTCTTAGTCTGTTGTTTCTGTTTCTGCTTAGTTTAATGCTAGAAAGGCGTAATGGGACTTCTTGTCTCGAGCCGACAGTCTAAATAAAGCACTACTATACTATACTATACTATGTCCTATTAATAAAGAGTTTAAAAAAGAAAAGAAAAAAAAAAGTTTCTGCTGGAATAAAGGGACTTTTTAGTCTCACCTCGGCAGTATAAACAAGGTAATTTCTAAAAATTTCTTTTATTATTTCATGTTTTTGGAGGGAACAGAATTTTCTTCAAAAACTGAGCCCCAACCGAGGATTGAACTCGGAATCTCGGAACTACGGGCAGTAGTTTCAACCGTCACTCCACGGAGGCTGGTTAGCGCTGTGGAAAAAACATTGTTTCTTAGTCTGTTGTTTCTGTTTCTGCTTAGTTTCTGCTGCTTAGTTTCTGCTGGAATAAAGGGACTTTTTAGTCTCACCTCGGCAGTATAAACAAGATAATTTCTCAAAATTTCTTATTATTCCATGTTTTTGGAGGGAACAGAATTTTCTTCGAAAACTGAGCCCCAACCGAGGATTGAACTCGGAATCTCGGAACTACGGGCAGTAGTTTCAACCGTCACTCCACGGAGGCTGGTTAGCGCTGTGGAAAAAACATTGTTTCTTAGTCTGTTGTTTCTGTTTCTGCTGCTTAGTTTCTGCTGGAATAAAGGGACTTTTTAGTCTCACCTCGGCAGTATGAACAAGGTAATTCCTAAAAATTTCTTTTATTATTCCATGTTTTTGGAGGAAACAGAATTTTCTTCGAAAAGTCATCAGCCCCAACCGAGGATTGAACTCGGAATCTCTGGACTATGGGCGCTAGTTTCAACCGTCACGCCACGGAGGCTGGTTAGCTAGAAAGTCCGAACCTCACTGGATGTTGAAACAGACCTTATGCAGAGAAAAAAAATCGAGTGTATAATATAGTACAGAGTGTATAATATTCTCACCGGTCAGCTGATCGCGCTGGGCACTGGCCTCACTCCTGAGAGTCTTGAGCTCCTCCAGGTTGGCCCTGTACGAGTCCCCTGATTAGTGTATAATAGTGTACGTAGTGTAGAATATAGTACAGGGTATATAATATTCTGTCCCGGTAGCTCAGTGGTAAATGCGGCACTCTGTGGATCCAGAGATTCCAGAGGTCGTGGGTTCGAAACCCAGCCGGGACATGACAAGTTTTCCTCCCGTTTGGGATTTTTACCACATAATAATATGTCTTGGGCTTACTGCTGGAATAATGGGACTTTAATAGTCTCAATCGGGCAGTATAAATAAGGCGATATTATTATTATTATTCTCACCGGTCAGCTGATCGCGCTGGGCGCTGGCCTCGCTTTGCAGAGTCTTGAGCTCCTCCAGGTTAGCCCTGTACGAGTCCCCTGATTAGTGTATAATAGTGTATGTGGTGTATAATATAGTACCGAGTGTATAATATAGTACAGAGTGTAGAATATTCTCACCGGTCAGCTGAGTATTATTATTATTTAACTCTTTATTGGTCAACTACATACATTCAACAAAATAGGACAAAAAAAAAAATTAAAAAATTAAAAAAAAAAAAATTGTATATAATATTCTCACCGGTCAGCTGATCCCGCTGGCCGCTGGCCTCGCCCCGCAGAGTCTTGAGCTCCTCCAGACTCGCCCGGTACGAGTCCCGCTCGCTGACCAGCTGCTTGGACAGCGTCTCCTTCTCGAGGCTGAGGCGCTTCAGATCCTCGGGGGAGGCGCGGCTGCTGCGCTCCACCAGCGAGTCGGCGCGCGTCTTCCACTCCGCGGACTGCGCGCGCAGGTGCTCTACCTGGGGGGGGGAAGACTCAAATTAATATAGGTTGTGTTAGGAAACGTAAATGACGGTTGTTGTTAGGAAAAAATAAATTTCGATTGGATTATTGGAGGAAACAATGTATGTATGTAGACCTTTAAAACAATATGCCACAAGACATACCATTCTATTTGAGATTTTAAAGTTGGTCCATGCCCAGCCTGACTCGGGCCGTGTGGGCAATTTGGCTAAAAATGAATCGCCCTAAAAATGAAGGAATACGGGTTTTAGCGTTTTTTTTGATATTTTCAGTTGTTTTCCAGAAACCCAGGCCTGGGTGAGACTTAAAGGATCCAATGTATATCTATGTACAGAATAGCAACCTGGGAGCTCTTGGTCTCCAGATCGGCTAGCAGGGAGGCTATCTTGTTCCTCAGGGGTTCCGTCAACGCCTCCTTCTCCTTGTTGAGTACTTAATAATAGAGCACTATACCTACAATAGAGCACTATACCTACAATAGAGCACTATATATATATGTATAGAATAGCTACCTGGGAGCTCTTGGTCTCCAGATCGGCTAGCAGGGAGGCTATCTTGTTCCTCAGGGGTTCCGTCAACGACTCCTTCTCCTTGTTGAGTACTTAATAAAAGAGCACTATATGTATATATGAACAGAATAGCTACCTGGGAGCTCCTGGTCTCCAGATCGGCTAGCAGGGAGGCTATCTTGTTCCTCAGGGGTTCCGTCAACGCCTCCTTCTCCTTGTTGAGTACTTAATAATAGAGCACTATACCTACAATAGAGCACTATATCTACAATAGAGCACTAGCACTATTGTAGCACTAGCACT